>PVJL010002200.1:30000-210657 GCA_004026885.1 Lyroderma lyra | reverse complement strand
GGTGGATGGATGGTGGATGGATGGTGGATGGATGGTGGATGGATGGATGGTGGATGGATGGATGGGTGGATGGTGATTTATTAAAGAACTAAACAAATAGCACAAGATGTGAGTGCTGGGCAGTGTCCAATACTTCTGATGTGGTCAGCAAGCCACACACTGGGAGATCATCATCTTTGGGTTTGACTCGGTTTGGCAGAATGCAGAGTGGTATGCCAAAGTCTCAATTCTGGGCCATGATGAAACTGGGTCCAAAACAGGGGATTTTCTTTGTGTTTACTGTGTGATGTTGGGTGAAAATACTCCTGTTGACATTAACCTCAAAAGCTCAGGGCATCCCCAGGCCACACAACCCTCATCCAACGGCCGGGCTGTCTACACCCCACAGGGACCACCGGCCTCTGAAAGAAAAAGGTGTTTTCACTCCGCCCCTGTGCTGTGGGCCTCTCAGAACCATCGCTGAAACGCCCCCGGGAAGCGGGCCGGTTTCTTTTCCGGAGCCGCTCCTGCCTCCTTACAGGCTGGACTCAGTTAACCGCTACTTGTTAGTTCCCCGCGGGAGGACTGAGTTGCACACAGACCGGTTCGCTTTTGTAATAAACCATGTGATTTTCAGGTGGTTACCTTTCACTTTTTTTTCTCCAAAAACTGTGGCAGCAAATATGCTTCTCGTGCCCGCCCACCCCCTGAACGTAGCGAACCCGGGCCCGGAAAACGTCGCTCGGCGCCTTCCCGATAACCGAGTGCTGCTCAGGTCATTCCGTGCCGCGGAGCGCCCTGTGATTACGGCCGTTTCTATTCCTGTGCTGCTGTTTATTCAAGGGTCCTTGTGACCGCTGTGTTGGGGACACTGCCACACAAGCAACTCTACAGGCAGGCAGCCATGCCACCAGATTCAGTCACACCCAGCTGGGAGCAGAGAAAGGGCAGTGATGCAGCCGGGGTCGAAACCGGGTCCACGCGACACGAGGTCTGCGGCCAGTTGCCATGGGGAAGGCACACAGACAGCCACGCCGTCGACAGGTCACCTGCTGCCCCTGCAGCCTTTCCTGCCCTCACCTATGTGCGTTCTCATGCGGCACGATCGGCTCTTGCACCGGCACGGCCTTGCTCCAGAAGCAGGACTGTGGCATCCTGACCACATGGCCGCAACGCCTGCCGGAGGCGACTGCGGCCAGCCTAGCCAGGGGACCTGGGAACCACGCAGACTGCTACCACTGCCACTCCGGGTCCCTCTGCTCCTTGCAGAAGCCTGCCGTGCAGAGAGCCTGGAGCCACAGGTCCCCTGAGGGCCTCCCACGACCCACCGAGGGAAGGAACTCCGCTCAACACGCTACGTGTCAGGCTCTAAACTCGGCCCCTTTGCGAATGCGATGTCATTTAACCGCCCCAATTATCCAGCAAAGCCTGGGGTTCTCCAAAAGGAATGAGGCCCCGGCACGCACTACAGCCTCGTAGATGCACCTCGGGGTGCTGAGAGAGAGAAGCGGGGTGCAGGGCTGCGCCGAGGGGGCCCACCTGCAGGAAGTGTCCGGAGCAGGTCAATCTGCGGAGACAGTACGTGCACGGGGGGTTTCGGGGGGCTGGGGAAGGGGGGGTTACACCTCTAGTCATTTCCATTCACGATCTCTTCTTCCAGAGCTCCAAGTATTTTTGGAAGTATTTCTAAAAATAAGTACATTATTTAGAAGTATTTTTAACCCCCAAAGCACGGAAGTCGCTTTCACCTTAACTTACTTTTTAAACGCTGTTTGCTCGGGGCGGGCCTCTGACCCGGAACGAGCCAATCAGTGTATTCCATCTCCTGGCCATAGTGACTGGTTCAAGGTCAGGCACATGACCCCGGGGGTCTCCAGAGATTCAATCCTGGGACTTGCACTGGGGAAACCGGGACAGGAAAGCTACTGAGGTGTAGAGGTTGGTGGCTTTCCGTAACATGGGGCCAGCCCGGTGACGGGGGAGTCGCCCACACCTGCAGTCTCTTCAGCCGTGTGAGCCACCTGCCCCTGCAAAGACCCCGTGATGCATCCTTGCACCCCAGATATAATGAAGTATCTAGATGTCAGGCCTGCATCGCAAACGCCACCTCCAACCGTCCGCCACCAGGTCCTCGGCAAACCTCCCAGTGAAGTGAGTCCACCTCTTACCGCGTCTCACAAGAACGGGAGGGAGTGTTGCGTCCATGAGACGGTCACTCAGGCAGGCCCTGGGTCGAGCCTCCCGGGCGCTGGGGTCGCAGGTCAAGGGCAGCGGGCAGCACCCTGAGCGTGAGTCCGTCCGAGTCCCGCAGGCGCCCCAGGGCTTCACGCACCGAAGGGTGGGAGACATGCATACAGCTTGGGCGACACGCTGCTGGCGGGTCACCACCCAGCAGGAAGTGCACTTGTCACCTCCACTGATGCTGAGAGATCAAGGTGACGGGGCACGTGGCCCCCAGGTGCAAAGTGACGTCCACAGAGGGTGACTGTGGAGGCACAACCCTGACCCATTCGGAGACTGTCACTCCCGGGGGTCCTCACTGTCCACGTTTCTGGGACCTGAGTGCCTACACTCACGAGGCTGCGGAAAACAGAGAAGTCCTCCAAGGAGCTGCCTGTTTACTGCTAAGAGAAGTGATCTGAATATCAAAGGACTGAGGGAGCCTGAGGACACTTCAGGGACACCAGTGCTCTCCTTGGGGGACTGGGAACCCACCGTGTGGGGCAGGATGTGCTGAGCTGTCACGCACCATTTGCCGGAAAATGACGACCGTGTTGAATCGACGCTTGATGACTTGTTGGTCCCACAAATGAGTGTATAATTGCATGTGTGACCTGAAGTTCCTTGAATGTAAGACAAATTCAAGACACTGGCCCCTTTTTTTTATTTTTCAAGATAAATTCTCAGATTCTCGTGCCCCTCTGTGGACAGTTCCTTCGTGATTCCTGTCTCCAGTGAGTTCGCTTCGGGATCTTCTCGGCCCCGGGCGGTGCTGAGCTGCTCCACCGTTCCAAGGGGTTGCGTGGTGCCCCGGCACCCATGAGGTCACCCGGAAGCCCGTCCCTGGACTGCCACCACGCAGCCTGGGACAAGCTTCCCGCCTCATCCTCAGTCTGTACCAACGATCCAGACCTAAACACAGCCAAATGACAAGGACTTAGGTGTTCGCTTAACACGTCCTCAAAACACGGTCCACTTTGTTTCTTCAGCATCTCTTTTGGGAAGGTGATTAGTCATTTCAGCGTTGGGTTTTGGGGGGACATTGGATTCCTTGTGTCCATGTGTTTGCCTACAGAGAGAGAAAGCCCACCAGGTGAATCAGAGTGAGTGAAGCGATGCATCGGCAATTTGCTCTGGGGAGGTGTGGGGGCGGATGTAGGTTTAAATTTAGAACCAACCAAAACAGTAGACTCCCCGAGAAATTACATGTTTCTTCCCTTTTTATGCATCGGAGCCATGAAAGTCAGAATCTTTCCCTCTGTGAACTGGCTGCAAAAAAGCTCAAAAACAAGCTTCCCCTTGATGTCCATTCGCATCGTGTTCTGCATACGTCCCCTTCGTCTGAGGCCACCGGAAGTCATTTCAGAAGGAGCACGCTTCACAAGACTTGATCGGGTTGTGGAAGGAGTCAGTCACTAGAAAGTGGAAAGACCCCAGGGCAGCAGAGGGTCCCCAGGGGGTAGGTGGTGTGGACAGACGGGACTGTCGCGGAACTGGACAGAAAGGCTTCTGAGTGTGGGATTTCAAAGGGGCGTGAACCATCCCAGGAGGAAGCGGCTCGAGGCTCAAACAGCTGCGGTGTCAGCACAAGACACCCCCATCCTGCCAAGGACACTTCCAGCTCAGGGGGGCTCTCAGGCGTCCCTGGGAGGAACCAGGCATCACCCTGCTGCCGGGGCAGCACTGGCCCCGCCTGTTCCCCTTTTCCTGGGCGTGTGTGACACGAGACCACTAATTAAGAGTAAAGGTTTGCGGCTCACTTATCAGCTTTGTCGTAAAAGGGAACAATGATGTTCCTACTTAACGGCCTCGGTAAGATTAAACGAGTTACTATACATAAAGCTCTTACAACGAGGCCTGATACACACTAGGTGCCAGGTACGCGTTAGCTATGCTTGTCACCGCCTTGGACATGAAGGGACATCCCAGATGGGCTTTGGGGGGCGGGGCAGAGGTCTAAGCACCAGCTAGAGGGGTGAAAGGGCTCTGTATTGGGCCAAGGGCTGTGACAAAGATGCTCCCCTAGACCAGACTCCACTCAGACTCCCCCTCTGGACCTTGTGCATTGGCCCCACGTTTGCCAATTTGAGCAAGAATCCCCCTTCCTCCTTATCGGACCACCTTCCACCATCCCTCAGGTGGCCGGACGGCCTTGGCCTGCCTTCAAGAGCCCTGCTAGGTCGGTTGGGCTAGAAGCGCCCCTTCACGCTAGATGATGACCCCTCCCAGCTCCTCAGCTGTGGGTTCCCGGGCCCTTGCTCTACTTGGGGCTGAGCCAGTGGTGTCCTGAGGTCCCTTGTGCCCTCCTGCAGTGGTCCTCTTGCACGCCAAAGGGGTTCCAGGGCAAGTAACCGCCCAGGGTGACCCCATGACAGATTGCTAACCGGCAGGCCCTGGTGGTGGTCGCGCCCCAGGCATGGGGCTTCAGTAAAAGGCTTATTCATCTGTGCCTTAAGCAAGGCTGCATCCTCCTGTGCATCGAGGTCACACACCTTGGAAGCAAGTGAGCACGGAACCTGAACGACCTGGTAACCCGCCCCCCGCCCCGCTTCCTCCCACCTCCTGAGATCACATCGCTTTCCCTCCCTCATCTCAAATACGGAACTGCAAGCTGCCCGTCCGCGCAGGCGCCGTGGCGGCGCCCCGCCTCCCCGCAGCTGCCGTCAGTCTGGCTCCAGCGAGCTCTCCAGGTGCAGACGTTCCTCGCGTGCCCATCCCAGAATGTTCTAGTACACTGTGCAGCCCCCGGGTGTTCCCTGACCGCTCCCCGTGCTGCTCTGAGGATCCCAGCACCCGAGGCCCAGGGCCAGCGACCCCCTTTCTGGGGCTCCCGCAACCACAGCGCAGGGTACCCCTCCGGAGGCGCCGGCAGTCACGGAGCAGGGGCTGCAGTGCCTTCCGCCCAGGCCCTTCCCCCTAGCACGAGAGCCCGCTGCTCAGAGGCCGCAGGACGCGGCCAGGGGACCCGCCAGGGGCCGGATGCCCCGCGGGCTGCACTTCCGGCGGTGGCAGCCGCGGCGGCGCACGGGGACGTGGACGGGGCCTTCGGGGCGGGGCGGTGCTCGGGGACGTGGGCGGGGCTGGCGCTCGGGGCGGGGCGGGGCCTTCGGGACAGGACCTTTGGGGGCGGGGCGGGCACGGGACGTGGGCGGGGCCGCGCCGCACGGTGCGTCACTTCCGGGCGCGGGGAGCGAGGTGGGCGCCCGGCAGCAGGCCGCGGGTGGGTGCGGCCGGTTGGGGGTCCATGGGAGGTGGGCGTCCCCGAGGCCTCCGGAGTCTCCACCCGCCCTGGTCGAGGGAGGGTGCGGCTCCTCCTGGGGGGCGGGTGGTTTCCCCAAAAACGGAAACTAAAACCACGTGGGCGGGCCGGAGCGGCGGCGGGGCGGCGGGGCGGCGGCCACCTGCTCTGGCGCCCGCTGGCGCCCCTGGGGAGCTACGGCTTCCGCGCCAGTGGCGGGGACGTGACGATGGCCCCCAGGATTCCGATGGGCGCCGTCGGGGTGGGGCGGGTCGCACGGCCGTGCGGCGCGGGTGCGGCTCCGGAGGACACGGGGCTCGCAAGGCTCTGGAGATGCGCCTGTTGTGACATTCCGCCTTCTCTACCTGGCCTGTCGGTGTATGCGTGCTTCTGATCACCGAATCCAGAAAGTTCCAAGTGAAGCCTGTGTGGGCAGACCCTTGCTTTGCCGTGGGCCTGCGTGTTTCCGTTTTAGTGCCAAATGGTGTTATTTTGGAGTCCCAAGGCCGGTGTGACATTGGCTGACTTGCTCCTTTTCCTCTCCTCGCCCCCCTTCCCATCTTTCCTGTCTTACACGAACGAAAGGTGCCTTCGGAGAGACTCACCATGGACGGCCAGCCGTTGGTGACCTCAAAGCAGAAGACGGAAGTGGTGTGTGGGGTCCCCACCCAGGTGGTCTGCACAGCCTTCAGCAGTCACATCCTGGTGGTGGTGACTCAGTGCGGGAAGATGGGTACCCTGGTCTCCCTGGAACCCAGCAATGTGGCCAGTGACATCAGCAAACCTGTGCTCACCACTAAAGTCCTTCTGGGGCAGGACGAGGTAAGGTGGGTGGGCAGGGAGCCCACGATGGCAGGAAGTCTGTACAGACTTCCTGTACAGTACTTGTCAGTACAGACTCGGGGTGTCTGGTAGGCAAGCCCCCCGTCCTCTGCAGGTGACGACGTGTTCTGGGGCCCTCGTGGGTGTGAGGGCCTCCGCCTGCCCACCAGCATTTTGTCCCGCAGACAAGTGAAGGTACCGATTGTGTGATGTGGGCCTCCCCCGCAGTTTGACCCTGTCGTGATACGTTACAGTAACGAGTGGCTGTCTTGGCCCCGTCTGGAAAGCTCCGTGCAGCTTGACAGAGCTCCCCTGTGCAGACTTGTCTGTCTTGAGTCCTCCCAGATTAGAGGTAGCCGGAAGAGAGACGAGCCAGAAAGCATGCGAGGATGAGTCTAACAATGCCTCCTTAGCAGTGTGTTCCTGACCAGAGTGTCCGAGTCCCGCGGAACTCTGAGTCACTGTCACATCGAACTCCTCAGAGGGCGATTTAATGGTGGTGCGGGAAGCCAGTCTGGGTTCCTGGGGGACACTGAATGAAGGCTTTAAGAACAAAGTAGAATCCTGGCGGTTAAAGTTGTCGTTCCTCCATCCTTTCACCAGCCCCTCATCCACGTCTTTGCAAAGAACCTGGTGACATTTGTGTCTCAAGAAGCTGGAAACAGAGCAGTCCTCTTGGCCATGGCCATGAAGGACAGAAGCGTGGAGGGGCTGAAGGCCTTGAAGGAGGTGATCCAGACGTGCCAGGTGTGGTGACCCTGGAGTTAGCAGCCATGCCTGCTGCTCAGCGGGGCCACGTGTGGACGTGACGACCCCGCATGGGTCAGTCGGAAGGAGGACCTGGAAGCCAGAGGAAACACGTGTGTCTCCGGCAGACTTGAGCGTGGCTGCAGACCCGTCCGCAGGCGGAAGAGGACGTGGAGCGTTGGGTGGGGGGGGTTGTGCATGGTCCTCACCAGGGTCCGGTAGCTGCACGTACTTGATCGTGGGAAGAATGAGTGGTGGCCCTGGATGTGCATTGTTATTAGAGGAAGTTTTTTGTATTAAAAATATAAGTGCACATTTGTAGAGGCTGTGTTTCATTAAAAAAAAAATTTTAATAAATAAGTGTATAACCCAAAATGCTTCACCGTCTTTTTTTTTTTAATTTTATTTTTTAGCTTTGATTACACACTGCACCCTACCCTGCCTGCTACATAACACACTGCATGAACTTCTAGCAGGTGTGGGTGCATGTGACTCAGTTACATTTCATCAACCAGGAAAAATGCTTCCTTAAGTCAGTGTACTCCAAACGCTTGGACACGTAGTAACGGTCAACTCCGGAGGCTCGCCCGTGTCTTTCCGTCAAACCGCACTGATAGGAAAACGGGCAACTTCTCTCCTTGCCCCCGTCAGTGAGCCTGGACGCACGCGGTGGCCACGCCGGGGATGGGTACGCACGCGCCCATGGCGGCGACCCAGGAGAATCTCGAACCACATTTTGGCACAACTACCAAGGCCAAGTAATACCCTCCAGGCCCCTTGAAAGTGACCAAGCTGTGGTCCCTTCCCAGGTCACCATCTTTCTTAAGGGTGGTGAGAAGCCTCAGTCACACGGCCAAGTTCAGCTTGCTGTGCCTTAGGCACGGATGGGGCTGTAGTTCACCTGAGTGGCTTGGGGCCCAGGAGCTGCTCAGAGCGTCCTGGGAGCGGGTAGGCATTAACTCGGTGCCACAAGCATCTCTGACTTACTGCGCTGGGGCTGTGGGCGTGGACCCTAGTTCCAGCAGCCACATCCTGGGAAGCTGAGAGCAGGTGCACGCGACCCCACAGGCGTGGGGCAGGCCAGGCCGTGACGGCCCCGGGAGGTGCCATGGGGAAGGAACCCTGCCGGTGAGAGATGTTTCTAGCAATTGCCGGGAGGCAGGAGCACAGCTGTCAGGCTGCGGGATGTCCAGGCTGGCTGAGCGTGACACCGAGATGGAGACAGACAGCACAGGGCCTTCTGTGCTGCACCGAGGCCTGGGACGTGACCCTGAGCTCAGTGAGCAGCTCCTGAAGCGTTGCAGGTCAGGTTGGGTTTGCCCTTTGGAGAAACCCCAAGGACTGGCCGGAGCGTGGGGTGAGTTGTTGGCTAGAGGAGGCATTTATGCCACAGAAGTCGGGGCAGCCTGGGACCCACCTGGGCTCCCTCGTTCCTCCGGTCGCCCCAGAAACCCAAGGGCAAGGCTGTGCCATTTGACCCTCAGTCTCAAGAAAAAGGGCAACTGGAGAGCTGAGTCAGGAGACGAGGTCTGGAAGCAGGACCAGCGCTGGCCCCTCACACCCAGGACACCCCTGCCGGGAGCTCCAGGCTCACTGACGTTCACATAAGGAAATGCCCCAGGTGGCACCTGTGTGCCCTTGAGATTAGAAGGGGACGTTTTCATTGGTTTCTCTCAGAACCCTCAGCCTCTGAAGTCCTGAGTTTCTTGATTTTAGAAACTCCTGCATGGGGCAAGCGACAGGCCAGCTGACACTGCTGGTCCAGTTTATAAAGGACGAGGAACATGGACTTCCGTGTTCAGGGCCGGTCCCCTCAGCACCCCGGCGCTGCCTGTGCCCCGTGCGGAGCTCACAGTCTCATCTGGGGTACGGACCAGCTGCGAGGTGATGGCTCTACCTCTGCATCAGGCTCCTACTGTAGCAAGCCTGCATCACCCACAGCCTGCCACCCCTGGGCTGCCCAGCCAGGGGAAACTGAGGCAGGCCCATCCCTGGGAGACACGGAACTCCAGCTCAAAGGCTGCAGATAGCTCTGCCCGTTGCCCTCTCTCCCGTACCTCAGTCTGAGGCCCCCACACCTTCGCGGCCCCTCTGCCTGCCTTCACGGCAGCGTTCCCCCAAGGGGACCCCACGTGGTGAACCCCAGTCAGCACCTGCCTCTGAAGGCCCAGGACCGACACGAATTTCAGGGCTCAAAGGAGCTGATACAAGGGAAGGGACTGCCCACACGAGTGGGGGCCCCAAAGGTGACGTGCTGCCTCACGTCTGTGTCCCACGCGTGGGGCCGGCGCCATCTGACCGACCGCCCCTTAAGCGGCAGGTAGGCAGTGGGGAAAAGTGAGGCCCAGGTGAGGCGAGCCTCTCAGAGACACGGGGCGGTGGGCGGTGGCCCCAGGCTGCAAACGTCACGTGCACGGCCCCACGGCTGCCACCCAGAAGGCGGTGGCAGAACCGACATGTAATGAAACCAGGGTCCCCGGCGCCTTCTCTCCGTCACACTGAGGGACAGCTGCCTGGAGCTGTCGGGTAGCTATTAAAAACTACAGACAGACTGAACGCTCTTGTCACTTCAGCCCGCGCCCTGCTGCTCTGCTCTGCCGTTTAGATCAAGACACGCGGCTCCTGTGGAGAGGCACTTGGCCTTGGCGTTCCGTGACACTCTGCTCCCAGCTGCTGGAGGCACGAGCTCCGGTAGACAGGTCCGCAGAGCCGGCGTGTCCGCAGGCAGCGCTGTCCGCTTTCCGGAAACAGTCACTCCTGTCGGTGGACAGGCTGCGTGTGGTGCTTGCCCGGCGCTCCAGCTGTAATTCCAAGTCCCAGCAATTCCCGGCCCAACGTGGACGACAAACGTCGGGCTAATCGGCCAGCCCGAGCAGCCGCAGGTGCAGTTCCCGTCCAAGGCTGCGCCCTTGGACCAACGCGGTGTGATGCGTCCGGCACAGGCCCCCGCCGGGCTGCTGGCGGAGCCCCCCCAAGCCCCCTCCCTGTCACGCCTTCCCCTTGCCGTCGTGGCCAGCTCAGAGCCAAGGACGAACAGGTCACGAGAGGGCAGGGAGGGTGGCCACTCCCCTCACCAGCAGCTTGTCCAGGGGCTGCCAGAGCCCTGGGTCCACCTGAGCCAGTTATGACCAACATCGGTGCATGAGCCACGCGGGGGCCGGCCCGGGCAGCTGTGTCCGCCGTTGTGGGCATCACCTCGGCGTGCAGCCGGAAACCAGGACTGGGGCAGCGGGTACGTGACCGGAGCGATGGCCCTATCGATGAGAAGGAAGTCAGCGGCCGGGTGACACGGGAATGGCTGCAGATGGGCGCTCGGTCACCTCAGTTTTATGGTCGGCGCCACAGCAAGAAAACAGGATGAGCCCCGTTGCGAGAGGGAGTGAAGGGGGCTCAGGTGGGAGAGGGGGACTCACAAATTCTGGGAAGATTGTGAGGAGGTCAAAGGCACTGAGCCCTGGGAAAGGGGAGAAGGTTCCAGAAATCAGCCCCGGTCTGAGGACACTCTGATGAGGACGTGAGGGGCTGGGCACCGTGCCTATGAGGGAGGACAGTGGGTGACAGTCTCGCAAGGCTCAGTGTCTCGTGGAGGCCCCTCGGGAGCCCCCAAGGAGGGACCCGAGGAGCCAAGTACCGTCCCGTGGTGCAGGTAGGAGGGGCAGAGGGCCCGTGCTCCTGCTGGGACGGCCTCGGCCCGCTCCGTGGGTGACCTCCTGCAGCCCCACACCGCCCAGGAGCACCAGGAGCCTTGCGCCCACCCCACAGATGGGGAGGCTCAGGGCCGTGCGGCCGCAGCACCCACCTGCTGGCTGGGGCCTCTCCCGCAGCCTCGGGCCCCCTGGTAACGGAGCTCACCCCCAGGGAAGGCTCCGCACGTGGCCTCCCTGGTGACAGGTGGGAGGGGGCCCTGTCCCGAGACGCCCCGGGGCTCCGATGCTGGAGGGGGGAAGGAGGAAGGGAGACAGAGAAGCGAGGACAGTGCGGGCTGGACAGCCACGCTGCAGGGGTGGCAGGCACCGGGTCGCCCACTGCACTTGTGAACTGGGCGTTGGACGATGGGACAGATGGCTGGTCCCAGACTGGGCAGGGCATGGCAGAGGGTGTGGCTGGGTGCCCCGGACAGGTAGCTGTAGGGCCGGCCTGGCCGGAGTTTTCTGGGTCTGGGAGCGGCCAGAGCTGCCCCAGGAGCTGCAGTACACGGGACCGACCCGGCCACTGCAAGGAGGCCAGCAGAGGTCTGCACACTGCGGGGCCGACACCCCCAGCTACCCCTCTCAAGCCTGGAGGCCTACGACAGACCTGCCCAAGGGGCCGGCCAGGAGCCCCTAGGGCAGCGGTTCTCACCCTGTGGGGCGTGACCCCTTTGGGATCAATGACCCTTTCACAGGGGTCACCTAAGACCATCGGAAAACACATGTCAGATGTTTACATGACGATTCATGACAGCAGCAACCTGACAGCTACGACGTGGCAACGACAACAATGTTATGGGGGTCCCCCCAGCAGGAGGAGCTGTATCACGGGGCCGCGGCGCTAGGAAGGCGGAGAGCCCCTGCCCTAGGGAGATGCCCTGTGTGCACACATGTGTGATGTGCATGCGTTCGCACATGTGCATGTATGTGTGTGGGGGTGTGCACACAGGAGGGGTGTGGTATCCAGGCTGGGGCCCCATGCACCCCAGTGGGGTGGGGGCTCCTGGAGAAACATGCCCACATCTTAAAATTGTGCCCCCCGCCCCACGCCCTCTGCCCCAGAGGCGTGTGCCCCTGACAGGCCCAGGATGCCACCTGGTAACCACAAATGGTCTCGGGTCGCCCTGGCCAGTCCGGCCCCCGGGTGTACACCCAGGGCTAGCAGCTTACTCTGGGGCGACAGGCAGGTGCAGACAGGCCTGGGCACATGCAGGTTCTCCCCGGTACTGAGGCAATGGGCCTGGGGGAGGGACAGAGGCCACACATGGGCAGGACAGAAAGGGCAGGAGGATAGGACCCGGAACTGGGGTCCCACTGGGCTAAGCCTGGCTGAGAGGGGCCCCCCACGGAACCCCCACTGGTGGGGCACCAGGCCGCCTGAGACAGCTGTGCCTGGTGGGGCCGGCCCGGGGAGGAGGGCGGAGGGTCCTCTCCCCACTCTGGCCACCCTGTCTCGCCAGCCCGGAGTGGGGTGGGCAGCTCTCAGCTATGGACAGGGGCTGGAGGCAGGGGGAAATAGTGGGAACCTGTCCCCCCAGGAGAGGAGCCACCTGCAGCAAAGGTGTCCCCAGATGGCAGGCCGGCCTGGAGGGAGGCTCAGTGCCAGCATCGAGGCCAAGAGCCACAGGCGTCAGGTCACTGGGGTGAAAGGCAGGCTTGGGGGCCAGGGCCTCAAGGTCCGGGACTGGTTGTTGGGAGTCTGGTCACTTGGTCAAAGTAAGCAATGGCCAGAGGCCTCGGCGGCCTGGCTGTGGTGGGCAGGTCGAACCCATGACAGGCCTGGTCAGTGTCCAGCACCAGGCAGGAATATTAGGCCCAGCCAGCCCGCGGTTCTGCTGAGGGGCCTGACACTGGCCACCAAGAACCAGGCCTCGTTCAGCCAGAGAACCCCATGGGCAGCCGGACCCTCAGCCTCCCCTCCCAGACCCAGCACTTCGTTTGGCTGTGCACAGCTTGGCGTAGCCAGGCTCCTCCCTGTGGCCCGGGAGGGACATGTCACCCACCCAGGGCCTCCTGGTCACCCACAGGCCACGCCCTGTGTGTGGTCTTCTCCGGGGGTCTGAGCTCAGGACACAGAAAGCGTGCTATCCCAGGCCCCCAATGATGCCAGGGGCCTGCATGCTGTACCCCGGGAGGGGGACAGAGGCCCCAAGCTCCTCTCTGCAGGTGAGAAAGCAGAGGCCCCAAGCAGTGAAGGGGACTGCAGGGGACGGGGGAGAGGCCGTGGGTGGACAGAGGGCAGAGGGCCGCTGCCTCCGGGGTGACTGGGCAGGAAGCTGGAGAAGGAAGGAGGTGGAGAGGGCAGGGGCCCCCCCATGGGCTGAGCCCCAGGTCTGTACAATGTGCACAAGGCCTGTGAGGGCAGGAAGGGCTGGCCGAAGCCAAAGCTGCCCCGTGAGTCGCAGCCATTGCCCAGGGCTAGCAAGAGGCCCTGCTGTGGGGACGCTCCCTGGAGGCAGGGCCTGTCCTGGGCTGGGGCTCCTGGAGGGACGGCATGAGCAGAGGAGTGGGGAAGTGGCTCCATGTGTTCTAGGGGGTGGTGGCCTCGCCCTGGACCCTCGCTGGACACATGGACAAGCTTCTCTGAGCCTGAGCCCCGGTTCCCACCTGAGAAAGTAGAGCCCAGGGCTGGGGAGGGTCAGGCGGCACTGAGGACAAGGACATGCAGTCCCCAAAGAGCGTGGAGCAGACCTCATTCAACCAGAGTGCCCCATGGGTGCCGGGGCGCGGAGAGACATGGAGAACCCCCAGCTGTGCCCCCCTCAGGCACAGAGGGCCAGCCTCTTCCTGGGACCCCTGACCAGGACTGACAGGGGCAGGCGAGCCAGGCCCCCAAGCAGGGCCCGTGACCCATCTGTCACTCCCTGTTCCCCCCAAAGCAGCACTGTCCCCAGTGCACCCCTTGGGGACTGGGCTTTTTCAGTTGAGGTGGGATTCTCATACCTAATTTAAGCCACTCTCAAGGGATTTCACACTCCTTTGATGCTGTGCGACCCACCACCCCCATCTCCTTCCAGGCCTGTCTTTCCCCCAAATGGAAACTGTGTCCACTGTGCGGTCACCCGCCACGCGCTGGCCCCCGGCCTGGGGCCTGCACTGTCACAGCCTCCCGCCCAGCTCGGCCCACCTCCACCCTCCGCGGGCCCCTCCCACCTGTCTCAGGCCCCGCGGCAGCTGCCTGGCCTGGCCGCCTGGCTCAGACAGGTGAGGACACCTGGCGGCCAGCGGATCCCTGTGAGCCAGCTGTCGCCAAGCAAACAGCCTGGGAGGGATAGAGTGTCCCCAGCGGGAGGGGACAGCCCTCTGCTCCTCCCCCTCCACCTCAGCGGGAGCTCAGGTGGGGAGCTCAGGTGGGGAGCTCAGGTGGGCCGCCCGGAGGCGAGGTGGGTGGCCACCCCTCCCCCACACGAGGTGGGTGGCCACGTGCCCACACGAATGACCAGCCAGGCCTCCCTGGGGGCCGGGCCTCCCAGGGCCAGGCCGGGAGCCTCCTGCCTGAGAGGTAGGCGCTGGGCCCTGTGGCCAAGGCTGGAGGGAGGGAGAAGGAGGGAGGTGCCCCAGCAGGCTGGCGAGAGGCTGAGCACTGAGCTGCGTGGGGCCGGGGGGCCGAGGCCCAGGAAGGAGGTGCCCAGGCCCCGTCCCTGAGCGCACGGGGCGCCCAGGGCCGCTGGGAGTCGGGGGCAGTGGGCAGATGCGGGCTCGCCGGCCCAGGCAGCCCTGGGCTCTGCCGCCTGGAGGGCCCTCCCTCGGCCCGCCCCTCCCGGCCCCGGCCGCCTCCGGCCGCCCAGCACCTTTGCCCTCCCGGATCCCCCTGCGTCTTCCTGCTGCAGGTGAGTAATGCCTCTGGGCTCCTGGCGTGGGCACCCTGGCCGCAGCGCCGGCCCCTGCCAGCCATGCCCGCCGTGCCCGCTGGGCTGCAGACGGACCACGTGGGCAACAGCTCCCAGGGAGCCTCCCAGCTGTTCCTCACCACCGCGCTGGCCCGCGGCGTCTCGGGCATCTTCGTGTGGACCGCCCTGGTGCTCACCTGCCACCAGGTAAGCCCTCCCCTCGGCACCCCCCTCAGGGCCTCGTGGCCCAGCCTGCCCCTGCTGGGGTCGCTCTGTCCAGTGATGGCCTCAGCAGGGCCAGGGCCTCCTGGGGCAGCACGGCAGGGCTCGAGGGAGGAGGGACCCTCCCCAGCATGTGGCGAGGGGGGAGCTGGGCCTGAAGACAGAGGTCTGTGCAGACAAAGGGCGGTGGGTCACCATCAGCCCCTGGCCTGTTCCCTGAGGCCAGCAGCAGCGCCCGATTTCAGAGATGACAAGACGGAGGCCAGGAGCAGTCAGGGGTCTTTTCCAGGCTCCCGTAGCCCCAAGGGGAAGTCCTTCTTCCTCCAGCGGCGTGGCACTCCGGGAACCCCAGGGAGGCTCGTTGGGGCTTGGACTTTGCTCTGTAGGAGCCGAGAGCTGAGCGCAGGGTCCGAGCATGCTGCAGGGGCTGCCCCCGTCAGACGCCTCAGGGGACAGAAGCAACGTGCCCAGCTTGGAGCGGCCACAACAGGGGAGGCAGGGCCATCCCCCAGGTGGAGAAGCACCAGGCCCAGGAGGAGTCAGGGGGTGGGCAGCAGGAGATGGCCCCGAGCGCAGGGCTGGACGGTGGGCGTCCTCAGGGTTCTCAGAAAGGGGAGGTGCAGAGGGACACGCCTGCCAGGGAAGGCCACCAGCAGAGGTGGGAGGCAGGCACTGGCGCGGGCCGGGGAGAGGGCCCCCCGGGCTGGCGGCACCCGGGACACAAAGGGGCCTTGCACGTGAGTGAGGGGGTGCCGGCTTCGGCGGGGGCTTCCAGGAGCCAAGGGAGGCCATCTGCCCGTCCAGAGCCCAGTAGGACAGAGAGGGGCATGACCCCTCGCTTTACAGACAAGGCGAGGACAGCGGCGTGCCCCAGCCACCCGGGCAGGCGGTGCCACCACCGGGATCAGAGTTCAGGTCCCTGATGGCTGGCCGTGCTGCGCGCCGCCCCTGAGCCAGCTGGGCCCCTGAGCCAGTGCCTGACGCCAGCCTGTCCCCTCATCCCGCTGCCACGTCCTGGGAAGCCGGGCACAGGCCCCGGCACGCGCCACGCCTCCAGGAAGCCTTCCGGAGGTGCTGGGCGGCCACAGCCGGCCACCGAGCGCCCACACCCCACGCCTCCTCCTCTTAAAGCCCCGGGCACAAGCGGACAACGTGGCCCATCTGGGAAGGCTCACGGACAAGCTGTCGTCAGCCCCGCTGCCCGCTGCCCGCTGCCCGCTGCCCGGGGCCGAGAGGGCGCCGTCTCCCCTTGCGATTGGACCGTGCGTCTCCAGCACGCTTGGGGTCCTGCTGGGTTTGTCACCCTGACGCGTTCGAGTGGCATTCTGTCCCGTACGCCCCCCCACTGTCCCGGCTGCGGGACACCCCTGTGTGTGGCTGTGCCCTCCGCCGGCCACCGCCGTGTGTCATGTTGTCTGTGCGCCACACGACGCACCTCCGTGGACACAGACCCCTCCCTCATGTCTGAGGGACTCCCCTCCATGGGGACAAAGGCCACAGCCTTCTTCGTGGCCCCGTCGGGATGTGCGGGGCTGCCTTCCGGGACCCCTGTGTCCCCGCCCCACGCCTGCCCTCGCCCACACGCAGATCTACCTGCACCTGCGCTCCTACACGGTCCCCAGCGAGCAGCGCTACATCATCCGCCTGCTGCTTGTCGTCCCCGTCTACGCCTTCGACTCCTGGCTCAGCCTCCTGCTGCTGGGGGTCCGCCAGCACTACGTGTACCTGGACTCGGTGCGGGACTGCTATGAAGGCGAGTGCCCCCCGCTCCCCGCTCCGAGCGCCATCGGGGTCAGGGGGCTGGGAGCTGCGCGCCCCCCAGGCCTGTGGGGAGGGGCTGCCCGACAGCCAGGACCAGCGGTGGCCAGGGGACGTGGGTACAAGACTCCTGGGGCCCCAAGGAGGGAGTTGGGGCTGCAGCCAGGTCTTCCCAGAGCTGGGATGGGAAATGGGGCCCTAGACGGGGATCAGGGGAGCACAGAGGGTGGGGTGCCGTCCCACAGCCACGTGGGGAGCCCCCAAGAGGGGCGAGCCCCATAGTGTGACCTGAGCCGCAGCTTGTCCTCCGTGACCTGGGCGCCCGGGCGCCCTGTGGGGGTCTAATGTGGGGGCCGGGGCGCCTCGGTGAGGGCGCCACCCGCGTGGCACCAGGCTCACTGCCGCCCGCCGCCCCCGGCCCCGCAGCCTTCGTCATATACAGCTTCCTGAGCCTGTGCTTCCAGTACCTGGGGGGCGAGAGCGCCATCATGGCTGAGATTCGGGGGAAGCCCGTCCGGTAGGCACCTCACCCCTGAGTCCCCTCCCCACGTCCCCCGGCCCTCCACGGGGCCGCGTCCCACAGGTCAGGCCTCAGGGACTTGCACTTGCAGGTCCAGCTGCCTGTACGGCACCTGCTGCCTCCGGGGCACGGCCTACTCCATCGGCTTCCTGCGCTTCTGCAAGCAGGTGCGTGGGCTGGCGGCCCCGACGCCCCACAGCGCCCGTGGGCTGCGCCCAGCCCTCACGCCCCTCCCCCTCTCCCAGGCCACGCTGCAGTTCTGCGTGGTGAAGCCCGTCATGGCCGTGGTCACCATCGTCCTACAGGCGGTCGGCAAATACCGCGACGGGGACTTCAAGTACTGCTGGCCGGGGGGCGCTGGGCGGCCGGGGGGCACACGAGGGCTGGGCAGGGGGTCCGGCATGGGGGACAGGCCTCCCCTCCCCTCGGGACACGGTCAGACTGGGGCCTGTCACCTGTGAGTTCACGGGCTCACACGTGCTCGTGCACACGTGCCACACCCACACGCCTGCACGCTCACACACGCTCACACACGCTCACACACGCTCATGTGCTCGTGCACACCCCATGCCCGCACATGCACCCACACACACTCGCGCACGGGCATGTGTATGTCTGTGTCCACGCCACAGGGGGCCTGGAGTTCCTTCGGGGTGTGCCCAGGCGGGTGGGAGGTGGGGTGGGGGCGGGGCCACGTCCTTCCCGCTGTGTGGGGGCCCCCTGCAAGGCCCCCTGCCATGCCCCCCGCTCCTTGGCCACTCCCCTGGGTGCCACCTGTCCCTCTGGAGGGTGGGTTTGGGTCGGGGTCCCTGCTGGCACAGCTGGTATGGGTGGGGAGGGCACGAGGGGGCCGCGGGGCCTGCCCTGACCCCCGGCCCCTGCTCTGACCCCCAGCGTCCACAGCGGCTACCTCTACATCACCCTCATCTACAACGCCTCCGTCAGCCTGGCCCTCTATGCGCTGTTCCTTTTCTACTTCGCCACCAGGGAGCTCCTGCGGCCCTTCGAGCCCGTCCTCAAGTTCCTGACCATCAAGGCTGTCATCTTCCTCTCCTTCTGGCAGGGTGAGTGCGGCCGCTGAGCCCGGCTCCAACCCCACGTCCCCCCAGTGCCGTCAGGCCCAGCCTCGGTCTCCCCGTCTGCAGCTCCCGACCCACGCTGGAGGCTGTGCAGCCCCGGGCCCAGGGCCGGCCGGCTGTGCGTGGGGCGACACACAGACTGGCAGAGGACTCCGAGGGGCAGGCCCAGGTCTGGGGGTGGGGAGGTCAGGGTGACACTTGGGGAGCTCATGGATATCCACTGGCCAAGACCCTGGCTTGGGAGAAGGCTCTGAGCCTCAGTCCCCCATCCACGGCATGGGGGACCTCCCAGGCCCTGCACCTCTGCAGCCGCCTGAACCTCCGGTCCCCTCTCAGACCCCCACCAAGCCCAGGAGGCCGGGTCCGCGGGCTTCCGGGCTGGAGTCAGCTCCCGTCCAGACTCCTGTCCAGGGCGGTACCTAAGGGGCCATCGCCGCCCCCCAGGGATGTTGCTGGCCATCCTAGAGAAGTGTGGGGTCATCCCTGAGGTCCAGGTCGTGGACGGGAGCAGGCTGGGGGCCGGCACGCTGGCCGCTGGATACCAGAACTTCATCATCTGCATCGAGATGCTCTTTGCCTCCATCGCCCTGCGCTACGCTTTCACCTGCCAGGTGTACTCGGAGAAGGACGCCTCGCCAGGTGTGTGGGTCCTGCCAGCCGGGGAGGGGCTGCCGCTGGACGCGGGCACAGCCACGGGCAGCCCCGCCCTCCCCTGGGCTCCCTCCGCTCCACACCTCTGACCCCCGCCCCCCGCCACGGGCCCAGGGAATGGAACGCGGTGGACAGGGAGGACCCCGGACAGGTGCTTGTTCCTGTGGCCCCGGTTTGGGCCGGCCCAGCCCCCTCCCGCCCCCTTCGTGCAAGACCTTGGCTGGCGTTTTGGGTGTGGGGAGTCTCCCCCTGCTGGCCCAGCCCCGGCCTGCGCAGCCGGGGAGGGGGGAGGGGACGGCGCGGGGAGCCCCCGGCCCCCACCCATGCACGTGCCACCCGCAGCCCCCACAGCGCCCATGCAGAGCATCTCCAGCGGGCTCAAGGAGACCATGAGCCCCCAGGACATCGTGCAGGACGCCATCCACAACTTCTCGCCCGCCTACCAACACTACATGCAGCAGGCCACCCACGAGGCTGCGGGGCCCAGCCTGGGCGGGCCCACCTCCCCCGGGACCCCCCCCGACACGGCGGGGGGGCCGGGCAGCGGCAGGAAGGGGCGCAGCATGGAGAAAAGGATGCTGATCCCCTCGGAGGAGTTGTAGGGGGCCCGGCCCCCGAGAGAGGACAGGCCCTCGCCCACCGAGCCTGCGGCCTAAGGCCAAGCCTTTGCCCAGAGCCCGGGAGAGGGCACTGTGGGGCAGGGGCTGGTGAGGCCGCCCTGGACGGGCCCAGCCCGGGCTGGGCAGCGGTGGGCAGGACGGCCGGGGGAGCCGTGCACCAGCCGAGGGCGGAGCCGCGGGCCTTGCAGGCGGGCACCGGGTGGCCCAGCGAGGCCCGGCTGTCATGGGAGAAGGGCCTGGGCTGCTCTGCATGCCCTGCAGCCGTGGGGAACCCCGGCCAGCCCCCCACTGCAGGCGGGGGGTGCCTGATGGGGGTCTGGTGCGCGGGCTCATTTACACATAAATACGTGGGTTTCCTAGTGACCAGTGGCCTCTGTTCCCCAGCGTTGCTGCCCTGAACGGGCCGTGGAGGGGGGCCCACTGCACTAAGTCTGGGGGGACGGGGCATCCAGCTCAGAGTAGGGCGGGGCAGGGAACTCCCCCGAGACCCAGTGTCCTGCCCGGTGCGGCCTGGGGGCCGGGCATGTGCCTCCCCCTCAGAGCCTCAGAGCCCATTTCCTCCCATAATGGGCCTGGTGTGGGCCCTGCCCACAGAGGGTGCTGAGGGCACCTGTGCACAGCCCGGAGGGCCCCCTGCCGCCCTGCCCCTGCCCCCTGCCCCTGCCCACTGCCCCCTGCCGCCCTGCCCCTGCCCCCTGCCGCCCTGCCCCTGCCCCCTGCCACCCTGCCCCCTGCCGCCCTGCCCCCTGCCCCCTGCCCCTGCCGTCCTGCCCCCTGTCCCCTGCCATCCCCCTGGAGCTGGGAGAGCAGAGCCTGGGCCGCCGGCCCCGCACTCCGGAAGCCAGGATGACAGGGGACAGGGGACGGGGAACACTGGCAGCCCTGAGGGTGGGGCAGGCCTGGGGCAGCTGTGCTGGGCCTGGAGGCCTGGGGCACCGCCTGGGGGACAAAGTGCAGCAGCGAGTTGCCAGGCTGTGTCTGGGCGCTGAGCAGGGGGCTGGGAGCTGGGGGAGAGGTGCAGGGGGGTGGGCAGGGAGGCCAGTGGCCACTGCCCAGCGACCACTCCTCCCGCCCCTCCTGGCCGCTGGCTCCCACGTCACCGGGGAAGGAGGGAAATGTACCCTTTGGCAGGGCAGGACCGGAGCAGCGGTGTCTCTCCTGCCCCCTTGCTCCCTGGGCTTGGGGACATGGGACTCAAGGCCGGCAGCCTCTCCCAGGGCCCAGCTGGCTGCCTGATAAGTGGCCCAGCCCCCCACTGCACGCGCTGGGACGGCCCCTCCCGCCTTATCATGCCCTCTGCAGCCAGCAGGCACCCGGGGGACCCAGGGGGCTCCCACAGCCAGGCCACCCCCACCTCAGTCAGCGGGTTTGGGAGAGTGCACGGCACACCCCCAGTACCTGTCACCAAGGAGGGAGGGGTCCTGGAGGCTGCCGGGGGGAGCCAGGGGCCAGGCTCTGCGGTGGGTGAGGCAGGAGCTGCCCCCAGCCCTTGCCCAGGGAGGGGCTCCACGGGACCTGAGGTGCCCAAAGCTGGGTGCACAGAGGGTAAAAGGCCCAAGAGGCACGTGTGGGCTCCTGGCTGCAGGGCGCCCTCAGGCCAGACCTGGCATGGGGACAGACAGCCCTGTCGGGCTTGGTGCGTTGGGAGGGGGAGCACCTGTGTGACAAGGACTGGGCCAGGGCTGTCATGCACCCTCCAACCTCACCAGAGCCCTGAGAAGGTGCCAAGGCCCAGAGAGGCCGCAGAGGTGGGCCAGCTCCGCACAGGCCAGCTCTCTCCCACCCCCGTCCGACCCCATGACACCTCTCCCTGTGCACCAAGTGCAGCCATGAGGACAGACACGGGGCTAGGCACTGCCGCCACGTGCAGGTGAAGCAGAGCCCCGGAGGGCCCGGGGTGGCTGTGGGGCCTCACTGGCCTCACCCCGCCCCCGAGACAACGCGTGGGACCAGGAGGGGCCAAGGCAGCAAGAGCGGCCGGTCTCGGCCCCCGTGTTCTCATCTGTGAAACAGCCCCAGCCACCCACCCGGAGAGCACGCCGGGGGCCTGGGGGACAGTGTCTGGGAACGGCTGCCCAGGAGCCCGGCTGGGGCCAGGGTCTGTCCCTGCCCGGCTCGCCTCACAGGCTGCCATCAGCTCTGGTCACCAGGCCACTGGGCTGAGCGGTTTGTCCCCACACCGATCACAAGCAGCGATGGCAAAGAGGTGACTGTCACACAGAAGTCAGGGGCCGGGGTTTAAACCCGTGTGGTCTGCCGCTCAGGGGGGTAGGGGGCGCGGGGGGCCCTGAGATGCCGGGCTCATGTGCAAGCTCGCCCTTCCTTCAGAGCCAAGGTCACGTGCTGACCCACCTGCCCCTGGGAGAGGCCAAGAGGGGCTGCTCACCATGGAGGGGCGGGGGGGGGGGGTGTGCCGGGCACTCTGCTCTCCGCCCAGGCCAACCCCCTGCAAGCTGGTCTCAGAGCCAAGAAAACCAAGTGAGGGGCCCAGCCCAGCAACGGGGTGCACCCCACCCTGGGGCTGGACAGGACTGGGGCTCCCCCTCGGGGTGGTGGGGTCCTTGAGTCCTGCCCACCATCCAGGTGAGCTCAGTGGCCCTGTGTCCACCCTGGGACCATCGCCACACAGGACCCGGAGGCCTGGGAGACCCGCTCACAACAGCACCGGATGTGCCCCCGCCCCGGGTGAGGGGTGCGGCGATGGGGGCTGGGGAATGGGGTGCAGCACACTCCAAGGCCCAGAGCATCAACTACACAGTGAGACGGCCCCGAAACCAGAAAACTCTTTATTGCAAAGGTACAAAAGCGTCACAGCGGAGATGTACAGCAATAAATTAAGTGGTGGCCCCGGGGCTGGGGCGGGCGCGGGGCACGCACCCTACGGGCAAGGGCCACCACACAGGGTCTCTTCTCAATAATTTATATCATGGTAAAAGCAGCACAAAAATAAATATTGAAATGAAACTGCTGAGCGGCTGGCGGCAAGGGCGACGGGCACCGAGCGCCCCACCGGAGGCCTGTCGCGGGCAGGGGCCGGGGCCGGGGCCGCCGCCTCCAGGAAGGGCTCCCGGCCGAGCACAGGGGACAGAAAAACAAACCCACACGACACAGGCCCTTGCCTTTTCTCTTAAATAAAAATATCCATATATTAAATTGTGACGACGACGTCTCAGTGATCTGAAGGGAAAGGAGGAAGAGCTCTCGAGGGGACGTGCCCATCTTCCTTCTGTGGCTCCTGGTCCCTGGGGAGGGGGAGGCGTGAACCAGAGCCCCTGGGGACAGGAGCTCCCTCAGCCCGGGGACCCCCAGCCAGCGCGTGCCCGCCTGCATCCCCGGGACAGGACACTCTAGGGACCCAGGGCAGCCCCAAGCAGGACAGCTGGCCAGAGCCCCAGGCCCGGGGGCCCAGTGGTGCCAGCAGGACCCTGTGAGGAAGGCCGGGCGGATGACGGGGGAGCAGGGGGCGCCCGGCCGACATGGGACAGCGGGGTCCCCACTGCCACCCACGCGAACTGCGGCTCTGCTCAGATTTACAGTATCAAACAGGAAAAAGGTACAAAAATCTGTACGATAAAATGTGTATATAACTTTTTATATATATATAGACTTCTCTCTCTTAAATACTGCCCACGGTCCTTACTGACATCCAATGTGGATTACGTGCCCCGGCCATCGGGGGGACCCGGGCGCCCACTGCCAGCGCAGGAGCAGGACGGAGGAAGCCCTGGGGCCATCTCTGCCCCCCTGCACAGCCTGCTGGGGGTCTCACTGGGTGGGGGCAGCAGCTCCGGGCCCCTGCTGGCGGTGGGCCACACGGGAGCCCCTGCAGCAGCTCTCCAGATAGGTTCCCCAAGGTCGTCGGTGGCTCCAAGCGCCCCAAAGGGCAGACGAAGGCCCCAGCGATGATTAAGCACCAAGGATGCAGAGTCCCATCCTCTCTGCACCGCCAGACCGCCCAGGGGCCCCGGGAGGCCGGCCCGCAGGGCCTTCAGGGCTGTGCCCTCCTCACGCCCGACCCCCACCTGTCTGTCCTCCTGTGACCCCGTCCCCCTCCAGCAGCAGAACAGGGAGTCCCGGTCCACTGCTGCTCCCAGCCTCGGCCACCTGCGCGCCACCTCCACCCAGCGTGCTCCCCTCCCGGCCCAGTGCCCTGCTGCCCCTCCCAGTGCCCGGCCCCACTGCCCGGGGCTCTGCGGGCTGCGGGGCACCTCACTGCCGTCACCCCGAGGCGTGCGGATCATCTGCACCCCTCACGCGGCCCCCACAGGCCCCCGTGCTGCTGGTGTGCTGGTGTGACGGAAGGCACGCGACCCCTGAGCCGTCCCCCCTCCGCCTGCTTCCCGGGGCGCGGGGCGCTGGCTGAGGCTGAAGCTGGGTCGCAGGGCTCTGGCGCCGGGAACACGTGGTCCCTCTGGGGGCACCAGAGCTGGGTCAGGGCACTGTGCGGGTGCCCGTGCAGGCTGGGGGGCCACAGCAGGGGGACAGACGCGCTGACGTGTGCGGACAGGCTGCTCAAGGGAGGGGAGGAAGACGGAGCCCCTGCCACCGGGCCACCGGGCCACCAGGCCAGGGACCTTCTGAGGAGCCCGCCCCCACATCCCAGACCCCCCGGGGCGAGACTCGGAGCCGGAAGCACAGTGTGGAGCCAGCTGGCGGGGCCCAGAGACGGGCCGGAGCGTGTGCGTGTGCGCGCGTGGGTGCACGTGGGGAAGGCATGTGGCGCACAGGCTCGCAGGGCCCCACGCGGCCTCCGGGAGCCCCGCTGGGGGCGCTAGGACGCAGGTGGGGAGGGGCCTGTCCCCACGGGGCCCTGGGACAAGCGCGCGTCCGCCCGGCACCCGCCACCGGCACTAGGAGGCCGCCGAGAAGGGCACGGAGGGGGACTTGACGATGGTGATGACGCTGGTGGTGACCACCTTGGTGGGCGTGACGGGCCCGCGGGCCACGGTGCGCGCGAAGGTCTGCAGGGCCTCGTACTTGGCGCGCAGCGCGTCCAGCTCGAGCCGCATGCTGGCGTTCTCCGAGGCCAGCTTCTCCACCTCCTGCTGCAGCTCCACCCGCTGCCGCTCCAGCTCCTCCTTCTGTGTCACCCGCTTGATGCGGCAGCTGGCGGCGTAGCCGCGGTTCTTGAGCGTGCGCCGGCGCTGCTTCAGGCGCACCACCTCCTCCTTGGTGAGGCCCCGCAGGTGCTGGTTCAGCTCCCGCACCGACATGGACACCAGCTCATCGTCGCTGAGCACGGGGGCGTTCTCGCCCGCCTCCTTCTTGACCTGCGGGCCGCGGCACAGGGTCAGCCCTGGGACCCGTGGTGGCAGGACGTACCGCGTGGCCACAGAGGGTGGTGCGTGGCGTCCACACGGGGGTGGACCCGGCGTGGACCCGAGCCTGGCTGTGGGGGCGGTCACTGGGGTCCCTCGACACTGAGCAGATGGGGGCTGTAATGCAGACAGCTCCTTGAGGGGGGCCCGTGCTGTTGCCTGGTTACTGCTGCCCACCCCAGCTCTGTGAGGCTGCAGCCCCCATGTGCACAGTGTAACCCTCTGTGACCCTCTGTGACACGCCAGGATCTGCTGCAGGGCTGATGTGGGCAGGTGAGTGGCAGGGAGGGAGGCGGCCCACCCTGGGCACTGTGGGACGGGGCTATACCGACCGGGGCTGGGGGTGCACAGCCCACGAGGCAGGGGGACCCCCACTCTGCTCCCAAGACCAGGAACAGCGGCCCAAGGGCACAGGCCAGCCTCAGAGGCTGAGCGGCCCCAGGAGGCAGCTCCCCAGGGACCACGGGAGCCAGGCCCGGGGAGGAAGCACCACTGTTCACGTGGGCCCTGCCGGCGGCTCCATGGGCCCCACCCCCCACACCTGGGTGCCAGGATGACCGTGAGTCCACCCCACACCCTCCATGCAGGAGCCGGCATCCCCCAAGGCCCAGCCGGACTGCCACCCCTTCTCTCAGGGACACTTCCCCCCGCCCCGCCCCCGCACCTCTGGGGGCGATCCTGGGAAAGGGGCGGCCGAGAAGGGACGGGGCAGGGACAGGGTCTGTCCACGGCCACCGCCCGCGCCCCGCTTACCTTTAATGCCTTGTTCGGTTTGGGATTAGTCGTCATAACCTGGGCACAGTCACCGGGACAGAACTGCTTGGAAACTGTAACTAGAGGGTCACAGAACACAGAAACGAGCGTCGTCAGGCAGGTCCCCCCGCTGGGCACAGGGCTCGCCGCCCTCAATCGAGGCGGGTCCCCCCGCAGAGGGGCTCAGAGGAAGCGCGGCTCCCCTTCCCTGCTGTCCAGCCACAGCACCCCAAAAGCAAGGCAGGCCCAGGCCGACCTGAGGGGCTACCCCAGGACGGGTGTCCTGGCCGGGCCCGGGGCTCTGCCAAGGAGACCCGGGTGGATGTCCAGCCGTGCCCCCAACCCCGTATCAGTCCTCGGGGCAGCCCAGACGCAGCGTGTCCGCGTGTCCCCAGCCCCGGCCTGGGCGCCGTGGGGCATCGCAGGGCACGCACAGCCGCTGTCCCGCGCTCGCTCCCTCTCAGTTCCGAGGGTGCCACCTGGGAGGCAGAGGACGGCGCGCTTCAGGGCCTTGGTGCACGCAGCACGGGCCCTGCCGAGACGGCCGCACCTGCCACCTGAGGAGCTGCTGGCCCTGGGCCGCACCTGCACCAGCAAGAGTCCCGTTGCCCTGACAGGAAGGGCCCCTTCGGGGCGCCCCTGCCCTGCACGCTCACCCCACGGGGGGCCGCTGGAGCACGGCCCGGCCCGGCCCCGCCCTCCTGGTAGGCCTACCTCTGCCAAGGGCACTGCAGCTGTGACATCACCACGTCCACCTGGGCTGCCCCACGGCCGTGACCTGAGGCCCAGAGGGTGGGCGGGGGCTCGCTACGCCAGGCTGGGACGGGCACGGGGTGGTGGGGAGCCGCCTCCGCGCGAGCTCATGGCCCGTCTGGCTGGAGCTGTCCCGGCCGCCCGCTTTCGCGTCTGCATTGTGTCACACATTCTAATCATTCATGAAAAAGCCAGCCAAAGCATCCCAAGCATGATTCCCCTCTGATAGTTGCCATGGCGACCCTGGGAAGTAGCCAGCCTCTGATGGTCGTCATGGAAACAGAGAAGCCCACAGCAACAATGGCTCTGGGCTGACGGTGCAGACATCACAGGTTGTGGGACAGTAAACAAACCCCTCACGCCCCAGCAGCGCTGCTGGGGGGTGGGGGCAGGAGGGACACGGCACCACAAGGGCTGGCACGCTGTGTCCCTGGCTTGCAGGCCTGGGGTCTGCCTCCAGCAGCGGGAACAGGGAGCCGCACCCAAGCAGGCCCCCTGGGCCCAGACACGGAGCAGCCTCGCGGCCCCCGTCTTCCAGAGAGGGACCCCAGCCCTCCCTCGCCCACGGCCCCAGACCCCGCGCTGCAGTGCCTCCTGCGCCCGCTGCCCCCTGGCCCTGCCGCCGCCGCCCCTTTGGGCACGCCCACCCGTCAGCACCTGTGAACCCCGGTAACCCCTCACACTGTAGCCACTGTCCCCGGCACCAAAGATGGGTGATGGAGGTCAGGGCTGCGGCAGGGCCAGGCTGGTGCTGCACCCCTCACGTGTTCACACACGTGTGCCCCAGGTGTCAGCAACAGTCTGGGGTGATCCTAGCAGGGAGGTGAGCTGCTTCCCCATGTGCAGCTGGGGGAGCCCAACGAGTGACCCCCAGCCGCCGCTCCCTCCGGAGTCGCCCCGAGAAGCCGGCGGGAGGCTGGCAGGAGCCATGAGAAACTTTTCCAGTCCAGCGAGGGGGGGCCGGTGGGTGTCATTCCAGCCCGCAACCGGGCAGGAGCACGTCAGCGCACGAGGGCCGGAGCCGCCCGGCATAGCTGTGCGGTGAGTCACCAGCTGTTTACAGAGCGCGAGCTCACATTCCCACAGCCCCAGGCCCCGCCCACCCCAGGACCGCGGCCTGCCCCGGGGGAGGGAGGCCCAGGGGAAGGGGGGCCTGGGGCAGACCCCCACCCACTGGGGCTGCTGCGCCCAGAGCCAGCTCAGCCTCGACCGCCCCCCCACCGGTGGAGCTCAGGGAGGGACACCTCCTAGGGGGACCTGCCAGGGTGACCCCGTGGCCGGTCTCGGGTAACCAGGAAGCTTACAGACTGGACTGGGCCTCAGCACTCCTGGGCTCGGCCCCCTCCTCTGCACAGGCCCCAGGAGGGTGGGTCTCCCTGCCACTCCCACAGGTCAAGGTCCCCAGGCTGACCCCCACCTCAACCACCTCTCTGGGCTTCTGGGGGCCCAGGACCCGGGCGAGGAGTCCAGGCAGAGACTGGAAGAGGGGGACCCGGGACCCCTCCCACCTGGATCCCAGGAAGGGGACCCCTAGCACCTGGCACCCACACTCGGGGTGCGGGGCTGGGGCCCGCCCACCCCAGTCCCTGCCTCCTTCCTCTCCCATGAAGGCGGCACACGGCCACGAAGGGCACGCTCCTCACCGCTACCCAGACCCACAAGCAGCACGGACCCCCAGTCGCCTCCCCTGCTGGGAAAGCCACGGCCTGCTCTGCGAAGCGGTCTGGGGAGGAGCTCTGTGAGGCCTTCCGAAACTCGACGGACTTTGACACAACTGTCCTGAAGTGCGCATTCCCGAACCTCCAGACCTCAGCCGCCCCCGGACCGGACGCCGGGAAACTCGGCCAGCACCCAGGTGGGGCTGCAGGCCAGGCGGGCGCGCTCTGGGCCACGGAGACGCCCCTGAAGCCCACGGCCCCTTCCGCCATGGCTGGGGCGGCAGCCCTGCGTCTCACGGGTCAGCACCAAAAAAATGTCCTCGGCAGCTTCCCGTGACGGTGCTCCGGGCACGGTCCCTCATCCATCCACCAACAGAGCCTCACAGAGCCCACCGCCCGGTGCCAGACCGGGACCCGCCCCCCCACGGCCCCACAAAGCCGCTGGCCTAGGAGGCACACCTTTTAGCAACTGTTTTTCTAACTGAAGAGGTTGGTTTTCAACCCAAAGCCGGACGTTTCATTCTGATGCACATCGATGGAAGGTTAACAGGAAAGACCGTTTCCTCTAAGAGAAAAGGAAGCGCACCAGCAGCCCAGATGGAGTGGACCTGGCGACCGCACGGTGTGGAGTAAATCGGGGAGCCGGGCTCCCTCCCCTCCAGGGCAGGGCTGCTTCACCCGAGAACGGCCCAGCACGCCCAGGGCATCCCGGAGGCCAGGGTGGCAGACCCCTTCCGGGCCACTCTCCACCTTCCAGCTCCCAGCCCACTGCTCTGACTCAGCTCCTGAGGGCGGCCCGCGGCCCTGGCCGTCCCGGGGGTGGGGCCCCCCCATCCATAAAGCCAGGTGGCTGATGGGAGCAGGCGCCCACCCCAGCAGCCCCGAGTTTACATCACCTGAGGGAGCGTCTCAGGGCTCCAATTCTTTCCCGGATTAAACAACTGGCCACCCGGCCTAGACCACGAGCCTCACGCGGGCAGGAACGGGACCTCGGCACTGTGGGCTCTCAGAACCACGCTTCCGGTCGGTGTGGGGTGAAGGCCATAGCCACTCCCAGCGCCTGCCCATCACCCCGCTGCCCACCTGCTAGAGACGGAGCGCCCCTTCCATTCTGTTCTCCCAGGTCTCCGAAGACGGCAGATCCAGGGGGCGGGGGCGGGGCAGGAGAGGAGGGATGGGGCTGCGTCCTGGGGGCACGGCCCTGACTCCAGGCAGCAGGACAGTGGCCAGCTCACCCTCCCATCACCCGTGATGTGGCCACCTCTGCTCTAGCGGGGCCGGGGCCCTTTCCACAAGTGACCCAAAGCTGAACACCCCTCCCAGCTGCCGGCCACACGCATGGTAGGGCCAACACAGCAGGCACCTGTCAAAGAAGCACATGTCCCCGACCGCAGACAGCTCCCAGGGCCACAAGGGCTCCCACCCCCCCCACACACCGGACACCCAGAGCCCCCCTCAATGTAGGGTGTGTCCCACTGGTGGTGCCTTCCTGGGCACCCCACCAGCCCAGCCCACGCCCAGCTTGCAGGCTGGCCCTGGCTGGCTGCCTTCCGGCAAGATATGACTGTCTGCCATGCTTGGAGGACGTCTGGTCACCTTGCCTTTTCAGTTCGAGGAAGCTGTGTCATCCTGGCTCCGTCCAGAGGTGACTCAGGCAGCTGCGGGCTGACAGCAGGCTGAACGCCACACCACCCAGGCCAGTCGTGCCCTGGCCCCCTGCTCTCACCACCCGGCTCCAGGCCAGGCCTGCTCCCCTCGCACCCCCGGGGGGGTGGGGTTCCCCTGCCTCCAGGCTCCCCTGCCGGGTCCCGTCCTCTTCTCAGTCCAGCTCACAGCGCCCAGGGCTTCAACCAGCCCAACCTCCATGTCCAGCCGGGGATGTCCCCAGGAAAACCTGGCAACCTCCACGCCCAATAGGCCCAACACATGCCCTCCTCCTGCCCTGCGTCTCCAGCTCAGGTGAGGACCTCATCTGTTATTCCCCCCAGAAATCACCCCAAGGCTTCTGGTCCACTCCACATCCACTAGCGGACCCTGCCCTAAAGGCCTCAGCCCGAGTGTCCTGCTCCTCCCACCACACCACCCTCGCTCAGGTCCCCCGCTTCTCCCGTCTGGACTCTGATTTAGGTCTCCCTCAAATGCAACCCCCACAGGCAGGCAGAGGGACCCCCTGGCGTCTCTCTTGAGCCCCCACTCCCCCAGGCACCTGTTGCATTCCAGGGCTCCACCTCTGGCTTCTTAGAGCCTCCCACAACTTGCACTGGGCTCTCACTCTTCTCCCCCATTACCCCCTGGCCTCCTACCCCCAACCTCTGCCTCACCAGAAAGCCCCCTCCTGCCCTCCTTGTGGTAGGGGGTGCCCTCTCCTGAGCACACCTCCGGGGCTGTGTCCAAGACCAGGTCCCAAGACAGCAGGGGACACTTGCCCGTTCCCCACTCCCGGTGGATAAAAGGTTTGCTGCACAACAGACGTGTCAGCGTTGCACCGAAGTGGGGGCTGCGAGGCAGCTTGCCCCCATTCCTCACAGCCCCCACCAAGCCCCCACCTCACCCCACCCTGTGCCCGGGCACCCAGACAGGCAGCACAGGGCAGCAGGCACGGTGGGCAGCGGACCGGGACTCCGCACCGTGGGCCGGGCAAGGAGCCCTGGGCTTGGCTCCCTCATCTGCATGGGGTGTGACTCGAGGTCAATGCGCACCTGCCCTAAAGCTCTACAGCTTTACCACACATTTTCAACTCACTGACACTGTAGGAAACAGGAAGCATGACGACTGTGTGACTTATAAAAAGCAAAAGTAAATCGGGACCAGAGACTTCCACAAGCGGAGAGCCTGCGGGGTGAGGCGCCGTTCATGCCGCCCAGGGGCCACCGCACAGCTCGCTCCCAGCTGGCCGGGGCTCCACTTCCCGTGTGGACCGAACCGCAGTCCAGAAACCTTTAGACTCAGGAACAGCCAGGCCCCAGGCCCTAGGCAGGGCTGCTCCCAGGTTGCAAAGACTGTAAACAGACGCTCCGCACTGCGGAGCCCCGGAGCAAACACACGCACAAGGAATGGCATCGGAAGCCACCGCACGGGCTCACGCGGCCGTGGGGCTGGGGCTGGAACTGGAACTCAGTGAGCCCCACACTCAGTAAGAGCCCCTTCCCCCGGTGGCCTCGATTCAACTCCCATCTTAGCAACCACCTAGAAAGGGGGAGGTACTGAACTTGAACCTGGAAGCGGTGGCTTGAAGTCCAGCTCTGTTCGAGCACAAAGGCAAACGCACTCGCTTCTGGGAGAAGCCTCGCTTGTGTGTTCAGTTAATAGAAGCTTTATTCTGGGCTAAGGAGTCTAGCTCTAAGGTACTAGGGCAGACCCCCTCTGCCCAGCTCCAACACCAACATTCCTCCTGGGTTACCTGGGAAGGGAAGTACTTGTAAAGCTCCTCAGCTACCCACAATGCAACAGGTGGCAGGTGCGCCCCACCCACCTGCACAGCCCAGCATTCACTGCCCAGACCCATCCCACTGGCTTACGCTAATACTTCTGTTAAAGCTACATCCCCATGAAGATGGCAGAGTGGACACACACCTCAGCGGTGGTCATCCTGACAGCAAAACCTTATCAATGCCAAGAAAGGGGTGGGGCGGGGGGCAGCCCCACGGATTCCATCACCCTGAGCTGGGTGTGTACCTGGCCAGAGAAGGTAGCTGTGTGTTGGTCAACTGCTGAATGAACTGTTAGGTGGAAGATCCCACTCCTGCCTTGGCTACAAGAGCTGTGTGAAAGGTAAACAAGAGTGTAACCATTAACACACCGCAGAGAGCATGCAGCTACTCCCAGCAACCCCCAACACGAACTGCCCCAGGGTGCGGGCAAGCGTCTGTGTCCCTGAAAAAGACTCCACAACTGCGGTGACAAGCCTACCGGAGACAGGGCAAGGCACAGGGCAAGGCGTCTGCTTCTCCTAGGAAAGAAATACTTCCCGTCCCCTCCCCTCGGTCCCTCCCCTGCCAGGCTCCAGGGGAGGTGTGGAGGCCGACAGACTGACACATTAGCTGTGTCCTAAACTCCGCAGAATCACAACACAACTCGCATTTCGAGTTAGAAGAGACCCTCATTCAGATGAGAAAAATGAGACGCGTGGGGCACCGGGTTTGGGTAAAGTGACACGTGCGCCCCGGCCCCGTCCCCACCCAAAGTTTCCCCATCAAGGCCTCCCCCCCGGGGAACCCCTGGCAGGTCAGCTGCTCAGAACGTGGCCTCCGTCGGCGAGTCCCCGGATCTTTGCCGTGCCCACCCCGGATCGCTGTGTACCCTGCGGCGTGCACGGTGGGCAGCGGCCGCAGGGCCCGCCGGACAGCACCCCGAAGCCACGGAAGCGCCCAGGTAGCCGGGGCCCAGGCACCCCGCGCGAGCACGCGCACCCTGCACGTGGCCGTGTATTTTCGCCCCAGCCTTCCCGCCTCGGAGCGGGTCTCGGGAGGCCAAAGGCAGACAGGTGGGGAGGGAGGGGAAGCTGGGACCTCCGGGCAGCCCCGCCCCACCCGGCCCTGGGCACCACCATCTCCGGGCTCCAGCGGAGGGCGGAGGGCCGGCGCCCCGGCCCCGGGAAGGCAGGCGACCCCCGTCTCAGGGCCGGGCCAAGACCCCCCGCCCGCGCGGCGCGCTCAGGCAGCACACCTGACCCGCAGGTGCGCGGGACCCGGAGGGGGCACTCGGCGTCCCGCTCAACTTGGCTGAGGGTCCCGCGCGGCCGTGAGTCAGCGGTGGGCGGCCCCCACGCCGCGCCCCCGGCCCGCCCGGTCCGCCCGCCGCCCCTCACCTGGTGCTGCGCGCGGGGCGCGGGCGCGCGGCGGCTCTTCGCGGGCACGCGCTCTCCTCGCGCTCGCGCTCACTCTCGCGCTCCCCGCGGGTCGCCGCCCCCGCCGCGCGCTCCGGCTCCGACTTCGCGAAGAACAACAAGTCCCCACCGCCTCCCGCCGCCAGCGCGCCCTCCCGCCCGGCTCCCCAGCATCTGACACCGCTTCCGGGATCGGCGTCGGGCGCGTCACGCCGCCCCGCCCCCCGCGCGCCACCGCCCCGCCCGTCCCGCCCCCGCGCCGCGCCATCGGCCCGCCCATCGCGCGACGCGCCCCGCCCCTAGGCCCCGCCCCCTCGCGGGCGCCACCCGGCCCCGCCCGCCCTCGGCCCCGCGTGGGGACCGCCGAGCTCGCCCTCTGGAGCGCGGGGCCGCGGCGGCGGCGGGAGCAGGCCGGTTTGCCCGCCGCTCCTCCGAGCCCGGGGAGCCGCACCCGTGCCCCCCTGTGCAGGGCCGGCAGGTGTCGTCGTGCGCCCCACGTGCTGGCCGCCCCGTGCGCAGCGATCCCGGCTGGTGGTGCAGAGCCAGCAGCAACCCCTTGCCCTCGAGCGCGCCCTGTCTGGGCTGGGGGATGGGCTTGGGCTCTTGGCTGGACTCCACATCCGTATTACCCAGGCGGGTCCCACTGCGTCCCCCCTAGTCCCTATCAGAGCCTCCGGAGACTCTGCCGGCCCACAAGGGTGGTCTCAGGACAATGCTCTGGACATGACACCGGGTCACAGGGTCAACAGATGGCTGGACACATAAAGGGGCACGCGGAGTTCGCTGCCTGAGTCCAGGCTGCCCCCCCACTCCCTGGTGAGAGGCGAAGGTGCCTGCCCTGAGGACACCCCCATCTGTCTGGATTTCCAAGTTTTGACCAACAAACTAGTTCTCTTCTGTACGAGAGCCACCCGCATAACATGGTGACAAATGGCTTTGACACGTAGCTTCAGTGTCCAGGGCTCTCTGACACCAGGGCCTGGGGAACAGTCCTACTGAAGGCCCTGCTGATGGCGGCCACTGGGGAGGCGCAGAGCTGAGCCCCGGCCGGCCGTAGGTGAGGGCCCAGCCCAGGGGAGGGGAGGTCAGGTCTTCCGCGTGCAGTTAGCCCCCCAGCGTGGCTCCGAGCATAGGGAGCAAGCAACCTGGTATTCAGGGAGCAGTTGGGGCTTCCACCGCGGGGAGCAGGGGTGTCCGTCTGAGAGCCTTGTGTTTGGGTGAAGGGCCCCCAGGTCTGCGGACCCGCCTGGCGCCCTGGGGTTTGCTACCCAAAGATGAAGCAGCAGCAGTAGCTACACCAGTCCCTGTCCCCAGGATGCTTCAGAGTGATCTCCCCCTGGGGACTGGAAGGGCAGTCCCTCTCCCCTGCCAAACCCCTGTCCTCAGACGCAGAGCTCTGCTGCCCCGCTCCTGGACTCGGCGGTGGTCTGGTGTACTCTAGTCTCACAGTAGTGTCCTCGGTTCCCGGACTCGACAGCAGTGTTTCACACTAACTTCTGGTTACATGGAACGCGGTCTAACTATTCTCATTCGCTCCGTGGACACAGGCTGTCCAGCGGTTGGAATCCAGGAGGCCGTCCAGCAGTTGGAATCTGGCAGGCGTGGGTGGGTCACACACTTAGGGTGTGACCTCAGGCAGGGGTCTCTTCATTTCACCTCTCTGAGTCTTAGTTTCCTCAACTCTAAAATGGGCTTAATAGAATAGAATGAAGATGAAGTCTTTAATAAGTGATTTTGGGGCAAGGTGATAACCTTCTAGAAGAAGATGGAGTTGGCTCCACAGTTCACCTCCAATGTACACCAGTATTAACCATTTCAAGTTAGATCAAAGATGTAACGTTCTTCTCAAAAAGAAACCATTAAATGACGAAAAAGTTCTGGAAATGGATAGCAGTGAGCCCAACAGTGTGAATGTACTTAATGCTACTGAACTATCCTGAAAAACGGTCAAAACGGTACATTTCATGTTACGTCTATTTTACCCCCCCCCCAAAAAAAATAGGTTTCAACCATTTACAGAAAACATGAGTGACTTCCTTTAAAACTTTGAGAGGGAAACAATTTTTCTAATCATGATTCAAAATCCAGACACCATAAAGAGCAAACAAAACACTCCAGGCAACACCCACCATAAGCCAAGTCAGAGCACAGAGTATACACTGTGCAAAAGCACCTGCAGGGGGTTCCCTGGTGGTGGTGTGGCACCTGGGCCCGATCCCCGCTCAGGGAACCAACCAAAAAAAAAACAAAAGTATTTGCAGACCACCCGACAAAGGACCACCTCCCCAGCACACAAAGGGCTCCTAGAAATAGAAAAGGAAAAACCAAATGTAATAAAAGGGAACAAAGACTGTGCACAGAAAGACAAACACAGGAGAAGAGGCCCATCTAAGAGAAATGCGCATCAGGATGACGTTGCAATTCCTTTTCTCGTCAGAATCTGCAAGTCAGGCCACGTCCTGTGATGATGATGAGGCTTGGGGAGCCAACCTGGGCACCCTGCTGGGGGGCAGGAGGGGCACGGGCAGCTCCTTCCGTACTGACATTGGACCCAGTCCTGGGGCCCTGCCATCCCACCGCCCATCGTCTGTGCCACCGTCACAGCTGTTCACCTGGGAGATTGGGGATGCGTGAGGTTTATCACCGTGGCATCGGCGGTGACAAAAGCTCGGAAACCACCGCGCTGCCATCGGTGGCCAGGGCCCCGCTACAAGAAACGGGGTGGGGGTGGGAGACGCCTGTCGGATGGAGTACCACGCAGCCGTGAAGAGGAAACCCGGGTTTCTGCACGCGGACGCGAAGAAGCCCCCGGGAGTGCCGTAAATGAAAACGCCAGCTGCAGGGCAGGGGGGATGGGGGGTCATACCCCCTTGGGTGGGGTGGGGGCGGGGCGGGGGGCGGGGGTGGGGATAGAGGGGAGGTTTTCCGTGTAAACCTCTTGACTTCTGGGCTGTGTAAGTGCGCTCCCTATCCAAAACTGTAAAGTCAGGTTAGAAACGAAAACAACGAAAAGGAGGAACCACACAGGACCGTTGTGAGGGCTCAGTTTCGAAACGGCCCTGAAGACCTTCACCCAGTGCGTGGCCCCTGGTCGGTCCCTCTCGTTACAGCGCGATGGCAGAGGCAGCGGCGCTTCTGCCGATCAGCTGCCATCTCCACTCGGGGACAGTCCCGTGACTGGTGGGCCTTGGGACTGGGGTGGATGTGACCTGCCTGCCCTACTGCCCAGCTGCGCAGGGCTGGTGCCTGGGGAGGGGCCTGGGGCCTGCTGGGAGGGGCGGGGCCACGCTGCTGAGAGGTGGAGGTGGGCAGTGCCCTGGATGGCCGCAGGTGGCCCTGGTCACGGGTCAGGGAAAAGGAGGGACACTGGGGCTCTGAGATGGATCAGTCTGCAGGGGAAGGCAGAGGCAGGGACTAGCTTTAGGCCCAAGGGGGCAGCTGGTCTTCCTGGGGGAGTCCCCAGCAGTCACCACCCCAAGGGTCCCCACAAACACCTCCACATTTTGGGGGGTTGAAACCTTGGACAACGGGCCTAGAAGTGGGGATCCCTTGCTGTGTGCACCCCTATGGGCAGGCAAGTACAGCTGCCTAGGGACCAAGGGGGCCCGGTATGTGTACCCGCACCCGTAAGGGTCAGCCTTTGCAGGCGGACATTTGCTGACCACAGAACAGATGCCCCATGCTCCTGGGCACCGCCTGTCACTCGTCCGGCACGGTTCACACTGGCCCTCTGACGACGAGGGGCAAGCCCGGGCAGGGATACGCGTGCCCGGGGCGGCACGCACTGGCTGAGCAGGAGCAGGCCCCTCCTGGAGGGTGGGTGTCCAGCCCCACACGCTGTGGCCAGGCCCCTGCAGGCTGGGACCTCCGTGGGCAAGCCCCCGATGGCCACGGTGAGGGTCTTCAGGGATGGAGCCTCTGTCTGCTTGTCCCCACCTGGCTCCTGGGGTGATGAGGTGGTCGGCGTGGCGTTGGGGAGGGGCCGGTCGTGGAGGCCTCGGTCTTAAAACAGTCTTCCTTCCTCCGGAAAAGGGGACTGGGGCCCCTCCACACCTCAAATCTGGAGGGGCGAGGGGCCCTGCAGGGGCCGGAAGCAGCATTTAGCTTCCCACCGCTCCCCGGCCCTTGGGCAGCGGTGTGGCCCTGGGCACGTCCGCGGCCGTGTCCGGGCCTGTTCTACGTCCCTCAGCCAGAACAGGATTGACTGACCCTCAGAGGGGGCAGGTGTCCAACCGGAAGCCTGCTTAGTTGTCATTAAATAAGACGGTTGGTTTCCGTTCACAATTTGAGAGCGATTCAGTCAGGATGCCTCACCCGTCCCCTAGGCCCGGACAGGCTGCAAAGCGCCTCCCCAGACAAGGTCCCCGCTGCTCCCTTGATACCTCCGGCCCGGCAGCTGCCAGCAGGCCTGCTGGACAGGGCACGTCCGTGGCCACCGCCCCAACCTGGCACCATCACCTTCAGGTCACACGAGTGCGATGGCCCCGTTCTCCAGGTGGGCACCTGAGACCCAGGTAATGGCAGTCATCGATCACGGCCACCAGTGTCCCCGTCAGTCTCTCCTTCTTTCCCTAAGTGCCTGTGGCCAACCCCTGTGAATGACAGAGGAGGTGGGCCAGCCCGTGGGCGTGCCCGAGGCCCCCTCCCTGTGCTGGGCCCTCCCAGGTGCCTGTGGGCCAGGTCGTCCTGTATTCTGCAAATGGCACTTGGAGATGCTCTAGGCCTGTGGTTCTCATCCAGGGGTGACTTGTCCTCCATGGGGCACTTCGCAAAGTCTGGGGACATTCTTGGTTGTCACCACTTGGGGAAGGGGGTTGCTACTGGCATCTAGTGGGTGGAGGCTGGGGGTACTGTGGACACCCACGCTGCGCAAGACACCCGCCAAGCACACAGCCGCCCCACGAGAGTAGTGCCGTGGTTGGGCAGCTGCCCTCAGGGAACGCAAGTCACAGCGTGACACACGGCCGACTCCCCGCATCACGGCGTGACACACGGCCATCTCCCCGTGTCACAGCGTGACCCACGGCCGTCTCCCTGCGTCACGGCGTGACAGCCTTCTCCCCGCACCCCCAAACAGCAGCAGTGTCACCAGCAGTGACACCAAGCGTGAGTGGCTTTCGCGGGCCCTGAGCTCAGCCCCAGTGGGCACGTGCAGCCCAGCCTGAGTCCCGGGGGCGTGCAGACTACTGACCCTGTGATACCAGAGTGTGACCGGCCTTCGAGAGCTGCCAGCCCAAGCCTAACCAATCAGAAAGGGGAACTGAGGCCGGGGCACAGCCGGGATGGGACCAGGACGACTCCCCCACCCCCTCGGCACACCCCAGGCAGCGTACCGGGGAGGCAGGCGCCGGCACCCAGCACCCCAGTCCTGCGTCCGCGGCGCCACTCCCCAAACCTTCGGGGTGCAGGCAGCTGAGAGGCTGGAGGCCCACCCCTGCTCCGCTCGCTTCCTGCTCGCTCGCTGCGCTCCGTGACGGGGACTCATTTCCTCGTGAGCCCGCCGCGTCTATTTTCAGACAATTGTTGGAAAGCGCTTCCCTGCCTCCCGCCAGCGGCTGCTCGCAGGAGCTTCCGCTCAGCGGCCAGGGTCCGCCCAGCGGAGTCTCAGCTGTCAGCCCCCCAAAGTCCGCACCAGCCTTCCTGGGCACCGGTCCCTGAGAAGTCATTGTCACCTTCTCCTGCCAGCCGCGAGCCTCAGCACAGCGGCGTCTCCGGGGCCGATGCCAGTGGTGACACCCCCGCCACTCCAGGAATGCTCATCCACAGAGGAAATTCTAGAAACCTCCACGGCTTGTCGATGGGTCTCCCAGTCCCTCCGTCCCCCCGCCCGGGAAGGGGCATCTGAGCCCTAACTGCTGACGCACAGCTTTGAAGCCGTCACTGGGCTGCTGGAGCTTCCAGGGTGGGTGAAGCAGTTTCTAAATTTAGGGGACAAGGTAGCTGGGAGGTGACCAGCCCCCCCGCCCCCCCAAGACACCCTCAGAGTCCCTCCCTCCCCCTCTCCCCTGTTCCCTGCAGGGGAGCACCAGGCCTGGGCTGGGCTGGGAACACCTGGCCCAGCAGGGAGACCTGGCCGTGGGGACATACTGCCCAGGTCGGAGCCCAGCTCCAGGCTGAGGCCGCCAGCGGGGAGCAGCTGCTCCCTGCCCGGAGGCAGTTAGACCAGAGCAGCTGCGGACCTGTGGCCTCACCCATGTCCCCTCCGGTCCGGGGCCAAGTGTGCTCTCTCCTGCAGGGACCCCCTGCCTCCCTCAGAGGTGAGGGCCATGCCCACCACGCAGTCACTAGGGGGAGGCTTGGGGCTGAAGGTTCTCACTGTGGCTGCGGGTCACAGCAAAGATGACCAGGAGCTGGGAGTGGGAGGCCTGACACTTATGGCCATGCTGAACCTAGGTCCTGACAATTAAGGCTCCTGTGTGGGACCCTTTTCTGGGTTGGGGTCCCCACACACATGGTCCCCTCTTCCCGCCCCCATCTACTGAATGTGGCAGGCGGGTCCCGCAGGAGACAGGCAGACCAGGTGCCCCCAGTTCACTGGCAGCTCACACAGGCAGGGATGCAGGGAGAGAAGAGACAGACGGTGAGTCACAGGGTCCCAGTGGTAGCAGTGTTCTAAAGGAAGGTGGTCAGGTGCCCGCCAGGCCCACTGGCGGCCGGGGCCATGGTCATGGTGGTGTGGGAGGAAGGCCACATTGAGCAAAGGCCAGGGATGGTGAAGGCCACGGGGGAGCCTGGGGCTCCTGACACAGGAAGAGCACTGAGATGAGCAGCAGGTGTGTTCTAGAAGGTGCGGAGGCTGCGGTGCAGGGAGGCGGCAGGTCACTCGGGCCTGGTGTCCTTGGGGCGGTGTGGCAGTGCCCACACAGACACTCAGGCTGGACCTCACCTAGAAGTCGGGTCTTTGCAGATCTGTGCAGGTCGGGTTCTGAGACAAGGTCGGCCTGGATTAGGGAAGGCCTAAATCCAATGACAGGCGTCCTCATGAGAGACAGAAGAGGACGTGTAGACGCACAGAAGGCAGCCCGCACTGTGACGCCCTGTGGGGCAGGGGGGAGGCAGGAAGGACCTGCCCCAGGGCCTTTGCAGGGAGCGGCCGCCTGGTCTGGGCCGTGCTACAGCCCCGCGAGGAGCTCACACGGGAGGTGTGGAGAATCCTGATTTGGTGTCCATGGGGAGCCGTGGTGTCCCTCATGAACTGTAGCCACTGAGGCCCCTCGCTGTCCCCCATCCTCCCTGGGCCAGCTTGGCCGACCCCTCAGGGGGCACAGTCCCCCAGAGCTGCTGGTGACTTCTGTCCGCTGACCCCATGCCCTCTGACCTTTGTGCCCTGACCCCAGCATCTGGGACTCCTGCAGGCTTTACCCTGTGAGGCCGGCCCAGGGAGGCACAGCCCCTGAGCGTGGCACATGTCCAATGTCCCTGATGGAGGCGCCAGCAGAGAAGCAGCCACTGCCTGCTGGGGTGGGGCAGCCCGAGGGCTTCGTGGAGGAAGGGATGGAGCAGGGGGACTGGGCTTTGAAGCACGAGGTGGAGGCTGTCGAGTGAGGAAGAGAACAGACGGAGCGTGCGGGTCAGAGGCCAGCACCGGCCTGCCCTGGGCCTGACCTGTCCTGGGCAGGGGAGGCTGGGACCCGAGCAGCCTCAGCAGGTGGGATCTTGTGACAGCCCCACGGGCAAGTGCACCATTCACATAATTGCAAAACCGAAATGCAGAGCGGATGGGTGGCTTGCATGGCCCGCCCTCCCCGTAACCACGGGAACCACTTGCGTGTATTTCTTTCTAGACTTCGTCTACTTTTATAGATACACGGGCCCCTAACCAGCACTTGTGCCGCCCGGGGGCTGCGTAGTTCCGTCACAGGAGGGTCATTTGGTCCCTTTTGCCGCAGCTTCTGCGGAGTGTTGTCGGGACCCCGTGGCTGCACTGACCAGTCCTGGCGGCTGGACATGTGACTTTGACCATTGCCAGCCAGCAGACACAGTGGCCCAATTCATCTACACTGACCACCTGTGCAAGTTCTCACCTGACAGCACCTGCTCCTGCCCCACTCCCTCCGGCTCCCTTTCCTGCGGCCGGCAGTTACTGAATAAAGTCTGTTTCACAGCTGGAACCATGTCCGGCAGCCCTTCTGCAGTGCTTGGCCTGCTGGGAACTTGCCGAGTCTTCACCTGCACCCAGGTCCCTTCAGCCAGGGCATCAGCTGCTGGGGAACCCTCGGGGACCCCTGTAAGGAGGTGACCCGGCAGGTGGTCAGGCTGCAGCTGGACCGTGGCTCTCTCAGTTCCTTGTCCCTGTGGGGAGTGGACTCAGTCCGAGGCCCCAGGACTGCTGAGCAGCTCTAGGACGGCGTGAGACCCTTACCAAGAGGAGGGGTAAGGGTCTGTCTCAGCATGGAGCCCCTGTCTTCTGCCACCAAGGAGACATGACCCACTGTGCAGGCCAGGACACCGAGCCTCTGACTGGGGCCTGGCCCCACGCCCCTGAGGGCGGGCTAGAGGTGGCAGGTCCCTGCTGGACTGTGCTGTGCCCACCCCCGGCCCCTGGGCTCCCTCCCGCCCCCTCCCACCATGGGGACCCCAGAACCTGCCCTTTGACCCAGAAATGGGAGAGAAGGACTCTGACGGTCCAGCACGTGTAGAGTTGAACCCTGATGCCACCCTTGCTGGCCGTGTGTCCTTGGGCACGTCACTAAATCCCGCCTGCCTCACCTGCAGAAAAGGTGACAGCGCCCATCCCTCCGATAGCGGTCAGCGGCTGCGCGGCCCTCCGGCCTCCCGCCGCCAGAGGGCGCTGCAGGCACCGCGCGGGCGAGGCGGCCCGTCTCGCCTCCCGCCCGCGGTGTTTTGCTTCCGGTCGTCCCGGAAGTCGCGGCTCTAAGATCGGCTTCCGGTTCTGGGGCGGCTGTGGTGGTGGCGGCGGCGGGGCGCAGAGTGCCGCGGGGCGCTGGCGGGGGGGGATCCGCGGCTGCCGGCGGGATCGGCTTTCCCGGCGGACCCGAGGCGGCGCTCACGCGGCCGCTTCGGACGCGCTGCGCCCGGCGGGGCCCGTCGCCCCCAGGCCCCGAGCGGCCGAGGAGCGGATGAATGAGCGCGCGCCTCCTCCCGGGTGACGCCTCAGCAGCGACGAGGCGGGATGAACCGGGCCAAGCCCACCACCGTGCGCAGGCCCAGCGCTGCGGCCAAGCCGTCAGGTGCGCGGCGCTTGCTGCGGCGGGCGGCAGCGTTGCCAGGGATCGGGGGTCGCGTGGCCCTCGGGGAGAGGTGGGACACCTGGGACGGCCTCCAGGACGCTACTCGCCTCTATCCAAACTGCATCCTGGGCAGTAAAACGTGGCTAAAGGAGCTTCCGGGCTGGGAGGCAGGGGGCAGCGCAAACGCAGCGGTTCAAGGTTGACTGCAGCCGGACTGGCCTGAGGTCCAGCTGTGTGGCGGCGGGCACGCTGCTCAAGCTCTCTGTGCCTCGTTTTCTTCCTGCGTGAAGTGAGAGGAGTGATGCTCATCTCAGATGTGGGAGATGCAGCAAACTGACCTGTGTATGTCAGCGACGGCCTGGTTTGCAGTAAACACGCTGTGACTGTCAGTATCGTCACTGATGTGGTACCAGGCCCAGCTCTGCTGTGGACTTGCTGGGTGGCTAGTTTTCTTGCCACCCCTGGCCCCTGTTTAATCCCCCCCCCCCCGACATGAGGAGGTTGGGTGCTCATCAGCCAATGGGCGAGGTGCACATTTCTGCACCCTCTTCCTCTGCAGGGCACCCTCCCCCAGGAGACTTCATCGCTCTGGGCTCCAAGGGTCAGGCCAGTGACTCGAAAACGGCATCCACCCTGCTGAAGCCTGCCCCTTCCGGCCTGCCATCCGAGCGCAAACGGGATGCTGCGGCCGCTTTGGCCAGTGCTTCGGCCCTGACTGGCCTCACCAAGCGCCCCAAACTCTCCTCTACACCCCCCCTGAGTGCCCTGGGGCGCCTGGCTGAGGCTGCAGTGGCAGAAAAACGTGCTATCTCTCCCTCAATTAAAGAACCATCTGTAGTCCCAATTGAAGGTAAGGTTGGTCCCCGGACTTCCCCATAGAATTTATCCCTAGGGCTTCAGTGAAGGCCACTTCCAGGCTTAGCGCTGCAGGGCCAACTCGGGCTCTTGGAGAATGGAGAGCTGGGGTCAGCTGTGAGTCTGTTCCTCAAGGCACTTCTCAGACAGGGGCCTTTACCCTATTTGTGCTTCCAAATTCTGGGATGGGGCTGGGAACGTGACCCAGGGCACGAACACAGCGCTGGCAGAACACTGGGTCTGGGGTACAGGTGTGCTGCTGCCATGTGGTGGGAGTAAGTGTGGACATGGCACATCACTGCGACAGCCTCCGTGGCCCTTCCTGTGAGGCTGGGTTCTTACCAGTGCAGACCAGCAGGCATGTGGCAGTGCTGTGTCACTGGGACGTGTGGTGTGGTTGGGTTGCTGTGCTCCAATGTCTCCCTTTTGGGAAGGGGCTGCTCTGAGAGGGGGTGCACCCCTGGCAGACGGCCAGCAGCTGTGCTCTGGGAATGGCCCATGGCTCTGTTCCATTTGTCTGGTGCTCCTGGCTGGCACTGCTGTCCTCGGAGGCGGCCTACTGTGGCCCGGCCCTGAGACCCCGCTTGCCGAGTTTCTATGGCTGCCCTGTGGTCCTGTGTTCTGGGGGACCTGATGGCAGTCTCTGATTGTGGCTGCCTGCACTGGCAGTCCCGCCCCCCGTGCTGCTGGATGAGATTGAGGCCGCCGAGTTGGAGGGCAACGATGACAGGATCGAGGGGGTGCTGTGCGGGGCCGTGAAGCAACTGAAGGTCACCCGGGCCAAGCCAGACAGCACTCTGTACCTGAGCCTCATGTACCTGGCCAAAATCAAGCCCAATATTTTCGCCACGGAAGGTGTCATTGAGGTGAGAGCTGGGCGTCCCCTTCCTCCGTCCCTCTGGCCTGTGTCACTGTCTCCCTCTCAGGTGTCTTACCCTGGACACGTGTAGGTGAGCCTTCACCTCATGATGGGTGCTGTCCCTTGCAGGCTCTGTGCAGCCTCCTGCGGCGGGACGCCTCTATCAACTTCAAGGCCAAGGGGAACAGCCTGGTGTCTGTGCTGGCCTGTAACCTCCTCATGGCCGCATACGAGGAGGATGAGAACTGGCCCGAGATCTTTGTCAAGGTGAGCCTGCTTCCCTGGGAAGCCGGGTGAGCTCACTGCTGGGGTGAAGAGGACAGAGTGCCATCATGCGGGATCTGCTGGACCCCCAGGAGGAAAATGAAGCAAACAGTGCACATGCTCAGGGCTGTCTGGAGGGGTCTGGGAGCCCCTGGGGCAGCTGGGAGTGGTCAGGGCAGCACTTGTCCTGCTCTTACCGTGGCCCAGCCGGGAAGCAGGCCCCCAGCCCTCAAGCAACAGCGTAGGCAGAAGGGAGCTGCCCGCAGGGGACTGGGCGTCAGCATCTGTCACGGGCAGGTATACATCGAGGACTCCCTGGGGGAGCGGATCTGGGTGGACAGCCCACACTGCAAGACGTTTGTAGACAACATCCAGACAGCGTTTAACACCAGGATGCCCCCGAAGAGCATGCTCCTGCAGGGGGAGACGGCACGCAGTGGAGGGGACCTCAGTGCTGGTGAGAGCGGCAGGGGGTCAGGTGGGGATGGGGTCTCCAGAGGGAGAGGAGGCCTGCATGGAGGACAGGTACCCACGGGATGGGTGGGTATGTGTGTCCATGAGGCCCTTGGTCTGCAGGGAGCAGCCCTCACCCCTCCCTCACTGAGGAGGAGGACAGCCAGACTGAGCTCCTGATTGCTGAGGAGAAGCTGAGTCCTGAGCAGGAGGGCCAGCTCATGCCCAGGTAGGTGTGTGGCCTGTGGCTGGGTGGCGGGTGGCGGGCCCCCAGAGGAGAGCTGGCCTTTTTCCTCCTCCTCTCCTTCCCCTGGCCCAGGTATGAGGACCTTGCGGAGAGCGTAGAGGAGTATGTGCTCGATGTACTGCGGGACCAGCTCAACCGGCGCCAGCCCATCGACAGTGTGTCACGGAGCCTACTGCGGCTGCTCACCTCCACCTGTGGGTACAGGGAGGTGCGGCTGATGGCCGTGCAGAGGCTGGAGATGTGGCTGCAGAACCCCAAGGTACAGGCGTGCGGGGCCCCAGGGCGAGGGCTGGGTGGAGGCGCCCGGGCACAACGCTGAGACTGCAGCTGTGGGGTCTTCCGGTCCCTATAGCTGACGCGCCCGGCCCAGGACCTGCTGATGTCTGTGTGCATGAACTGCAGCACACACAGTGCCGAGGACATGGACGTCATCTCCCACTTGATCAAAATCCGCCTGAAGCCCAAGGTCCTGCTCAACCACTACATGCTGTGCATCAGGTGTGGCCAGGCAGGGTGTGTGGGTGGGGCGGCTGTGGGGTCCCTGGCCTGTGCCAGCACCCACCTGCTTGGTTGTGTGCAGGGAGCTGCTCAACGCGCACAGAGACAACCTGGGCACCACCATCAAGTTTGTGGTCTTCAACGAGCTATCCAATGCACGGAACCCAAACAACATGCAGCTTCTCTACTCGGTGCTGCAGCACAGCTCGGAGCTGGCACCCAAGGTGGGGCATGGGGCCCGCGGCCACCCCAGGGCCTGGGGCAGTGCTGGTGGGCCCCTCACGCCTGGGACCCCTCCCTGGATTTGTAGAGCCTCCAGCTGTGGTGCCAGCTGTGGGAGAATGCTCCAGAAGGGCAGATGTCCTGTGCCCCAGGAAGCTCAGGCACTTGAGGCCCTGACAGCAGGCGTGTGATGCGGTGGGAGCTGGTGGTAAGCGGCGGTGACCCAGCAGCTCCCGTGTGTCCCTGTCCCCGCAGTTCCTGGCCATGGTGTTCCAGGACCTGCTCACCAGCAAGGACGACTACCTGCGGGCCTCGCGGGCCCTGCTGCGGGAGATCATCAAACAGACCAAGCACGAGATCAATTTTCAGGCCTTCTGCCTCGGCCTCATGCAGGAGCGCAAGGAGCCCCAGTACCTGGACATGGAGTTCAAGGTGGGCGGCTGGGGCGGCTACAGGCCTCCCTCCCACTCTGCCCGCACTCGGCCACCCCTCGTGCGCAGCGGCCAGTCCCAGAGGGCAGCGGGGCTCCGTCCTGTGAGGGGGCCGGGGAGGGGCTGGCTGGGTGCCCCCAGAGGATCCGGGCTGGGTGCGGAGGTTGGGCCAGCAGACCTGGGGAGCCCGAGGGGACAGTGAGCAGGACGGTGTGCTCTGGGTGTGTTCAGAGCGCGAAGGGGCAGAGGGGGACGATGCTATAAAGGAGGAATGAGCCAGATGACGGGCCCTCGAATGCCACCAGGCAAGCTGGCAGATGCTCTTGGGAGGTGGGCTTTGTCCAGCTCTGTTGGCGGAACTGGCTTCCTGTGGTTTGGCCTTGCTGCCGGCGGGCTCTTAGTCCCAAGCCCTCCACCTGCCTGGCCCTCTCTGGACCCATGCCTTCCTATTCAGCTGCCTGGGTGCTGGGGGCCTCGGTGAGGGCTGTGGGCGCAGCCCTGCTGGGATGCAGACCCCGCCATGCTGGCTGTCCTGCAGGAGCGGTTTGTTGTGCACATCACCGACGTGCTGGCCGTGTCCATGATGCTGGGCATCACGGCCCAGGTGAAGGAGGCCGGCACCGCCTGGGACAAAGGAGAGAAGAAGAGTGAGGACCAGAGCAGGCCCAGCTGCTGGGGTCCCAGACGCTGTGGCAGTGGGCGGCGGGCGGGGATGGGGACTCGGGGCCCCCAGCACAGCCCGGAGGTGGAGAGCTTCTGGAAGCAAGCTCCGCCTCTGTGTGTGTCTCCCCTTACCCACCACGATCACAGACTGTGGACCTGCCCCCACGACCACAGACAGTGGGCAGAAGGGGTATGCGAGTGCCTCATAGCATCTGGGCCTCCCTGCGTGCAACCCCGAACCAGACGCTGAGGTGCTTGTTACCCTGAGCTGCAGTGCAGGCACGCGGTCACCCCGCTTGTGTCCCTTTCAGACCTCGAGGTGCTGCGGTCCTTCCAGAGCCAGATCGCTGCCATCCAGCGGGACGCTGTCTGGTGGCTCCACACTGTCGTCCCCTCCATCAGCAAACTCGCCCCCAAGGACTACGTGCACTGGTACGGGCCCAGCGTCGGCCGCCCACATGACCCTGGGCGAAGGTGACCTGGGCTGACTGACAAGTGACAGGACTGGGCACACATGAGCCTGGGACCCCACACGTGGCCTCCAGCTGACGCGGGCATCGTCCTGGGTGCTGTTGGAGCCTTGGGCCGAGCCTCTTCATTGGGTGGTGGTGTGGGCTCAGCTGGCGGGTTGGGGCTTTGGAGACACTGCCCATCCTTGGCCAGCCCCCCAGGCCTTGTTGGAGTGCTGGAGGCTCTCCTTAGGGCACCACGGGGGCGTTGTAGACCTTAGGAAATAGGCAGCTTCACAGCTTATGGGGACATGTCTGCATGTCCCCATAGACACCGCCCCCCTGATGTCCCCTGTGCCTCCTGCAGCCTCCACAAAGTACTATTCACAGAGCAGCCGGAGACCTACTACAAGTGGGACAACTGGCCACCTGAGAGTGACCGCAAGTGAGCATGCCTGCCCCGCCAGCTCCTGTGTGCATGGGGTGGGGGTGAGCTCCAGGAAGGACACTATCCCTATCTCACCTCCCAGCTTCCAGAGAGCGGCGTGTGCGCCCCCTCCTCCTATGGCCAGCATCCTGGGCCACCCCAAATCCAGGGTCACCCTGCCCCGTGCCACCTCCTCAGGACGACAGAGCCTTGTCCACTGTGGTGTCAGGCGGATTGCCATGGGAGAGGGTGGGAGGCCCTCTGGCTGGTGCCTGGGGGCCTGGGGCTGCACCGCCCACTGAGCCCTCCTGCTCTGCCCCCAGCTTCTTCCTGCGCCTGTGCTCCGAGGTGCCCATTCTGGAGGACACGCTCATGCGCATCCTGGTCATTGGGCTGTCCCGGGAGCTGCCGCTGGGCCCTGCGGATGCCATGGAGCTTGCTGACCACCTGGTGAAGCGGGCTGCTGCTGTGCAGGCAGACGGTAAGGGTCCCTCGGGTCTGTGTCCCAGCCTCTGGAGGTGACAGCCATCCGCTGCTGGGCGCCCGTGCTCTGCACACCTGCAGAAGTCCTGGGGTCCCCGGGTTTGACCTGGGCTCGGGCACTGTGGTTGTCCCTGCGTGGTTTCTGGGACCCGCCGGGACTGGGGCGCACTCTCCTACGGCAGGTGCGTCGCCTGCCTCCTCTTCAAAGGGCCACTACTGTGGTCCTGACTAGAACGCTCCTGCTCCTAGAGTGCTGGTCCCGTCCCCAGAGGCCAGGACCCAACCCTGGGGTGCAGGGCGAGACCCCTTAATGAGGGCTGCCATCCCATCGCCACCTGTCACCGCGCTTCTGCTCCGGGCACGCTGTGCTGCTCCTGATGGCCCCGCCTGCTGTCTGAATCTAGCTCAAACGCCAAGTGAAACTCTGCCTCAGTTTCCCTAGGCCACTTGATGGCCGCTCCTGTCCTGTCTCACATCCGTCTCCCCTTTCGGAGCACGAGACCCATGTCCCCGCTCGGGGATCCTGTGGCCTGAACCCTGTGCTGTGCCACCTGCTGAATGGGCTTCTGGACCTTGCGTTTCAGATGTGGAAGTGCTGAAGGTGGAGAGGGTGCAGCTGCTGGACGCTGTGCTGAACCTGTGCACCTACCACCACCCGGACAACATCCAGCTGCCCCCAGGGTGAGGCGGCCCCGCCCAGAGGCTCTCCCTCCCCACTAGCTCCGGCCAGCTGCCCATCCCACCTCCCAGGGCTCTGGCGGCCTGTCCCAGACCCGTGAGCAGGGCCAGCTTCCCTCCCGCCCTGCCCTGCGCTGCCTCCCAGGCTCGCTCCTGTGTGCGCTCCACCCCCCAGACAAGGAGCAGCTCGTGCTGTTTTCTTAGCCACTTGGTTGAGATGTGACTCACCAAGGCCTCGCTCCAGGTGTGCGGTTCAGTGTGTGGAGCAAACGCACAGGGGTTGTGCAGGCAGCGCCAGCTTTGAATTCTGGAACGTTGTCCCCCCACGTTCTGGCTGTTCTGTCTGAGCATTTCCATGTGAATTTGGGGGCCTGTCAGTGTCCACAGAAAGGCCACCTGTGCTGCAGCTCATGTTGACCGTACAGATCAGTTTGGGGTGCTGCGGGTTCCCGTGGGTTTTACTGAGCGGTCATCCTTGCGCTTCCTTTGCTCAGTTTTCTCCTCGTGGCCGCTGTCGTGAGCTTGTGACCTTGCTGCTGCCTCTCGGCGGGCTGGCCTGCAGTTGGCAGCCAGCGCCTCGGGGTCGTGTCATTCCCCGGCAGCTGTGCCTGCTGCACCCCGGGAAGGGCTGCGCCCGGGATGTAACTGCATCACTTGTGACTTTTAAGTGTCGCCGCACTCCATGTTGGGTCCGGGGCTCTCTCCCGGCTTCCTGACATAGAGAACAAGAGCGAGGACTAGCCCTGCTGAGCACCTCTTTGCCGTTGCTCCCATTTCACAGATGGGAGACCGAGGCTTAGCGAGCCAAGTGAGGTGCCCTGGGTGCAGAGCTGGAGGGTGGGCCTGGGCTCTTCCCGGGGGGCAGCTCTGTGGTGGGGCCCGCTGAGGACCCAGGTCCCCACGTGATGCCCTCTACAGCAGCTGTGGAGCTGGTCAGGCACCAAGTTGTGCTGGTGTCACCTGGCTGGACCTCAGGGCGCTGAGGCCATGCTGTGCCCCTGCGTTTCAGGTATCAGCCTCCCAACCTCGCCATCTCCACCCTCTACTGGAAGGCATGGCCCCTCCTGCTGGTGGTCGCCGCATTCAACCCGGAGAACATTGGTGAGCCGCCTCCGGCCAGTGTGGGTCATCCTGGCCAGGTGTTGGTCTTTTTCCTTTGGGGCGTCCTGCTTGTTGGGACCTGGACTAGAGCCTGGTTGGGGACTGGGTGACGAGCCAGGAAGCGGGGCCCCACATGGCCGTGGGTCGCTGTGTGGGGGTGCTGTGCCCTGGCTGCCCAACCTACTGTCTTCTGCCCCCTAGGCCTGGCCGCCTGGGAGGAGTACCCCACATTGAAGATGCTCATGGAAATGGTGATGACCAAGTACGTCCACGCGCTGCCGAGACGACCCCAGGGTGGGCTCGGTCCCCGGGCTGCCCCGGAGACTCAGCTGAGCGGCGGCCTGGCCTCCTGTGACTGCGGGCTGTTTCTGAACCTGCGTCTATGGAGCTTCATTCCCCTCCGCTCACCGGGGGCGGGGGCACTGAGGCTGCGGTCCCCGGGGGACTCTGTGCGGCATTTGTGGAGGGACAGACCTGGGACGAGTGGCATCACAGGAGGCAGATTAGACTAGAATGTGGCAAGAGGCTGCTTGTGCCTGGGGGCACCCTGTGTGTGCTGGACCCATCTGCCTGTGGGGAGGGGCCCAGTGTGTAGTGTTCTGGACCACGGCTCGGGTTCGGGATTCTGACGCCAGCCGGGGCTGGCTGTGGAGGTGGCCACGCGCTCTGGTGGAGGAGAGCAGGCAGCAGGCGTGGGCTCTGAGGGACACGGAGCTCCTTCACAGATGTCTGCCTTCGGTGGCATTGCTGACGGCCCTGCCGCGGTTGCCCGGGGCGGCCTGACGGCTGACGCTGGGCGGGGACGACCCGGTGACGAGGTTCTCCCTGTCTGGTCCCCAGTAATTACTCCTACCCGCCGTGCACGCTGACAGACGAGGAGTCCCGCACTGAGATGATCAACCGGGAGCTGCAGCTGTCCCAGCGCGAGAAGCAGGAGATCCTGGCATTCGAGGGCCACCTGGCAGCTGCGTCCACCAAGCAGACCATCACCGAGAGCAGCAGCCTCCTCCTGTCGCAGCTCACCAGCCTGGACCCCCAGTACGTGCTGGGCCCCAGCCCCCAGTCCCTCAGACGCTTGGAGCCATGGGGAGGGGTCACACGGTGGTGGGCGGCAGGTGGCCTGGGATGACTGGCGGCGTAGCCCCTGAATGGCCCCAGCCACTGTCCGAGGTCTCCATGGAGCTGGGCACTGGTGAGGCGGAGTACTTGGAAGCAGGGTGGCGGGGGTGCCTTGCATCAGGCGGGCAGCAGGCGGTCCCCTGCCCTTAGTTCCCGTGCTGTCCGGGGCTCTGTGTGTGGTGTGGCTCGGACACACTCCTGTGCCCTGGGACTTGCAGAGGGCCCCCCCGGAGGCCACCCCCTCACATCCTGGACCAGGTGAAGAGCCTCAACCAGTCCCTCCGCCTTGGGCACCTGCTGTGCCGGAGCCGGAATCCGGACTTCCTCCTTAACATCATCCAGAGGCAGGCGAGTCCCACCGCACCGGTGCTGAGCGGGCGGGCAGCCGAGAGGCTCCCGCGGGCAGGAGAGGGTGCAGATGGGGGCGGGGGGCGGGGTGCAGGCCAGTGGGCGGGGGCAGGCAGGTGTCAGCCCGCAGGAGCTGAGCGTGCTGTCGCCCGCCAGGCCTCCTCGCAGTCCATGCCCTGGCTGGCCGACCTGGTGCAGTCCAGCGAGGGCTCCCTGGATGTGCTGCCCGTGCAGTGCCTGTGCGAGTTCCTGCTGCACGACGCGGCTGCCGACTCCCCGGGGGAGGAGGAGGAGGAGGGTGAGAGCAAGGAGCAGAAGGCCAAGAAGCGGCAGGTGGGTGCCCCCGCCCCGCCCTGCCCTGCTGACCCTGCAGGCCCACCCTGAGGTCCCCTTGTCCCCGCAGAGGCAGCAGAAGCAGCGGCAACTCCTGGGCCGCCTGCAGGACCTGCTGCTGGGCCCCAAGGCTGACGAGCAGACCACGTGCGAGGTGCTAGACTACTTCCTGCGGCGCCTGGGCTCCTCCCAGGTGGCCTCCCGGGTGCTGGCCATGAAGGTGAGCCCGCGCCGGCCCCTGGCCCCTGCCCCCCTCCCCGCTGCGCGCTGACACCACCCGCTCTGTGCGTATGAGCGTGACCCACGTGACCCACCCGGCCTGCTTTTCTCTCTGGTTTCCATGCACAGGAGGGATGGTACTAGTAAACCCTGCCAGAACCAGTCCCTTCACCTTGTCTGGTGTCCCTTCTCTGGTGGCCGTGTGACTGTTCCAGGTGACCAGTAACTGGTCTTGCACGTGGGTCAGCCTTCGCTGAACACGTTTTCTGAGAAAACCGCTTGGGCTGCTGCTTCCTCCTTCCAGTCCCAGCAGCAGTGACTGGACGTGGGGTCTCTGTCACCCTGCGGCCCACACCCTCCCTGGATGGGGGTGGACGGGCAGAGCGTGGCCTGAGGCCGGCTCAGCACATGCCTGCTTGCAGGGCCTGTCCCTGGTGCTCTCGGAGGGCAGCCTGCGGGACGGGGAGGAGAAGGAGCCCCCCGCGGAGGAGGACTCGGGGGACGCGGAGACGCTGCAGGGCTACCAGTGGCTGCTGCGTGACCTGCCCCGGCTGCCGCTCTTCGACAGCGTCAGGGCCACCACTGCCCTGGCACTGCAGCAGGTGAGGCCCCGCAGGGCCGTGGGGACAGGCAGCGCTGTCTGCAGAGTGTGCTCACACTGCCTCCCCCCAGGCCATCCACATGGAGACTGACCCCCAGACCGTCAGCGCCTACCTGGTGTACCTGTCCCAGCACACACCCGTGGAGGAGCAGGGCCAGCACAGCGACCTGGCGCTGGTGAGGGGGACAGCAGGTCTGCCCCTGGGTGGGGACGCTCCTGCACTGGCTTCCTTCTTGGGGGCCTTCAGTGCAGAGACATTGGGTGTGGGAGGAGTAGACCAGCTGCTCAGTCAGGGTGCCGGGGGCCCTTGGCGCTCTGGGAGGCGGGCCATGCCCGGGGCCCTTGCTCAGAGCCTGGGTGAGGTGCGGGCCCCGGGCACCTCCTGAGCAGGTGCCCACACTGCCTGCCGCTCCCGTGGGGATGGCTGGACTCAGGCATGGGCCCAGTTCCCCTTGTCCGCCTTCTGGACGACTTCCTCCTCCCCGAGTCTGTTCTGGGCTCTGTGACCCAGTGCGATGCCTATGGGATGAGCGGTCACAGAGGTCACTGGACGGGGCTCTCCTGAACCTGAGTTCCTGCCGAGGGACTGGAGGGGCAGAGAAGCCCCGAGGCCTCGCTGGACAGCCTTTGGTGCCGTAGCTACAGAGGTCACCGGGGGACTCCATCTGCTGTTTGCTGACAGCCTTCCCCTCGGGGGCTCGAGGACCGCACATGGGTGCTCGCTGGATGGCGTCTGTGGCTCCTGTGCTGGGCCGCTGCGGGCAGCCACGTCGGCCAGGGCCGACTCCCCGGGGAGTCTCATGTCCTCTGCCCTGCCCCTCCCAGCCCGCTGGGGCTCTCACCCTGTGTGTCTGAGGGCTCTGTGCACAGGGGCCTGTGCCTCCCTCGTCGGCTGCCCTCGTGCGGTTGGTGTCGCGCTCCTGGTCGGACGTGTGGTTGTCCAGCCCAGCGTGACGGGTGCTGAGGGGGGCCTCGGGTGTGCCAGCTTGTCGGCTGGTGGCCGGCCAAGGGGAGGCCCACCCCGGGCCCTGGGCAGCTCTGACGGCCCTGCTCGCCTCCAGGACGTGGCCCGGCTCATTGTGGAGCGCTCCACCATCATGTCGCACCTCTTCTCCAAGCGCTCCTGCAGCGCCGAGTCGGATGCCGTGCTGGCCGCGCTGCTCTCCATCTTCTCCCGCTACGTCAGACGCATGCGCAAGAGCAAGGAGGGGGAGGAGGTGTACAGCTGGGTAAGGGGGGTCCCCGAGTCCTGCCCACGCAGCCCTCGCTCCTGGCTGCGACCCTCACCCCTTGCTCCCCCGCAGTCGGAGTCCCAGGACCAGGTCTTCCTTCGCTGGACCAGCGGGGAGACGGCCACCATGCATATCCTGGTGGTCCATGCCATGGTCATCCTCCTGACTCTCGGGCCACCCCGCGGTGAGCAGCCTTCAGGCGTGCAGCCCCCCCCCACCAGCCCCGCCCCCAGGAGGGGACACAGGCCACCCTCCCGCTGCCCATCGGAGAAGGTGCTGGGGGAAGCACCTGAGGGCCTCCACCGGCCGGACCACGTATTCTGGAGCCCCTCACACCGACAGGCCTGGGCTTCTGGGGACCCCGTGGGCAGTGGCCGGGACACCTGCCTGTGCCGCCTCCTTGCATGCTCGGCCCAGCCAGTGAGACTCTTGGTTTCACGGTGGGTTGTCCTGTCCCCGGAGCCTCGATCCCCGTGATGAGACGAGGAAGCACATTGGCCTTCACTTCTTTGCGGGGCCAGGCTCTGGACCCAGAGGTCCAGAGGGGCCTCGTTGAGCAGTCCCTATTTCTCCCAAAGCCGGTGATGGCGAGTTCCAGGCCTTGCTGGACATCTGGTTCCCAGAGAAGAAGCCCCTCCCCACAGCCTTTCTGGTGGACACGTCTGAGGAGGCACTGCTGCTGCCCGACTGGCTGAAGCTGCGCATGATCCGTTCGGAGGTTCCAAGGCTGGTGGACGCTGGTACCTCTGCTGGGCCTGTGCGGGGTCAGGGGGTGGGGTGAGGTGGGGTGGGGGCAGGGACAGGCGTGGCTGGTCAGGGGCGGGTGGAGATGGCCCACAGCTCCTGCTATAGGCCTAGACATGAGGCCCCCCTGTGCCAGAGCCCTGTGCTGGGCTCCCATCAGCACTCTGTGCAGAGAGGTGATGAGGTGGTCTGGGAATCTGGAGAGAGAAGGCGAGGGCTGGGAGCTCAGAGTTGGTTCTAGACAGAAGTCCACTTGGGTGGTGCCTGGGCAGGGCAGGGCCGCTTTGGGAGGCAGTTTGGCGAATGGTGGGGTGGCCTGGCAGCTCAGTGAAGGAGTGTGCATCCCTTGTAAGCCCTAGGGAGCCGCTGAGGGCTCCGGGGAACTCGGAGCCGAGAGGACAGAAGCAGCGGGCCTGCATGCAGCTGTGGGGGTGGCACTGGCTGTGTGCTGTGCTGGAGGTCTTTCTGAGGATCCCTGCTGCACCCGGAGCTGCCTCCTGGGCCCAGGGTCACGAGCGACATGCTAAGTGCGTGTGGCCTCAGCCCTGCAGGACCTGGAGCCCCAGCAGTTGCTGCTGTTCGTGCAGTCCTTTGGCATCCCCGTGTCCAGCATGAGCAAGCTGCTGCAACACCTGGACCAGGCTGTGGGCCATGACCCTCAGGCCCTGGAGCAGAGCATCATGGACAAGAGTGAGAGCCAGGCCCGTGTGTGCGGCCAGGGTCGGGCCAGAGGCGGGCCGGAACTCCGAGCTGGAGGGCCAAAGCCACAGTGGTCAGGAGATGCCCAGCCAGCGCCATCTGTGCCAGCACACATGCCCAGGCCCTAGCATGCCCTGGGGGGTAGTGAGGGTGGGGGGCTGTAGGGGGTGTGCTCCGGGGCTGAAAAGCCCCATCACGGTTCCTGGAGTCTTAGGGAAGCTGGCCACTGAGCAGCTTTCTGTGCATGGGGAGTGCTGCCCTCGCTGGGCCGGGCCCTGACCCCCGGCTGCTGTCTTGCAGATTACATGGCTCACCTGGTGGAGGTCCAGCACGAGCGGGGAGCTTCTGGGGGGCAGACCTTTCACTCTCTGCTCACAGCCTCCCTGCCCCCGCGGCGAGGTACTGCCCAGCCCATCCCCCTCAGCGCACGGCCGACGGCCTCTCAGGCCCAGTGGAGACGGCTGCCGCTGCTGGTGTCTGAGCAGCTCCTGCTCCCAGGCCCAGAGTGGCCTGCAAGCCAGCTCTTGTCTCCGGGTGGGGGGTCCTTGGCCACTTTGTCCCCAGGGTTCCCACAGAGGCTGGCCGGATTTTGCAGCTAACACCTGTCACCTCCCTGCAGACAGTGCCGAGGTGCCAAGACCCACAGGCAGCCCGGAGCCGCCTCCAGGCCAAGGCCGGACCCGGGCCATGACTCAGGTGCGGGTGCTCGGCCCCGAGGACGACCTGGCCAGCATGCTCCTGCAGGTACTGTCACCGCTGCCTGGGCCGCCCCATCCAGGAGCTGGTCCCCCGGGACTGCACACCCAGATGGAGAGAGACTGGGGCTGGCCACCCGGGTCAGAACTCTGACTTCCGTCCCTGGAGTCAGGCGATCCTCTCCGTGCCTCAGGGTCCTCCGTACATCAGGCTGAGTGTAGTGCCCACCTCGGTGGTTGTGAGACGTGTTTGGTGTCAAGGCAGTGCCCACAAGTGCCATCACTCCCAGTGGCAGCAGCGGCCCGGCCCTGTGGGCCTGGCTCCAGGTGGCACGTCTCCTCTGGCCGCCCCCACCCTGCTTCCTGCCCTGCTTGCCTCTTCTGGACACGCGTGTGTGGGTATGGAATCCCACAGCTCTGGTCCCGTGTCCACACGTGTCCTCAGTCCTGCTCAGACACACAGTCACCCTTGCTGCAGAGCGATCTAGCGACTTTCCCCACTCGTACACCTAGGCGCTTGCACACACGCCTTCTCAGACACCCTCGGAAGGGCCTGCTCCCTGCACCCTCTCACACCCTCTGAGACTGGTGCCCTGCAGTTCAAGGAGGGGCTGAGGGTGGCCGGCTTTGGGCTCGCCCCTGTGCTCAGGCTGAGCTGAGATGCCCGCGCAGGGCCTTGTCCGCCATCCTGAGCATGCGCACTGCTCCCTGAATGGAGAGCCTTATAGGGACTGGACGGCCCCCAGCACAGGTCTCGGGCCAACAGAGGGACCATGCTGGTGATGGGAGGAGGCCGAGGGCCCCACTGACCGCACCCTTGGTGACTGCCCCTTCTGCTGCAGATGTTCCCGCTGAACCCGGGCCCACGGTGGCAGAGCTCCAGCGCCCGCCCCGTCGCCCTGGCCCTGCAGCAGGCCCTGGGCCAGGAGCTGGCACGCGTCCGCCAGGGCAGTCCCGAGGTGCCAGGCATCTCTGTGCGTCTCCTGCAGGCTGTGGCCACGCTGCTGAACTCCCCGCATGGCGGGGCCCTGGCCATGGCCATGCACCGGAGCCACTTCCTTGCCTGTCCTCTGCTGCGCCAGCTCAGCCAGTACCAGGTGGGTGCACTGCGCCGTGTGCATCCCCCTGAAGCCCGATGCCCTGACACTGCCCCCTGGGCCTTGGTGCTGATCTCCCCAGGGAAGGGAAGGAGCTCTTCCCTAAGGAGCTGGGCGGCAGGGGGCTCCCTGCTTCTCACTATGGAGATCGTCCAGCAGACAGAAAGGGGGCCATGGACTGGTACTCACCGTGTGTTCTGTTATTTGTGTCCCGTGTGTTTCTTTACTCTTTACCCTAAGTCACGTGCAGGCAAGTTGCAAATGCTGGCAGCACGTCTTGCACGTGGTGGTGCATTCGGTGGCCTCTGAGACCCTAGGGCACCTGGGGGAGCTGTTGAGAATGACGATGTGACAGTATTCCCTGGGCTGCCAGCTGGGTAGCAGGGCCATCTCCAAGTCAGTGTAGCCACGTGCAGCCGTTGTCCCCACAGCGCTACGTGCCCCAGGACACTGGCTTTTCGTCACTTTTCCTCAAAGTGCTCATGCAGACCCTGCAGTGGCTGGACAGCCCCAGCATAGAGGGCGGGCCCCTGCAGGCCCAGCTCAAGCTGTTCGTGACGCAGTACTCAGCACGACGCAGGCTCAGCGACGGTGAGTAGCGGGACGGGCATGGGGCAGCTGGGCTGCCTGCCATTCTTTCAGGCAGTGGTGGCCTCATTAGCACAGGGGCCAGCCCGATGTGGGCATTTAGGGCTGTGGGAGTTCCTTACGGAGGGACGTGCATGTAGCAACTGGGGAGTCGGCAGTTCAGGGACGCAGGGGTGCGGGGTAGAGGCCAGGACCAGGCCAGCCGGTCACACAGACGCATCGCTGCAGTGCGGAGTGGGTTCCTGCACCTGGCGGAGGCCCTGGCGTTCCGTGAGGACATGGAGGTGGTCAGCTCTACCGTCCGGGCCCTCATCACCACCCTGAGGTCCGGGGAGAAGTGTGGCGTGGAGCCCGAGCTTGTCGGCAAAGGTACTGGGCCCCTGCCTGTGACGACTCCGGCCCTGCCATCCTCACGGAGGCCCCCATGCCTGGAGCCACACCCTGTAGCTCCCCCGGTCCCGGCCCAGGCTCTGCTGTGGGGGGCTCGTGCACGTGACAAATTCACAGCCAGTGCTGACCGGCCCGTGTGTGGGCGCGTGGCGTTGTTTGCGCAGGGAGTGGGGGTTGTCTTTCCTGAAGTCGGGTGCTCTGAGGGCCGCGGAGCCCCCATCCCTGAGCTGGAGTGACCCAGTGTGGCCTCTGTCCCTCACACAGTGCTCCGGGGTCTGATCGAGGGGAAGTCACCTCACCTGGAGGAGCTGCTGGCCGCACTCTTCTCAGCAGCCTCTGCCGTGCCCGCCTCCAGGCCCATCGTGGTGGTGAGCTCCCTGCTGCTGCAGGACAGGGAGCCCCCGGCCCCGGGGCCGCAGGACACGGACGGCGGCAGGTGAGCTGGCAGGATGGTGGCCGCCCGGCAGGCAGCCCTGGCTGGTGTCACTGAGCTGTCCCCTCCCCTCAGCCTGGAGGCCGTCCAGCTGGGCCCCTGCTCTGGGCTCCTGGTGGACTGGCTGGAGATGCTGGACCCCGAGGTGATCAGCAGCTGTCCCGACCTGCAGCAGAGGCTCCTGTTCTCCCGGACCAAGGTATGCTGCACTCGGCTGAGCTCCACGTGTCTGCCCACGGGACTGCGCCTTGGCCCCGTGGCCCACCAGACGTGATCGGGACACGCTGAGGGCACAGGGTCCGTGCTCTGTGGGCCCAGGTCCTCACAAAGGGGATGGTGGTGCCACAGGTAGCAGAAGGCGCACAGAGCCCGGCACCCCTGACGAGGAGGGACCAGGTCCTCCATGCAGCCAGAGCCCGTGTGGGGGCCCCCTCCACGGTGCCCCGTCTGTCCATAGAGAAGGCTGGATAGCAGTCCCCACATCCGGGGAGGCGCGGGGAGCCCGCACTCGTGGGCTTGGGTTCGCTACTGCTTCCGTATTGTCACCAACCAGCCGCTGGCTGTCTTGGAGCAAACCCCGGGACCGTGGTCTTGGTTGGTCCTGTCGTTAGCGCACCTGTGGGGTCCCCATCTCTGAGGAGGCGGTTCAGCTCAGCACACGTTTCCCCTACAGCCGTGGGCAGGCCTGGTGCACAGGCGGCCATGCTGCCTCCCGGGTGGGAGCTCCGGGTCCTCCTCGGAGTGGCACCTACCCTGTTCTTGTGGCACACTGACCCACGGGACCGTCGCGGGCTTCCTTCCTCCCCAGGGCAAAGGGCACTCCGGCCCCCAGGTGCCATCTTTCCGACCCTACCTGCTGGCCCTCCTCACGCACCAGTCCAACTGGTCCACCCTGCACCAGTGCACCCGCCTCCTGCTGGCCGAGAGCAGGGAGCAGAGGTGAGCCTCTACCTCTTGGCAGGTCTGGCTCCATGAACCTTGCTGGAGGGCCCTAGGGTCATCCAGCTCCCTTCTGGGAGTTCCCCCAATCTCTGGGGCTCCCTGGGCACCCGATGACCCACCGTGTGCCTAGCAAGACCGGAGGGTGGGGTAGGGACACGTCAGGCAACAGGGTGACCTGTGTCCTAACGGCTGACCTGGGCCTTTAACTGGAGAGCTAGGGAAGGAGTGTTCTGGGCCTAAACCTGTCATCACAGGAAGCCTGTCACCCCGTGTCCCTTCTCTGTCCCCACACCACTGCTTTCACTCCGTGCCCAGAAGCAGTCGGGCTTGGAGCTCAGCAGGGCTCCTTGCTTCCCTCCAGGTTTGACCCCTCGGCCTCTCTGGATTTCCTGTGGGCCTGCATCCACGTGCCTCGGATCTGGCAGGGGAGGGACCAGCGCACCCCTCAGGCAGGTCTTGGGGTGCCCCTGCCTGCGGGGCGGGGTGGCGGTGCACACCCAGCGCAGGGCTCCCTGGCGGTGCGTGAGCCTGGCCCGGGACTGACTGGCGGACGCCCGGCTGCAGAAGCGGCGGGAGGAGCTGGTGCTGCGGGTGCAGGCCCCCGAGCTCACCGGCCTGGTGGACCTGATCCTGGCGGAGGCGGAGTCCCGGAGCCTGGACGGGGACGCTGGGGCCTGTAGCCTCCTGCAGGGCCGGCTGCCCCTGCTGCTCAGCTGCTGCCGCGGAGACGAGAGCGTCAGGAGGGTGGCGGCGCACCTGACGGGCTGCATCCAGCAGTGGGGCGACAGGTGAGGGTGATGCATGGGCTCGGGAGCCCCCGCCCACCCTGTTGCTGATGGGACCCCAGGCTGCCCCTGAGGTGCCCGCACTGTGGATGGAGCCCGCACTGTGGGTGGAGCCCCTCCAGCCCGGCACTCGCTCCCTCTCTTGCAGCATGCGGGGCCGGCGCTGCCGGGACCTGCTCGTGCAGCTGTACTTACAGCGACCGGAGCTCCGGGTGCTCGTGCCCGAGGCCCTGCTGCACGGCGAGGGCGCCACCGCCAGCAGCATCTGCAAGGTGAGGGCTGCGGACTGTGCGCAGGACCCCTCCTGACCTGAGCCCTGAAGTACAACCCCCACTGGGAGGTGGAGATGCGCTTCCCCAGAGGTGTAAGGGAACAGGAAACCTGGTGAGGGGCCGTGTGTCCTTGTCACCTGATGGCAGAACCAGCCCCGCCTGTGCCACTTCGGGGAGGGTCTGGGGAACCGTCATTCCTCCCTAAAGAAATCGTCTGGGCGTGGAACGGAGGGCGTGGGTGTCGACCCGCACCCGTCTCGTCCTTACTGAGTGACCGTCCACACACTGGCTGTGTGGGGCACCAGACGCGTTTCGGCATTTGTGCGCCTCGAAACCACCCACAGCCTGAGCAGCAAACATGTCACTCCAGAGAGTCCCCTTCTGCCCTGAGTTCTTGTCACCGACCACCCTGTCACCGTAGATCAGTTCGCACCTTCTGTCGGCACAGCCGTGCATTGTGAACGCAGGTGGCCTGTCCCCCAGGGGTGGGGGTGGGGGGGCTCTGACGGACAGCGCTGTCCCAAGCAGGACGAGTCGTGTGGTGTTTGCCCTCACTGCTGTTGGGGGGCGGGTCCGGCACCCTCTGTGGCCCTGGTCTGTGCCGCGCCTCGGGGGGCACGTTGGCTCCTATTGTTGAGCATCACTGCGTCACACCCTGAGGCCGTAGCAGCGTTGGCCTCTCCACTCCCATTGGGTCGCTTTGGCCAAAGGGTTGTGTGGCGTCCACTTAAGTCCATTGGGGTCCCGACTGTAAACTGGGCCTGTGGCTCTGCAAGTGCCAGGGAGCATTGAAGGGACAGGTGTCTCTGGGCCACTGCAGCCACACCAGGTCCTGGGACATGGGGGCCTTGTCGCAGCCCCTCCTGGGCAGCAGCAGGTCTGGGGGCAGGTGAGACGTGAAGGCCTGGCGGTCCCAGCCCCCGACCCTCTCTCCCAGCTGGACGTCCTCACGCACCGCTTCGTCACCCTTCTCGCTGACACCAGTGACTCGCGGGCATCCGAGAGCCGTGTGGCCGACGCCAACATGGCCTGTCGGAAGCTGGCGGTGGCCCACCCCACCCTGCTGCTCAGGTACTGCACCCCACCCGGCCCGCCCCCTCGGGGCACTCGGCCCTGCCTGCTCTGCACATGTCCATGAGGCCCCGAGTCTGGGCTGACCACTGGCCAGCCCCAGTGCAGAGCAGCCAGCCGGCCGTGACAGCCCCTCGGGGCAGTGCCAGCCTGGACTCTGGAGCCTTGGCATTGAGGGGGCGCAGTCTCCCAGACTGGATCCGGAGGGTCCCCGGTGTGGTCAGGACCGTGCCCTCCTGCCCCCAGGCACCTGCCCATGATCGCCGCCCTCCTGCATGGTCGGACGCACCTCAACTTCCAAGAGTTCCGGCAGCAGAGCCACCTGGCCTTCTTCCTGCACGTGCTGGGGCTGCTGGAGCTGCTGCAGCCCCAGGTGTTCCGCAGCGAGCACCAGGGGGCACTGTGGGACTGCCTGCTGTCCTTCCTGCGCCTGCTGCTGGTGGGTGCCCCCCTGGGGTGGGCACAGGCCCGGGATCCCTGCTGTCCTTCCCGCGCCTGCTGCTGGTGGGTGCCCCCCTGGGGTGGGCACAGGCCCAGGACCCCAGGAGCCGTGTGCCTCGTCCTCGCCGCTTCCCTGCGCCCTCTCAGCCAGCGCCACCCCCACCCCCAAAGTCACTCCCCCTTCAGCTTGTCCCCCTCCGTCCCCCTGCGCCCCCATGCCCAGGGTGAGGGCAGATAGGGCCGAGGGCTCTCAGGGGCTCCAGCACCCCTGCAGGCGAACAGAGCCCCTTGGTCTGCATCAAGGGCCTGGCCAGACTGCTGCTCTGCGGACCAAGGCTCACCCTGGGGCGGCCCCCAGCTTCTCGGGGACCTGGGGACGTCCCATACCCTTCAAGACCCTGTCAGGTCCAGGGCTGCCTTGGCTGTGTGGCTGTGACCCAGATCACACATCCCAGTGGGTGTCTCCCTGTCTGCACCGGACACTCAAGAAGGACAAGGGGCCCTTAGTGTACTGCCCGGGGGCCAGCAGGTGGTGGTGTCGGTGGTGCCCAGGGTCCCTGGTGGCCTCTAGGAGAAGCCGCCTGGGCAGCATGGGTGTGTCCATGCTCAGCGCCCGCCTTGCTCTGCGGCCCCTCGCAGAACTACAGGAAGTCCTCTCGCCACCTGGCCGCCTTCATTAGCAAGTTCGTGCAGTTCACCCACAAGTACGTCGCCTGCAACGCCCCCGCAGCCATCGCCTTCCTGCAGAAGCACTCGGACGTGCTCCAGTGAGTGTGCGCACGGGGGGTGGCGGGGGCTATCTGCCAGCTCCCGGCCGGGACGCACGGCCATTCCGCACTGCCCCAGGAGTGTCCAGTTCCCCACGCCTCCCGCCTGCTACAGCATCCTCACAGTCAGCCTCTGCTCTCCCCCAGCGACCTGTCCTTCGACAGCAGTGACCTGGTGATGCTCAAGTCGCTCCTCGCAGGGCTGAGCCTGCCCAGCAGGGACGGCAGAGCCGACCGAGGCCTGGACGAGGAGGGCGAGGGTGAGTGGGAGTGGTCTGAGGCCGACGTGACCACACAGCAGCCCACCCCTCCGTGGGAAGCTGCCGAGTCCCCCTCTCTTGTTCCTGTGCCCCATCTCCTCCTGTGTCCCGTACCGCTTGGTGGTGGCCTGGCACCTGCCAGCAGGGCCATCGGTGCTCCAGCACGTCCGGGGAGCAGCCAGCGGGTTAGTGAGGGTCCCGGCCGCTCTGCCGCCGGTCCTGCCAAGTCGTCCGTGTTGGGTGTGCCCCTCGGTGGCAGCGCCCAGCACACGAGCTTTCCTGAGCGCCTGCCGTGTGCGGATGTGCACAGGGAGGGGACAGAGCAGCTGAGGGGCGTGAGGGACAAGGCGCTGCGTCGCCCTGCCACAGCCCACGGGGCCCCAGGCGCCGCTCGGCCGGGTGGTGCCGCAGCCCCGTGTGGTGCGGGCTGCTGGGCAGGTGGGGTCGGCCCCCGCGTCCGCTGGGTGTACGGTGTTTTGGGCCCTTCGGTGACAGTGCTCCTGGGGTGGCCGCCTGTCTTGCAGACGAGAACTCGGCGGGCTCCCTGCCCCTGGTCAGTGTCTCCCTCTTCACCCCTCTGACCGCAGCGGAAATGGCTCCCTACCTGAAGAGGCTGTCCCGGGGCCAGACCGTCGAGGGTGAGTGGGAGCCGGGGTGCACGGCCCTGGCCCTCCAGGGCAGGGGCTGGAGGCGGGGAGGGCCTCGTGCTGGCTGTGCGCACTGGGGCCGGGCTCCAGACGGAGCAAAAGGTCAGGGAGCCCCTGCAGCCGCGGGGTGCCTGTGGGAGGGAGGCTGGTGGGGGGCTGGCAGATGGCCGGTGTCGCCTTGGGAGGGCTGAGGGCCCAGGTGGCCAGACGGCACAGGACTGTCGGGTGCCCGCAGCAGTGCTCCGAGGGTCTGGGAGTGAGGACACTCCTGGGGTTGGCCCCACGCCCCACATGAGCATGGGGGTTGGGCAGCTCCCTGGCAGGATGTGTGGGGCCAGGGGCAGGCACCTGGGGGCACGGTACAAATTCAGGTGCTCGGCTCCCTCTGACCTAGTGGGGAGGCCTGGGGCGTGCACCGCTGACCGCTTCCCCGTCGACCCCTGGCCGAGGGCTGCCGGCCTGGTGGGGTCAGGATGCCGGCGGGACTCCGGATCCTTTCTAGCTGGAGATGCTGGGGGACTCCTGGCCCTTACCAAGCACTAAGGGTGGTACAGAAGGTTCTAGAAGGCACTGGTGTTGGTGTTCTGATCGGCCACACTGTGGCTTGAGAGCCTGCACAGAGGCTGGGCTGGGGGCCACCTAGGAGCCCCGTTGACGCCCTTGGTCCTTGTCCCTGCCGAGCGGATGGGATGAGGCCCGGCACGGCCAGGGGTCCTCCTGCACAGGGTGGCTCGGGGACAGAGGGTCACCCCCTGAGTCCTGCAGCCGGGGTCTGTCCCACCTGCTCCTCTGCCCATCTCAGATCTGCTGGAGGTGCTGAGTGACATCGACGAGATGTCCCGACGGAGACCCGAGATCCTGGGTTTCTTCTCGGTGAGGAGCTGGGAGAGGGGACCCCGCCGCTGGGCTCGTCGGCCTCCTTAGTGGGGTGCCCAGAGCGCAGGCCGTGTCCTCGGGGAAGCCAGGATGGCATCCCAGAGGGACCCTGGGCTGGGAGGCCGTCCGGTGGGGGCAGCACACCTGAACCCGTCCACCCGCTTGTGTGCAGTCGAGCACGGGCCACCCCTCTGCTCCGGGCTGGGGCTGCGTGCCCCCCACCTGCAGGCCCTGAGGTCTCAGAGCCATCCGTGACGGGGCACGGGGTGGGGGCTGGGGGCTGGGGTCCCCTGCACAGCAGGGCCGCCTGGTCACGCCCCGCCCCGCCCCCGCCCAGACCAACCTGCAGCGGCTCATGAGCTCCGCGGAGGAGTCCTGCCGCAGCCTGGCCTTCGGCCTGGCCCTGCGCTCCATGCAGAACAACCCCAGGTGAGCCCCGCCCCCACGCCCTGCGCCGCCCGCCTGTGCTCGGGCTCGGGGAGAGGTGCCCACCGAGCGCGTGGCTTTTGCAGCATCGCGGCCGACTTCCTGCCCACGTTCATGTACTGCCTGGGCAGCCGGGACTTGGAGGTGGTGCAGACGGCGCTGCGGAGCCTGCCGGAGTACACCCTCCTCTGCCAGGGTGAGGCCCCGCCCCGCCCCGCCCCCGCCCGCCGGGCTCTGCGCGCCGCGCGGCCTGAGGTCCCGTCTCCCCTGCAGAGCACGCGGCTGTGCTGCTGCACCGGGCCTTCCTGGTGGGCATGTACGGCCAGATGGACACCAGCGCCCAGATCTCCGAGTCCCTGAGGATCCTGCACATGGAGGCCGCGATGTGAGCGCGTCCCAGGAGGCCTCCGGCCCACCCGTGGGGTCCCGGAGTTGGGCGGGGCGTGTGCCTGCAGAGTGACAGGACGCCGCCCAGCTGGGGGGACATGTCCCAGCGCGTTGGGACGAGGGGGGTGTGAATAAAACCTGTGGATCCCCAAGTGCTGCCGCCTGCTGTGCTTCATCTCCCCAAGACCCAGGAGTGGGGGGAGCCCCATATGCCAGGCCTGGCTCGGCTGGCCCCCCTGGTGGGCATGGGGGTGACATAGGGTGTCCATCTGGGGACAGGGACCGGAGGGCCCCGGCCTGCTTCTGCGCGCACTCAGCTTCGCCTGCGCCCCTCCTGGCCCCTCGTTCCCTGTGGCGGGCCCAGCCTCTGCTGGGTGGGAGCCGCGCGTCCTCAGGCCGAGGGAGGGAGTGGCTTCGCACGATGGCAGAGGGACAAGCTCAGGACAGTTACTGTCCCCGGCAGAGGTGGGGCCGTGCCCAGGGAGTCAGCCTCCCTAGTGGGGGACCCGTCCCCCCAGCTGCACCAGCTCCTCCAGGTCTGTTTCCTCGCCTTTACTGGGGTCAGGCGTCCCACCCTGTCCACACTTGGTGGCCAGAGGGTCTTTCCTGCACACAGATGTCACTTGTCCGCTCCCCGCTGCCAGGGACTTCCCGGATTCTGGAGGTGCTGGTCCCTGCTCAGAGGGGCCACCAGAGGGCACTGTGGCCACAGCCAGGCCCAGGCCCTTCCGGGAAGCCGGGTCGGGTGGGCGAGGCTCAGCCTCCGGGGACTGACTCTCAGAGGGCGAGACCACCTCCCTCTGCCCCTCCCCCAGGACCCCTCCCAGCCTGAGTGTCCAGTGCTCAACCCCTCCCTGCCGGCCCTTCCAGGCCGTGCCCCCACACTGCCACTGCCCAGTCCCCGTCCCCTGAGCTCTTGGCTTGTTGGCCTCCAGTCCACGGCCCCTGTGACAGCCCCTCGAAGCCCAGATCTTGCCTGTTTGCCCAGTGCGACCCCATCCGTGAGTCCTAGGACCCCCACCGAGTGGCTTCTTTCTCTTGTGGGTCACAGAGTGTGAACTGGCCCAAGGCCACTCCTGGGCTTAGAGTGGGCCTGACCCAGAGGAGGGGGTGGCCCAGCACATCCGCAGGGACCTTCTGTTCCTGACCCCTCCCCGCCAGCTCAGCACCAGCCATGTCCCCCTGAAGCCCAAACTTGCCTTGGGGCCTTGGCACAAGCCCCATGACCCCTCACTGCCCCTCAGCCAGCTCCGTCCCACCCACCCTCAGCTCTCGGCTCCTGGGGCCCCTCCTCCAGGAACGCCTCTGGCGCCCGCCGTCAGGTGCCGTCTCCCCACTGGGCTCTGTGTTTCTCAGCTCTTGTCCCCCACAGCAGACTGCAGGGGTGTCCAGTGTCTGAGAGTCCAGAGCTCAGACCTGGGTGGGAGTGGCTAGAGAGGGCTGTGTGCCCCGCCCCGGGCTGCTCATGCCAAGTCCCGAGGGGGATGAGGCTCGGGGAAGGGGGCCTTGAGTGTCTTGAAGGTGGTGAGGTATATGGGGCTCACTTGGGCTCCCCTGTGTGGGCCTCAGTTTCCCTCTCCTTGAGAGGGTGCTGTACTCCATCCAACCCTGGGAAAATGGAGGTTATCCGAGCTGGAAGCCTGTGGGTGGGCAGGGTGGTGGGCGCATGTCTGCTGAGCACCAAGGGGCAGGCGGCCGAGTCAGGGTGCTCACACACACCAGGCCCCTGGACAGGGGTCCCCAGACCCGTCCTGGTCAGATAAACGGAACCCATGCCAGGGCGCTGGCCCCAGGATGGATGATTGGGGTGTGGATGGCCCAGTGGCCACAGAGTCCGTGCCCCTGACCCCCCCTCTTTCTGAACCCCCTGAGTAACTCACCCATGACCACTCCCCATAGAGCCACGGGGGCCCAGGGAGCAGCTGGGGGAGGGGACACTCAGCAGGACCTTTGAAGGAAGGTTCTGGGACCAGCGGTTCCCGTGGCGCTCCACGGAGCCTAGCCCCAGGCCCTGCACTCCCTGCGCTCAGGTCCAGGCAGGGAGAAGGTGCAGCCAGGGCCGGTGCCCTACCCACTGGGCAGGGTGGGGCCAGGTGAGCTACCTGCTTCCTCCGGCCTCCCTTGTAACAAAGACCTGGTTTCATTTCCACTTCTGGGAAAGGGTGGGCCCTGACCATCTGGCAGGTCAGTGCGCCACCCGCCAGGGGGTTGGGCAGGGGGCTGTGAGGCATAGCAGCTGGGGCCCCGGGGCCCTGGGGCTCTCCCCGCGAGGGCTTCCCAAGGCGGTGCCCCCCCCATCCCCGCTGGGAGGACTGGCGATGGCCCCGGTTCACAGATGAGGGCAGCAGGCAGAGCTGCTCGGGGGTCCTGGTCCAGGCCGCCCCCTCCCCTCCCGCGGTCTCTAGTGCACAGCTCTCAGCTGTGACCCACTTAGGCCATCAGGCAGTGGTGCGGTCACTTCAGGTGTCTTGGTCGAGGAGGGTGTGGCTTGTGGCCTCCCTGGAGCCGGCCACCCCTTCCCTCCTTGGGGAGGTGACCTGTTAGGAGCACTCTGGGGAGGACAGGCAGACGGAGCTGCAAGTCCAGTTCTCTCGCCCCAGCGCCCTCTCCAGTCTGGACCCCAGTCCCAGTGCCAAGCCCAGGCCGGGCCCCCTGAGGACCTGAGGTTGGACCCCACAGGCCACCCCTGGGATGGTCAGGAGGGGCCTGCAGACAAGGGTCTTGAAGCAGGAATAGGAGGTTTCCAGGTGAGGACTCTCAGCTCATCAGCTTCCAGCTGGGGGCACAGGGCTCTCATCAGCCATCTCACAGGGATGGGGAGCCCTCCTGGTAGGAAGTCCAGCCTGGAGGACACTCTGGGGCTCACGGGGGAGCATGGGACAGCCTGGCACACAGAAGGGCTCAGTGGGCGTCTGCCCAGCAAGAGCTGTGCTCCCAGCTGCACCCGGTAAGGAGAACAGGCCCCAGGAGGAAGACTGGGGAGCCACCCCCACCCAGGTTGGGTCCCCAGAGTCATATGGCCACACAGCCACACACAGGGAGGACTTGTGGCTGCAGAGCCCCAGGCACCCCTGACCACTCTAATGGAGGCAGCAGCACCTGACTGCCATCAGGGCTGCTACTGCTGTCCTGTGTCACGGGGCCTCCTGGGGACCCTGGGTGCTGTGGAGGGGCTGCAGGGTCCCAAGCCCCTCTGGCCTCTGGGCCCCTGGTCAGCATTACAGGCACCCCAGGAGCCTACAGGGCAGAGTTCCAGCCAGGAGAGCCTGTGGGATGATGTAGCGTGTGGCTGTCAGGTCAGAGGGTCACCCTGGGCCCACACCCCATGGGGCCTCCCACCCTGAGTCTTTGTCTGAGCCCCACTCCCTGAGTCCTCTAAGGCCAGGAGGAGCCTTGTCTGACCTCTCACCACAACCCCAGGACAGGTGACACTAGAGGTACAGACAGGCCCCCCAGGCTCTGATGCTAGCCCAGCTCTCCCAGGAGGTGGCCTTGGGCAAATCCTCCCTTTCCATGCCTGACGCACAGGAACCACTCAGCGCAGGGCGGCTGCCACTGACCTGCATGAACAGAGAGGCGCTGCGTCCGGCCAAGGACACACAGCGATCCCAGGCAGGCCGGGCTCCTGTCCGCCCGCTGCTGCCCCCCGGCCGCCCCTGTTTACCGGACCATTACAAGGGGTGCGGGGAACGGCGTGAGGAGGATTAATAATGTATTTATAACACGTCGTGCGGTAGCCAACAATGATCTATAAATGGGCGGTAAATGTTTTATAATGTTTTTGTAACCTGTTATAAATGATAAATGGCAGACTACAGATGCGGGATCAAATATTTATAACGCGTCGTGTGCGACGGCGGGCTGCTCCTGCCCAGGAAAGCCATTAATAATAGAGCGATGGAGATGTAAAAGTGGCCGAAGGCCCCGCCGAGCCATTTATAATGAAATGTAAAGTTTGGGGGTTCGGGGCAGCCCGGGAGCCCCGGCGAGGCCTGGCTGGGAGAGGGCCGGGCCGCGCATCACTGGTGAGGCGCTCCGACGGGAACGGAGAGTACGCACAGCCCGCCACGCGCGTCCACGCGTCCACGCCAATGCGCCCACGGCGGGACGCGCCAGTCGTGGTGGCCCCCTTCAGTGGGGTGTCACAGCTTCCAGTTGCCATGGCCTCGGGAACCGGGGGGGTGGGGGGAGGGACACCGCTGGGACACCCTGCTGGGAAGCCAGTGTGACCTCCGACCTTCCTGTGCAGGTGCTGGGGGGCCGGCGTCCGCTACAGGCTCTGCCCACCTCCCACAACCGCAACGGACGGCTGTGGGCCAGGCCGGGGGCCACGTTCCTCACACACAGGTTGGCCCCTGTGTGAGGGGCCCTCTGCAAGGTCCCGGGGCAAGGGCTCCCACGCAGGCCGCACGAGGCCCACTTCTGCCCGTGGGACTCCTTCCTGCTGGGGACGCGGGCCTGCAGCAGGGCTTCCGCAGGCAGGTTGGTGTGGGAGCCCTGTGCAGTGGGGCTGCTCCCTCGGGGTGAAGGCTCCGGGAACACCCCCCTGTGCTTTTCCCCGCCCCTTACCCCGTCTCCCCAAGGCTCAGGGCCCTGCTGGCGGTGTGTTCGGGCGGGTGACCTGGTTCTGTTCCAGCACGGTCCACTAGCTCTGGTCACCTCATTTACGCCTGACCCGGCAGTGTCCGAGCTTTTCCCCCTGTGTCCCCGTCGTCGAGTGGGTCCTTTGCATCCGGCCACTGGACCAGGGAAACGCACACACACGTGCTTCCATTGGCCGGAACTCAGCCCCATGGCCCCACCTCGCCTGCAAGGGGGGGGTGGCAATTCTGGTCTAGGTGGGGTGCAAAGGTGCTGAGGCAGGGACGTGGGGGTGTCCGACGGCCGTCACAGCAGGGGGAGGACTGTGGGGAGGGATGGAGGGCCCCTTTGAAGGCCAGGTTGAGCAGGGTGGCGTGCACCCGCTCCCGTTGCTGGATTTCGTGCTGACAGTAGACGGTTGGGGTGCCGTGGCAGGCGCAGAGCGCCCTAGGAGGCTCCCGGACAAGTGCCGGCTCACACCAGGGGCAGCCGGGCAGGTGGCTGGGGCCGTGGCCTGCTGGATGGGCGTGGGCAGTGGGAGGACCGGTGGCGAGGAGCACCCAGGCTTTTGGCCTGAGTACCGGGCAGGACGGGCCGCCATCCAGTGACCCCGTGTGCTGGCTGTGGGTGGAGCTACTTTGGGGTCATGGAGGAGGCGTGGCTGAGTGCAGGGACTGTGGAGGAGGGCAGGGCAGGGGGCGGGGAGGGCAGGGCAGGGGGCCCGGGGCTGACTGAGGCTGGTGGAAGGCGTGATAAGGCCCTGGACTTTATTCAGAGTGCTGTGGAGACCAAGCAGGGAAGGGCTCGTCTGATTGGCTTTCTAGAAAGATCCCTGAGCTGCTCGGGTGGCGGGAGGGCAGGAGGGAGCCCTGGGAGGCTGGTGCAGTGGTCGGGGGCGAGATGACGGGGGCCGGATGGGAGGCGCAGCTGTGGGACACGTGGGCGCAGGGGGGTGTCCTGGCTCGGGGGCCCTGGAGAGCAGCACGCCGACACAAAGAAGTGCTGGGGGGACACGACCACAAACACTGCGTCCCAAGTCCCTGTCCCCAGAGGAGGCCACGTGGTGACTGGCTGGGGCAAAAGCACACCACAAACTCCTAAAACCAGCGCTCTGGCTGCCTCCCCACCTTCCTTCTGAGCCCGGTGGGTCCCCAGCCCCGTGCCCTTGCCCCCTTCCTGGCCTTTCCTTCCTCGCCGGCTTTTCCGGTTCTCCAACGGCAGCCCTGGGAGGCAAGAAAACCCGGGTGGTTCCTGTTCCGGGTCCAAACTCCAGCCTGGCTCCCTCTGTCCTCTAGCTGGGAATCCCCAGCAAGTCGGGCGGCAGCCATGGCCCCCTGCGATCCCACGTCACGGGGGCTCCCTGTCAGGCACCTGCCCGCAGGCCCCCTGCCCACAGGCCTCGCTCACCCCGCAGCAGGGCAGCGAGTACCCACACCTCAGGGCCCAGCAGCAGGACAGGGCCCCATGCCATGCGCTCGCTCCAGGCCGGACGACCTCACGTCTGCTCCTTCCAGTGGACACAGGGAAGCCCCCCTGTCCCCCTGCCAGGGCCACCGTCAGGAAAGCACCTCCCTCCTTGCAGGCCTTGCCTGGATAAGCCCCGGGGCTGGGCGGCCAGGTGGGTGGGGTCTCGCATTCGTGGTGTTTGGGGCAGTTCTTCATGGGGCCACAGGCTGGGGGTTCCCCAGGAGCAAGCGTAGGACAGCCATCCAGATCACTGAGGGTCCCGCAAAAGGTGCTTTTGCTCAGTTACTTTGTCACAGAAGCTCAAAGTGGGACATTGGGGGACAGAACGGGTCCCCATGCTCCCCAAGGGTCTCATGCTCCAGGTGGCCTGAGGGGACAGGCTCAGGAGGGCAGACTCCTTGGTGTGCACCCCTCTAGCTGGGCCATCCGGGCACCACGCCCCTGAGCCAGCCTCAGTTACCTCTTCTGTAAATTGGGGGGAGTGAGCCCCCCTTGCCTGGCACACCCACCGGCCACATGAGAAGCTATGGGAAAGTCCTCTGGAAGCCCAGACGTGCCAGGGGCTTTGCGGCCAGGGTGGGGGGCTCCCGCGAGACCAGGGGCAGGCCAGCTCCATTATTACCCAGGCACGTGACCAGGGGCAAGCCTCAGTTTCTCCTTCTGAAAAGTCACCATATCTTCCACTTCTACACGAGGGTGGTGGTGCGGAGCTTGACGACAAACAGTCCCGAAGCCCCCCGGGAGCGCTGGGGGCCGGCACCCCGGGGCGTGCCCCGACCCGTCCCCACAGGCGGCTGCGAGGGGTGGGAGGGGAGGGCCCGGGAGGGGAGGGCCCGGGAGGGTGGGCGGGGCCGGGCCGGGAGGGTGGGCGGTGCGGGGCGGTGCCGAGCTCTGGAGGGGCGGGGCCTGGTCGGGGTCGCAGCCTATGCGGGGCCTGGTGGGGCGGGGCGGGCTCGTCGGGGGCGGGGCTCGTCGGGGGCGGGCCCGGGCGGGCGGACTTGTCGCCGCACTCCGGCCGGCTGGGCTCCCGCGGCCACCACGCACGGTCGCGGCTCCGCGTCCTCCCGGCTCGGGGGTCGGGCTCCTGGTGCCCTGGCGCGGCCGGGTCGCGGCTCCCGGGAGGCGCTCTCCGGTCCCTGCCGCCCGAGCGGCCCGCTGGCCGCATGGCCGCCATCAAGGCGCTGCAGCAGTGGTGCCGGCAGCAGTGCGAGGGCTACCGGGACGTGAGCATCACCAACATGACCACGTCCTTCCGCGACGGCCTGGCCTTCTGCGCCATCCTGCACCGCCACCGGCCCGACCTCATGTGAGTGTCCTCCGGTGGCCTCACCGCGACCCCGCCCCCGCGGGGAAACTGAGGCAGGACCTACAGAGCCGCGGCCCGGAGTGGGAGCGCAGCCAAGCCCCCGGAGGCTGCCCCGATGGCCTCCTTTTGCCCGTCCGCCAAGTGGAGCTGGGCGGGAGCCACGACGTGCGGCCGCCCCCGCTGGCTTAGTCAGGCCGTGACTCAGGCGCCTCCTGGGCTCCGGTCACAGCCGCCCCTCCCGCTGCCCTCCCGGGGAAAGGCCGGGCAGAGCTGTCCTGCTGGCCCCGCTGACAGCCCCCCCCCCCAGGGGACCAGCTCAGGCGGTGGGGGTCCCTCAGGGCTTCCTGTGTGGTGCTGCACCCCTTTCAGCCTGGCCAGGCACCTGCAGGGGTGCGGCTCAGGGGCACTGGGCGGGAGCTGGAGACCCCCAGGTCTCCAGCTTAGGGTGCAGGCTGGTAGGGGGTGCGGTGCAGCCAGGGCCCGGCCTCGTTCTGATCCTGCCCCCACCCTGGACCCACTCCGCCATTACTCACAGGGCAGACGCTCTTTGGCTGGGACTGGGACCCGACCTGCTGAGACAGAGCCACCTCCTGTGGACTCGACAGGGTGCTGGGCTGGGTGGACGGAGGCTCCGTCTGGACGGGCCTCCCGGGAGGGCCACCTGCCGCTCAGGCGCCTGCTGGAGAGCGAGTTGAGAACGTTCTCCTGCAGGGGTGGGTGGAGTGAGTTTGCCGAGAGGATTTGGGGCTGGGAGAGGCCACAGGCGGGCACTTCTGCCCTCAGGCCCTCTGCTTTTCGGAGGAGGGAACTGGGGCACAGAGAGGAGCCACCCATGTTCAGGTCCCAGAGCACATCAGGTGGCGTCAGATGCCCCCTGTCCCCTCAGGGACTGTCCCCCTGAGCGCCTCTCCATAGGAGGAAGCTACTTGTGGGAAAGAGGCCTGAATGCAATTCCTCTTCCCGCCTGAGGTTGCGAAGTGCATTTGTGGAGCCTCGTGGGGGCGTCCCCCTTGTGGCACTGGGGCAGTAGGCTCTGCTCCCCGCCCAGGGAGGTGCCTGGTCACCCTTGGAGGCAGAGGACGCGAGGCAGAATGTGTTTCCACACTGAACACTCGAAGCTGGGCTTTGGCAGGTTGGGCTGAGGCTGTGACAACTGGGAGAGGGACCGACAGAAGCTGACAGGCTGAGCCCCCCCGGGTGGGCACGCTGGTCCTGGAGGAGGCTGGCTGGGGACCGAGCCCAGGCAGCCTGGACGAGGCCAGCATGAGAAGTCGGTGACTGGAGGGAAAGATGGTCGTCCGCCGGGTCAGTGGCCTCGGGATGACGGCCCGGATGTAACTGGATCTTTGGGGCCTTTCCGAGCCCCGGGAGCTTCCATCTGCTCTCAGCTGTGCTGGGGTCAGAGGCCCAGCGTGTGTGCATGCATGCACGCGCACGTGCCTGTCCCAGCGTGCACTGCCCCTGGGTGAGCACAGGCACGCACACGTGCGCGTGTGCACATGCTGACACAAGCAGGCGTCACGTAGCCGTTCACGTAACCGTTACTGAGTGCCCCTGTGTACTCAGCATGGCACACGGGACAAATTGGCCTTGGCCCTGCCTTAGGAAGGGACGTTCGAGTCACAGAGACAGACAGGGAAGATGAGTGAATGAAAGCTCAAGGCGAGTCCAGAGAGTGGGGGGGGCTGCCCACCGCCCTGTTGCACGTGGACATCGAGCGCTCCTCCTGCTGCGGGCTGCTGTCTGTCTGCCCCCCACACTGTCAGCTCTGGGGGTGAGGGTGTGAATCTGCTCTGTTCACGGCAGTGCCCCCGCGGCCCAGCGTGTCTGGCGCGTGACGGGTGCTCAGCAGGCGTCAGTGTGAGGTTGGCGTTCGGGTGATAAGGGCTGGCACTCGGGGCTCAGAGGGGTCGGTAGGAGCTCGGTAGTTGTAGGGGCTCTGGAGGTGGTGTGCAGAGGGATGGGGAGGCCATGGGGCCACAGAGGCTGAGACTGGCGTGACGTGGCCACAAAGCTAAGCAGTGCCTGAAGCCACCAGCAGCTGTGGGGACGGAGAGGTTACAGAATCTGCCCCAGAGCCTCCAGAGGGGGCGTGTCAGCTATCTGGCCTCCAGAACTGTGCAGAATAAGTGTCTGTTGTTTCAAGTGGCCCAGGCTGTGGTCACTTGCAACGGCAAGCCCAGGGCACTAGTGCAGGTTTGGCGACGTGGCGGCCTGTGGTACGGGCTCCATAGATACTGGCTGATGGAGCCCACGGGTGTGGTTGGGGGTGGGTGTACACGTGATACTGTGTGCACTCGTGTGCCCCTGTGCCGAGCCCTTTGCTGGGCCTGTGTCTGTGGGTGAGTCCCCCCGCCACTCTGGTCCCTGCAATGCCTCTGGGCAAGTTGGTGGCTGTGGGTGTGTGGGGGTCTCCCATGAAGCCCCGAGCTGCCCTGCTGGCCCCCCGGGGTGCAGGAAAAGGAGGAAATGGGGTGAAGGGCAGCACAGGGTGAGCATGCTCTTGGGGGAGCCCCCTGAGGTGAGACCCACCCCACACTGCCCATCCTGTGAAGACCCTCCATCAGCAGGAAGGTGGAGATCCTGTCTCCATGTCTCCCAGCTCTGCCACCAGGAAGTCCTTCCCTTTGTCTCATCTCAGTCCTTCCTGCTGCACGGGAGCCACTTCCTCCTCAGAGCAGGGGCCGCTGGGCGCTGAGCCAGCCTGAGGGGACTTGGACTCGCAGTTCTGCCTCTGCTGCCGAGACGCAGGAGGTCATGCATGGCCCTGCTGCAGGGGCAGCGTGACCCGCTGTGGTGGCCCCACAGGGACCTGGGAGGCGTGGGGGGGAGGGAGCCTGCCTTTGTCACCCCACACCTGTGGGTTTCTGCCTGTGGGCCCCGGGGTGGCGGCCACAATGCCCGCCAGTCACCTGCAGGCTCGGTTCCCAGTGTGGCCAGGAGCGCAGGACCTGCCCAGAACAAGCAACGTGTCTGGGCTGGAGCGGCCTCCTCCCTGACCAGGACAGAGGAGTGGGAGGCGGGGCAGTGCCCAGCCGGTGCCCGGGCGGGGAGCCCTCCCCAGCAGCAGGCACAGTGTCCCAGGGCTGGTGAAGGAGGGAGGAGGGGCCATGGAGGAAGCCCAGCTGGGGCGTCAGGGGCCTCCACAGCCCCAGCCCTGTGGACGGCTGACCTGACCTTTCCCTGGAGGGCGTCAGAGCCGGCCAGAAGCAGGTTGGGGGGTGGCCCTGACCTCTTCTAGACACTCCTGTCGTTGGGGGTCAGGAGAGACTCAGTCCCAGAGGCTGGAGGCAGCAGGACTTCCTTTCCTGGGCTGGGCTCACCTCCCGCCCACCGTGAGGTCAGCAGGAAGCTGCCTGGGGACAGAGGCCTTCTGTTCCCCAGCCCAAGGGCCTGCCGTCCAGCCCCTGCTGCTGCCTTCCGGCCCAAAGCTGCACGTTGGACAAAGGAGGGGCTGCCAGCCTGGTCCCCCACCCCGGGCCACCACAGAAGCCCCAGGACTGACCCTCCTGGCTGGGCCCTGCTCTGGGCTGGCGTGGGGACCAGGGTCAGCTTGGTGGGGGCAGGCCGGCAGCTGGGCAGCTGGCAAGGAGCCTTATTTGTCCACCAGGTGCTAGAAGGTGAGGGCTCTGGGACCCGGCCCCGCCTGGTCCTCACCCCTCGCCCGCAAGGCCCTTTCCCCACCCAGAGCTGTCACCCTCTCCCGAGGTCTGTCCCCGCATGTGCGCCTTGGGGTCTCGTTCCCTGAGCCCCGTCTCTCCACCTCTGCCGCGTGGCCTCCCCGTTCTTGTCTCTGTCCCTCTCCATCCCTTTCTGTTTGTGTCTGTCCCCCTGCCGGTCCCACTCCCTCTCTGCTCCCCTTCCTACAGGGCTAAGTGCAGGTGTGCTGGCGGAGGCTTCCCTGTGCCCCCCTGCCCGCCCCGGCCACCCCCGCCCGGGCCGCGTTTCGTTCTGGGAAATCAAGGCACAAGCTCAGCTCTGCGGGGACGGGGAGCGGGGCAGGGGTTCCCTTGGGCACCCAGGCTCCGGGCGCCGAGGCTGGCCGGCTCGGCCGTCCGAGGTCAGCAGCCCCGGTCAGTGTGGCCGGGGGAGGCAGGCAGAGTGCCGGCGAGCAAGGGGGACGGTGATGATCCCTGAGGTCCAGCAAGGCTTTAAACGGCAGCCGCCGCCTCTCTGAAGGCCGCCCGAAGCTGGGGTGTCCGCTGCCAGGCGTGTGGACCAAGCGCCCGTATCTGGGCCCCTGCTGAGGCCTCTGTCCCCAGGGCGTGTGCTCGGCTGTCTTCCCCGTGGCCTCACGTCGTCCCTCTGTGCGTCTGTGTCCAGATGTCCCTTTTCATAAGGACCCAGGCACTGGGGGTTATGGTCACTCCCAGCTGGCGGTGAGGGACGCGCCCTCGGGCCTCGGCCAGCCTAAGGCAGACTTGGGGAGCCTGGTCCTGGATGGACGGGGCAGGGTGGTCCAGCCCGCTATGGGCTTGGTCCTTGAACTTGAGTGAAGGCAGTTCTGCAGCCTCCATCCTGCTCACCTCTGGCCCTGCTCAGCGGGGCTGCTCGCTGTGTGGGTGCCCTGACCTCCCCGCTGCTCTGAGGCTCACGCTGGGTCTGGAGGAAGAGAGGGGCCCGCGGGGCAGCTGGCCGCCCGGGGAGCCTCCTCTCCCCTGTGTTTGGAGACAAAACAGAACTTGTTGTCCGGCGCCCCCACACTGGGCATGTCGCTGAGGACACGAGGTCGGCCGGTGACCCAGGGCAGGTCTGGAGAAGGGATTGAGCTTTCAAAGGGACGGGGGAGGGGGAGGGGGCTTCTGAGCCCCAGATGCTGAAGACGGAGGGGAGCAGCCTGGCTGAGAGCCTCCCCGGGGCGATGGGCAGAGGACCCAACCATGTGGCCATGGACACTGGGATAAATTCGGGGTGCACGGTGGGTGTGCGGCTGCGCTGACAGGCATCACCCACCTTCCGGCCATTTGTCCACCCAGAGACAAGTCTGCCCGCCGCCCTGTCCTGTGCACAGAAGCCCCCTCTGTGCGCCTGCGGTGGTCTTCGCATCTGGAACGCATTACCGGGGGGGGGGTGTCCGAGCGGAAACGGGGAGGCTTCTGGGAGAGCCAGACAGGTTGATGGACAGTCTCTCGGAGTGGGCTGCGCAAACGTCCCATTTAAAATGGGACAGAAAACAACGGTACTGGCAGCCCCTTGACACCTCGAATTTAGCCCAGTGAGTCCACGCTGACCCCACGCGTACATGCCGTTTGAAATGGGACAGGACCATTGTTTGAAACAGGACATCCTGTCACCCTAGCTCAGAGCATCCTCCCGGGGGTGCGAGGGGCTGCGGTGCCTGTGCTGGGGGTGTGCACGGAGCCCCGGGGGTGCGAGGGGCTGCGGTGCCTGTGCTGGGGGTGTGCACGGAGCCCCGGGGGTGCACGGGGCTGCGGTGCCTGTGCTGGGCGTGTGCACGGAGCCCCGGGGGTGCGAGGGGCTGCGGTGCCTGTGCTGGGGGTGTGCACGGAGCCCCGGGGGTGCGAGGGAGGATGCCACTCCCCAAAGGATCCAACTTCAAACGCCTGGATGCTGGGGCCCTGGCCTGGCGTTGGTCTTCCTGCTTCGTGGCCTCGGGCAAGTCACGGGGCCTCTCTGTGCCTCGGTGCCCTCACCCGTGAGAGGACACAGACAGTGTGTACGGCCCGAAGCTGAGTGAGCACATGTGGGAGGTGCTGGGAAATCAAGTGAATGGCGGGAGGCTGAGCTCCCTCCGTCACTGCACGTTGATGTCCCCGGGAGCCTGCCAGGTCCACCCCGTGTTCTCACCCGCAACCCGCCAGGCCCATGGGCTCCCCAGGCGTGTGGGGACAGGCCTCTCCGGGCTGTGCCCTGGCTGGGACGGGGGCAGTGGTCAGGGCTGGGCTGCGGCTGTGGGGGCCATCGGCGCGCAGGTCACCAGGGCACTGCAGCATCGCTGTGCCCAGAGCCCCTGGTGCTGGCCCTGAGCTCCTCGAGGCGGCCGTGACCTCGTTCCTCACAGGACAACCACGGGCACGGCCCCTGACACCCCCATGTCAGACTCCCCATTTGGTAGGATGACCTCTGTGGCCCTTCCGGCCCCTCCCTCCTTTGGACACTTGTGCTTTTATCTTCCAGAAACTTCAATGCTCTCAGGAAGGAAAACATTTACGAAAACAACAAACTGGTGAGTCTCTGTTTTGGCCTCAAAGTTGCTTAGCCAGTCGTCCCCGTGCCCCAGCCCTGGCCCCAGGACTGTCTGTCCAGATTGTGGAGGCTGGGGCTCACTGCCCGGTGACCCCAGCTCCCCAGAAATAGCCTCTGGTCTGTAGCCAGGCCCACCAGCGGGGGAGCGGAGGGATGGGGAGTAGGTGGACCCTCCTTCCTGCCCAAGGCAGAGCAGGGTCCAGAGGCGGCCCTGGGTGGGTCCTGGGACGGGTGGATGGCCATTCCAGAAACCACTGCCCAGGCCCCTGCCGCTAGGGCTCTGACCAGGCTGCCAGGCTGCCCCGCGTCCCCGCTGCCAGGCCCTCCCCATGCCGGCTGGGCTGTTTCCTTGCTGCAAAATAAGCCCCATGTCCAACGGGCTGATGCTCAGAAGGCAGAGCCACCCCCACCCCGTCCCGTTTGTCAGGAGCCCACCGGGAGCTCCCGTGTGGTCCGATAGGATGCCCACGGTGCAGACGGGTAAACTGAGGCCCAGGGAGGTCACACAGGCCAAGCGGAGCCCGAACGATGACCCCAGGGCTCCCAGCCCTGCGGCCCCTCCCTCCCAGTGCAGCTGGTGGCCTGGCCCAGGAGGAGGAGGGGTCTCCCGGCCTGCTCCCTGCTGACCGGACCCCGCCCCCCAGGCCTTCCAAGTGGCTGAGGAGCAGCTGGGCATCCCGGCCCTGCTGGACGCCGAGGACATGGTGGCTCTGAAGGTGCCGGACCGGCTGAGCATCCTGACCTACGTGTCGCAGTACTACAACTACTTCCACGGACGCTCCCCCAGTGAGTGGGCCGCCGGCCGCCGCGGCCGGGCACTCGGGCTCGCCCCAGCCGGCAGCCGGCACTGTGGGCGCGCGCCTGCGGCTTCCTCCTGGGGCCAGGGCCCCCCGTCCTGCTGCGCATGCCCCAGCGCCCACGCGCCCCTGCTGGGGGCGGGCCGCTGTCCCCACTCTGGCCCGCGCACTCCGCCTCTGGGCCTGGGTGGTCCCGCCGGCACCCCTGGGGGCCTGTGCCCAGCGGCCCCCCCAGAGGCCCCCCATCTGGGCCTGTGGAACCCGGCTGGCCCTGGCAGGGGGGCCTCCGGCTGGGGGTGGGGAGGGGCGGCCATTCCAGCTGCTTTGTACTTCTGGCCCTCCCCCCACATTCCTCCTCGCGGCCTCAGAAATCCCCGGAATCGGCTGGGCGCGGGGCCAGCCCTGCCTTTATGCTCCCACTTGGCGGAGAAACACGAGTCCCTTTTCCCTGACCCCGGACCTGGGTCTCCGAGGGCGGGGAGGGCGTCGGGAGGCGTTGGGGCTGCCCCCGGACCCCCGACTCTAGGCCCGTGCTGGGCACCTCGGGGACCCAGGCAGGCTGTGGGGCTGGGCCGGACCCCCTGACCGTGTGTCTCCTGCCAGTTGGGGGCATGGCCGGCGTGAAGAGGTCACCGTCTGACACAGAAGAGGAGCTGCCCGGAAAGAAGGCTCCACGCCCGCTGGCCAGGCCCTCGCCCACCCCAGCCCAGGGGCACCCGCTGTCTCCCATCAGCACAAACCCCATCGTGCAGCGGAAGGAAGGGGGTGCCGAGGGCCCCCTGCGGAAGGCTGTAAGCGCCCAGCCCTGTCCGCCCTCCGCTTCTGGGGTTTTCCGTGGGCTCCCACTGGGCAGGACTGGAGGGGCTGAGCATGGCCCTGCAGCTTCCACGCTCCCTCAGTCCTGTGTGGTCGGGATATGATGCCCACTGTGCAGACGGGTAAATCGAGGCCCAGGGAGGTCACAGGAGGTCACGCAGGTGGAGCTAAGCTGGAACCTCGAACCCAGACCTTCCTGGGCTCCGAGTGGGATTCTTGCCTCTGTCTGCTCAGTGTCACGTGAGGCCAGGAGAGAAAGCCGGGTGTGCCCCTGACTGCTAGGCGGGCCCTGCCTTGTCCCCACTGTTCAGAGGTGGAGACTGGAGCTTGGGTGCCCCCTGCTGTCCCTGGGCTGTCACACCAGGGACCTGGATTGGATTTCTATACCTTAGGGTGGGGACTGGAGGTGTCTGAATCATCTCCTGGCCACTCCGGGGTCCCCAAGGTCAGGCCACCATCCCCATGCCCTTGGGCCAGGCTGGAGACCTTGAACGTGGCCTTCAGCCAGCCTGGGCCTGAGCCCTGCCTGCTCCTCTGTGGCCTCCGTTCTCCCACCTGTAGAACTGGGTCTTTTTGCCGCTGATGGGGAGCTTCAGGAGGGCAGGCGGGCCGTGGTGAGGGCTCAGACACGTCAGCTGTCACCCCTCCCAAGGGCCAGGCCTCGGCGGGCAGCTCCCCCACCTCCGTCAGCAGCACCTGTGGGGTCTGCGGCCGGCACGTGCACCTGGTGCAGCGACACCTGGCTGATGGGAAGCTCTACCATCGGAGCTGCTTCAGGTGGGGCCTGTGTGCACGCGTGCGTGTGTGTGTGTGCGCACGTTCATGTGTGTGCGTGCATGTGCATGTGTGTGCATGTGCACGTGTGTGCACAAGCTGGTGAGCACAAGCACCCTCCTGAGGTCTGGGCTGAAAATGGTTAACAATGGTGAGAAGAGGTACTTGTTGAGTGAACGACCACAGGAGTGGACATAGGGACGTGAAGTGCATGCCCCCAGGACAGCGTGAATGAGCTGATGAGCATGTGCCCGCTGGAGCTGCCCCCGCTTCCTTTGCCCCCCAGGTGTAAGCAGTGCTCCAACACGCTGCACTCAGGGGCCTACCGGGCCACAGCCGAGCCCGGTGTCTTCGTCTGCTCCAGCCACCACCCCACAGCCACCTCTGCAAGCCCCAGGTTGCCGAGCCTGGACCCCAGACCGCCAGGGGCCGTCCCCACGGACCCCAAGCCTCTCAGTTCCCCCCAGAAAGCCCAGGAGGTGCGTGGGCAGAGGAATACTGGGCCCGTGGCAGGCAACTCCACTGCCAAAGTCTTCACCCATGCTGCAGCCGACCCTCTGGCCACCACCTCCTCCCATGTCCCCATGGGGAGCCCAGCCGGGCCCAGGCTCACAGTGGGCCCCGTGGGTGACAAAGCCAGCGTGCGTGTGACCAGCGGCTTCCAAACAGGGTGGTCATCGTCAGCACAGGACACGGTGGCAGTCAGCCCCCGTCCTGCTGTGACTCCGAGTGTTACGGACCCTCGCCCGGCCACACCCCAAGGCCAGGCAACCCCACGACTGTCCGCCTCCCAGACCAAGCTCAGTTTGAGCCCAGCGTCTCCGGCCCCAGCGGACTCCCCAGCTTGGGCCCCATCAGCCTCCAGAACACAGCAGGCCCGGGAGAGGTTCTTCCGGACGCCTGAGGCCACTCCCGCCACCAGCGCAGCCCCCAGAGCCCCGGCGCCAGCAGTGGGACCGTCTGGGGTCGGCAGCAGGGAGCAGGCGCTGAGCTGCCTCCGGAAGGCCCTTCCTGCACTCAGTGGGGCTGGTGCCCAGGCGCCTGGCAGGTGGGTGGGGAAGAAGGGACTCGGGGTGCAGCCCTACCCACACAACCCACGCACGGTGTTTTGGGTGCATTCTAATCTGTGCTGACACCAGAGTTCAATGGGAGGACAAAGCCAGCTGCCGATGTGTGCCCGGGCCGGGAGTGTATGCCCGTGGCCTGTCCCCTATTCCTCAGAGGGGCCGTGTGTCCTCCCTTGGGAGGGTGGGCAGCGGGGACCAGCTACCAAAGAAGGCTGGGACGTCTGCCTGGGTGTCACGGGGTTGGGGGGAGAGACCGCCGGATCCACCCGTGCCTGATACCCACCTCACACCCGCAGGCCCTCCCCAGCCACCGCCCCTGCTCCGAACAGTCACCTCAGAACTGCAGGGCTGCAAGCAAGTCCGTCCACCAGGCTGTCCCAGTCATCTCCCCAGGCCCTCGGCCCCCCTGCAAGGACTGAGCCGCAGGCCCCCCCGAGTGTGGGCACCACCTCCAGAGCGTCCACACCACCCCAGGCGGGCATGAAGAGCTCGGCCGTGCCCTCGGGGGTCGGCAAGGCAGGAGCTGGCTGCAGGCTGAAGCTGGAGGCCCCACTGGCAAAGGGTAAGAGCCCCTCACCTGGGCGGGTGCGGGGCCCGGGGTGGGAGGGGGCCCGCTCACCTGGACACACCCTCGCCTGTGTGGGAGCAGGGGAAGTTGAGGCCCAGAGAGGGTGTGACTCCTCCAGGCACACACAGTGCAGGGGGCCCCGCTGGAAGGCCCAGGCCTGACTCCCAGCCAGTGCTCCTTCCCACGAGCCTGGCTGGCTGTGGGTCCCCTGAGAGAGGGTCAGCTGTAGGAAGAAGGGAAGGTGAGGTCCAGCCTCCGCCTGCAGGCTGCCCCCTTACCTGGTTCGTGCCCCCCACCCAGGCCCCACCGCCAGCCCCCAGGGAGACCCGGAGGACGGGCCGGCGGGATGGAGGGGCCGCCTGAAGCCCGTGGAGACGACGAGTGCTGCTGAGAGGTCAGGGCGGGCAGTGCCCGGGGGGCTCACGCACCTCCCCCTGCGCCTGGCCCTGTGGGTTTGCACTCCAGGGAGCCTGGGCAGGAGCCCGTGTCCCGGGGCCACCCAGGGCCTGGCACACAGTAGGTGCTCAACAAATGCTTGGGGATGAAAGGCAGCACACACGTCAAGGGACGGACACACCGCCCCCAGGCGAGCGCACGTCCCTTGTGCACCGAGGCCAGTTCACACGCCTGGGAGATGGCACAGTCACCCCGACCTTGGGGACAGCTCACACCAGCCCGAGTGAACAGGGCCACGTTCCCTTTGTGTGGGCTGCTGGGGAGGGTCCATCAGGGCCCCGGGACCCTAACTTGTGAACCAGCCTTGGTGGCCGAGGGGCAAGAACTCACGGCCCAGGGCTTGGCGGTGGGGGAGGGGCAGTGCCTCAGATAGCCCTTTAGGACGGGCAGGGAGACAGCCCCGCTGCAGCCGTCCTGGACACGCCACAGGCCAGCGGATCCACCTCGGTCACTGGGCCCATAGCGCCAGGGTCAGCTGGGCAGAGCAGCTGCCTCTGTGTACCACGGTGGCACACCATGCACGGGCGGGCAGCAGGCTGCAGGTGCACACTGGGGGTCCCCAGCCTGGGTGGGTGTCTGCCGCGTGCGCATCAGCCGTGAGCACGTGCTCACACCTGTTGGGGGGCGCCGTGTAGACACGCCTGTGCTCCAGGAGGGTCCCAGCCGGGCAGGTGCGTGAGCCCCAGGATGCAGCCCGAGGTCCTTCCGTTCCCCGGTGTGTGGGTGTGGGGCTCCCTGACCCGCCCTCAGCTGACCTGCCTTCCGTCCAGAGCCCAGGAGGTGAAGGAGCCGAAGGAGCCGCGGGGCATGGGGGAGCTGAGGGCGTGGCCTCCACCCCAGAAGGCCTCTGGGAGCCCCAAGGGGGCTGTCCGCGTCACTCTGACTACTGTGCTGCCTAACAGGACACCTGCTCCCCCCGGCCCCCAGACCAGCCTCTCAGGTAATGCTGGGCGGGAGTCCAGGGGCCCAAGGCTCACCTGGCCCCCAAGCGGCAACATGGGTGTAGACAGTTGTGTCCTCTGGGGGCAGCTGTCCCCTGCGGTGCCACCTCCTGTGGGGAGAGGAGGACAGGAGTCCTGGTCAGCTGCAGGGGGCCGTCCTGGGTGGGCCCTGGTGTGTGTATGTGTGAGTGTGTGCATGGTGTACACGTGAGGCTGCCTGTTCCCAGCACTCAGTGGCGCCTCCACGTACTTTCTGTGTGACCTCGAGTGGGTCACCAGCCCATGGCGCTCTCACTGGGTGGGCAGCACATGGGCAGCACGTGGGCACAGGCTGTGGGCTGACCCGTGGTGCCCTGTGGGTGGCTCCCACCCAGGGAAGCAGTGGGGAGAGGGCCCTGGGCCTGCTGGCCTGACACGTGGCTCTGTCCTCTGCCCACAGCAGCCGCATCCCCGTCCACCACGCCCTCCCCGTCTGGCCGAAGGAGGCTGGCTGTCCCAGCCAGCCTGGACGTTTCTGGTGACTGGCTTCAGCCCAAACCCTCGGGGCAGGAAGGCCCAACCCGGAGCTGGGAGGAGAAGCCCCCTGAGGGCAAACCAGGTCAGCCCAGCCACGCTGCCCGTTTCTGTAGGGTGCAGGTGAAGGGGGCGCCTCCGAGGAGGGGGTGTCCAGTAGGGACTTGAAGGATGAGTAGGAGGTCATCAGGCCTAGCGTGGAGGGAAGGCGCCCTGAGGTGGCCGAGCTGGGCAGAACTGAGGTGGGCAGGTGGGCTGCGATCTGGCCCCGCCCTTCCCCACGAGTGGACGGGGAGGCCTGGACCGGGGCCCTGCTGCGCCCCAGCGCCTGAGTCACAGAGCCCTGGTGGCAGGGAGGGTTTGCCCTGGACAGCTTGTGGGCCGGGGCGGCTGGGGAGCTGGTGGGCTGCCTGCTGGCATCTGGAGGGCAGAGGATTATGGAGACCGTGCCTGGATCGTCTGTGAGCTCTTGCCCTTTGGGCACCCCTGGCGGGCTGGCCAGACGCCTGTTGGGTGGAGAAGGGAAGTGGGGTGTTGCATGGGACACGGGGGGTGGGGGGTGGGGGGGGGGATGGGGCCGTGGGAGCCCAGCTGTCAGAGGTCAGACCCCCTTCCGGGACATGTCAGGGTTGCCTTGGGCCTAGTGACCGGTCCAGGACACTTGTCCTGCTCCTTCTCCAGGGAGGCCCTTGGGCCCAGCTGGTGTCCCTGCTCCACCTGGCAAGGCAATGACCTCCCCGGTCAGGGTGAGTAGGCCAGGCTTGGGAGGGGGTGAGTAGCCCAGGTGGGGCGTGGCCAGGGTGGGCGGGGCGAAAAGCTCGGGCAGGGGCGTGGCCAGGGTGGGAGGGGCCAGGAGCTCAGCCTGGGGGCGTGGCCAGGCACCAGACTGCCACTTACCGCCGCCGTTCACCCCCAGCTGCACCCCGACTACGTGCCCCAGGAGGAGATCCAGCGGCAGGTGCAGAGTATCCAGGGGCAGCTGGACGTCCTGGAGCTCAGGGGCGTGGACCTGGAGAAGCGCCTGCGGGCGGCCGAGGGGGGTGAGCACGCCCTTCCCATCACCAGCCCCCAAGCACCCGGGTTGCGGGGTCAGCCCCCTGCCCAGCCCTGGCCGCCGCCGCCTGACCCGGGGACAGTGTGCGGGCCTCCGCCCGGCCCTGCGCCCAGCCCAGCTCCTCTCCGCAGACGACTCGGAGGACGCGCTTATGGTGGACTGGTTCAGGCTCATCCACGAGAAGCAGCTGCTGCTACGGCTGGAGTCGGAGCTGATGTACAAGTGAGATGGACATCAAGTGGGCGCCGTGTGGGGAGGCCACAGATGGCCAGCCTCACACCCGTGTCGCCTCTGCAGGGCCAGGGACCAGCGCCTGGAGGAGCAGCAACTGGACATCGAGGGGGAGCTGCGCCAGCTGATGGCCAAGCCCGGTGCGTCCCGCGCAACTGCCTGGGAGCCCAGGCCCGTGGGGGTAGCGGGCCTCGCAGGAGGTGGCATGGGGCAGGTTTTCCAGGGCGCCTTCCTGCTGGCGACCTGGGTCGGCCACTTGCTGGAGAGGTGGACGGATCCTGTTTAGGGCACATCTCTGCAGCCCTGTTCCAGGCTCAGCTCCTCCACTTCCTGGCTGTGTGTCCATGGCCAAGTCACTCACCCTCTCTGTGCCTGGGCTTCGTCCGGCACAGAGTGGGCGCAGCACTAGCTCCCAGTCCCCCAGCTGTTGTGAGGACTAGGTGGTGACACGTGCGAGGTGCCGATAAGTGTGTCGTGGGTTGGTGGGGCTGAGCGTGTGCGGCTCCGGTCCTGGCGGTCCCTTCTGCTCTGAGCCTCAGTTTCCACATGTCCACAAGGGGCAGACCCGTGAGCGTGGATGGTGACTCAGAGAGGCCAGCAACACTCTGTCTGTGATATGGTCCTTCATTAGTTCGTTCATTCATTTGTTCGTTCAACTTGCTTTGCCAAGGGCCCACTGCAGGCTGCACGCTCTGCCCCGGGTGCCCCCAAGACCCTATCCCCTCTTCCAATGGAGGAAGCCTGATGCTTGGGGAGTGGGGACACTGCGGCCTGAGCAGGTGGGACAGCAGGGCCCCCGCTGATGGCAGGCTGTCCCTGCAGAGGGTCTAAAGTCACCCCAGGACCTGCAGCGGGAGCAGGATCTCCTCCAGCAGTACGTGAGCACCGTGAACGACCGCAGCGACATCATCGACTTCCTGGATGAGGACCGGCTCAGGTGGGGGCGGGGTCCCAGGTGGGCGGAGTCCAGGCGGGAGTTGGGCCCCAGATGGGGGCAGGGTGGGCGGGGCTCAGGTGGGGGTGGGGCCTCGGGCGGGCGGAGTCCATGTGGGGGCGGGGCCCCAGATGGGGTAGGGTGGGTGGGGCCCAGGGGGGCGGGGCCCAGATGGGCGGAGTCCAGGCGGGAGTGGGGCCTCAGATGGGGGTAGGGTGGGTGGGGGCGGGGCCCAGATGAGGGGGTCCCAGATCCCACCCAGCCAGGCCAGGACTGGTCAGCTCAGCTCAGAACCTTCCTGGTCTGATCAGTGAGACCCGTTTCACAGATAGGTCCGAGGGCAGGCTCTGCCCAGGTCACCTGAGAGGTTCTCCTGGCACCCCCTGGCACCCTTAGGGTCAGCACCACTGGAAGAACTTTCCACAGAGATGTAAATGTTCTATAATGGGTGCTGTTCGTGGTGGCAGCCGCAGGGTACACGTGGCTATCAAGCACTTGCAATGTGGCCTCTGCAAGGGAGGGACAGAGTTTTACACTGTATTTTATTTCAATTTATTTGATTTTATTTATTGTATTTGTATTTTAAATACCCATAGCCGCGTGCCTCCTGCTGCTGCAGCGGACTCAGCTTCGTACCCATCCCCACAGAGCTTGCTTGTCCCCAGGTCTAGACGAGGGGCCTGTCCAGGCCAAGCAGGGTCAATGGCCAAGGTCAAGCCTCAAGCATAGCACTCTCAGCTTGAAGGTCCCTGTCCCTGTATCACTGCCATAGGTTGTCCCTGTCCCCTCCTGCTCCCATGTCACTGATGAGGGTGTGGGCCCAGGGAGGGAGAGGGCTCTGCCAAGGTGTGGCCTGCTGGCAGGTGGGAGGACAGGTGAGCCTGGTGTCAGGTGGGCTCAGGGCCCAGGTGTGAGGCGGCCTGGGAGGGACCCGCTGCCCCTCATGGCCCCCATTCCCGTTTCAGAGAACAGGAGGAGGATGAGGTGCTACAGAACATGATCCAGAAGCTGGGTAACGGGGGGCCAGGGCCAGTGTGGGGGTGGTGGGCTCCGGTGGGGTAGGACTTCCTATGGGGCTGGCCACCTCGATGGCCTCTGGTGGGAGGAAGGTAGGCTCGCCATAAGGGGGTGAGTCCCCTCATTTGGGGGATTTGAGACGCTGCTGGTGACCTCGGTCAGGATGAGGGCAGCACTTGGCAGGGCCTTGCCCTCTAGGGGTACCCAGTCTGGGTGGATGTAGGCGCCTGGCTGTCTCCCCTGGGGGCGGGTGGAGGGACTGGGCTTCTTCTGGGGTCTGGGTTCCTACAGGCTCTGGGGACCTTGGCGGGGTGGGTCGCACAGGTGGGAGGAAGGACATGGTGGCCGTAGCCAAGGGGTGGGCAAGTGTTCTTAGTGTCCCCCCTCTCTAGACCTCCAGAAGAAGAAGTCGAGGTTTCGCTTGTCCAAGATCTGGTCCCCGAAGAGCAGGAGTAGGACCCCCGAGTGAGCTGCCCGGCTGGGCTGCAGGACCCTTGCCTGTGGGCCGGACACGGTGGACGCCGGGGGTGGGAACCAGTGTCCCCAGGGTGTCCTGGTGGCCTCAATAAAGAAACTGACCATGTCACTTGGGCTCCCTCTCCCGCTTGCCTACTGGGCAGTTCTGGCCAAGTTCAAGGTCTGCAGCGGCATGGAAGTGCCTGTGGCCTTGGGCAGGTGTTGGCCTGCGCTGAGTCTGGCCTGGGCCCTCTGAGATGGGCAGTTTAGCCACTCCTGTCCTAGTGACAGGGATGGGCTGGACATGACCCTCACAGGAGCCGAGGATGGGCAGGGCCTGTGCAAACTGCACTCAGGTGCCAGCCCACCATGGGCATCTCCATGGCCGGACATCTGGGGCCTTGGTTCTGGGCTGAGAAACCTGAGCGCTGGGCCCTGGTGGCTGAGTTCCTGGTGTCCAGCATGGGAGTGGGCAGAGCTCCCTTGCAGCTCAGACCTGACTCCTTGCCCAGCGATGCCCGTTTTGGGGCCCCAGGAGAGTGCCTTTCCCTTGGGCCCCAGGCTCCCCACCTGTGTGAAAGGTGGGGTTGTGACCGTCTTCCTGCGCTGCGCCAGCCCCTATGGGAGCCTGTCATGGTGGTTCTGGTCCCTCGGCAGTGTAAAGCACCAGCACTCCCCTACCCCCGTGGGCACCATGGGAGCAGAGCTGGGAGGCCCTGGCTGAGTGCAGTGGGCACCGTGGAGCTCTCGTCGCGTCCTGCTGCCTTCGCAGGGACTTGGCAGGTCCCAGCCAGGTGTTCTGGGGACTTGAGGTGTGACTGGGACGGGGGGCTGCTGCCCCGTGCAGGGCGGGTTCAGCCACAGCTCTGCTGCTCGGCTGGGTGGCCTTGGGCTAGTGCACTGCCCTCTCTGAGTCCTCGGTGGCCTGTGAGCCGGCTGCATGTGGGTCACGGGGGTGTGTCTGGCCCAGCAGTGGTGGAGCAGCCTCCTGCTTGCCCTCTGTCCCCAGCAATACCCCACTGGAGAGGCCGGAGGGTGGGTGTGGAGGGTGACTGCCCTGAGCTGTCCGCAGGGCTCCGGGGTGAGACTTGTGCATTAGGACGATGGCCTAGAGGGCGGCCTGACCCTCTAGTTGAGACCCTGTCCCCCACTGTCTTCCAAGGTGCACCCCACCTGGGGTCCACGCAGTGTGGCCTTTTCGCCACCAGGGGGAGGCAGAGGGCCACCCAGCTGGGATGGGGCGCCCAGAGCAGCTCCATTTTACTGGTAAGGAAACTGAGGTTCAGAGAGGCCATGCGGTGCCCTGAAGTCACACAGCAAGTGGATATGGCCAGGATTGGGACCCGGAAACACCTCTGGGGGCAGGAGTGTATGTGGGGTCTCTGAAAGGGGCAGGGAAGGGCTCCCAGAGGGTATGCTGTCCAGCCTGTTACAGCCGTGGGCAGCTGGGGCCGGTCCTGGTGCTGGGACACACATGTTGAAGGCATCCTGCAGGGAAAGGGAGCTCCCCTCCACCACAGCTGGTTCCTGGGACCCCGGAGGCCACCTGGGGGAGCAACAGCCATCCCACAAATGGACTCTGTCCAGGCTCCAGGGTCTGACCTGGCTTCCTCCCACCACCCGATGACCCCAGGGCCGGCCCTACCCCTTTGTGGTGGGGTACTGAGGGGGCACCCAGGGGCCTGCGCTGAGTTTGCTCACCCAGCAGAGGGCCCTCGTGGGAGCCCAGAGCCACCCCCTTGTCTTCCCACCGGGGCCTGTCTGGTCCTGGGGGATCCCACCCACACCACCCTTCAGCCTGGGGCTGTGCACGCCAGTGTGGGGGGAGCTCGTGCAGACCCCGAGGGGCTTCTGTGCCGTGTGGTCAGGGCACTCAGGTACTGGGACCCAGCAGCCAGCACACTGGGTGGTGGACGTGAGTGCTAGGTGGTGTGTCCCCTCTGCCCAGGCGCCCCGGCCCTGCGGGGAGGGGTGCAGTCCTGCTCCTCCTCCTGCCACCTGTGTGCTGCAGCCAGGAGCCTCCCTCCCTGGCACCCCGAGTCTGGAGCTCTGCTTCCTGGGGTCCTGCTGCCCTGCCTCCCTGGGTACCCCACAGCCGAGGCCTTGCTCAGGTGGCTGTGGCAGGTCCTGGGAGCCCGTCTGTCCCTGGTCCGCCTAGATGTGTCCCCCTGGCCCTCTGGTCCGGGGGCTGGGCCTCCCGGGCGGGCCAGAAGCCCTGGCGGGGACGAGGGAGCGAGCACGGCCGGCTGCGCGGTGATGAGGAACCTGCGCACACGCTCCGTCTGCGCCAGCCCGGCGCTTTGCAGAGTGCGCTCGGATGTGATCCAACTGAAAGCACGACATCGGGTCCTCTCGCCTCACCACAGATTGAAATCGTACCCCTCTTTCCTTAAACACAAACGCCAAAGCCTTCTGTTTGCTCTCCCACGTTTGTGTAAAACTTACTCAGCGGCTTTAACACCATCATGTTCCCATACCGGCCATTTCTATTCTCATTTATGAAGGAGAACTTTCTAGAAAGGGGGAGTGGAGGCCACAGGGCGCAAGGACAGAGGACGGCGCACTGGGCAGAAGGCCAGGTGTGAGGTCCGGGTGGACGTGAAGTTTTGGGGGTGCACTCAGCCCACCACGCATGGGGCACTGACCCCGTTGTTTACTCTGACTCTGGTTTCCCGAAGTCTGGAAGGGGCGTGTCCTGACGGACGTGGGGTTTGGTTCTGGGAGAGGGGGCGTGAGCGGTACCAACTGCACACGTGGAACTGCCTGGGTGGGGGTCACAGGGCGCTGGGCACCGAGGCCCCACCTCGAGGCCGGAAGGCTGGTCAGTGTGATGGACTCACATGAAGTTAGGTCCTTGGGTCTCGGAAGGCCACAGGAAGGAGCTCAGGGCTTTGTTCGAGAGCACCGGTCCAGAGCCAGACACCCGCGCCACGTAGCGTTCCACGGGTGCGTCTTGGCCGCGGCAGGAATGCCAGTTCTTACGCTGGAGCCAAAGTGAACGGGCAGTGGGAGGCTCAGCAGGAGATGCCTTGGGCTTCTAGGGTCCCCCTGCGAACCCCCCATTAGAACAGTGATGTGATTGGGTGGAACATACCACCCCGTTTTGCTGGGAGCCCTGGTGAGACTTAAGACTCACGGAGCCACAGCAGCCAGGTTGGGACCATGAGGGAAGACAGGGCCGCCAAGCAGGTAGTGCAGGGCAGAAACAGGGAAGGCCCCGGGGTCTCACTTGAGGTGCTGCTGATGTCATGGAACCCTGAATTAGTCAATCTAGAACCTTCTTACACATGGACTTCCTGTCCTGAGGCACAGGAAACCAGGATTGTTTGAGCTGCTTAGACTTGAGGGTCCTGACAGCTGGTTGAGTGTGACATAGCCCTGTCTCCTTGTCCCTCAGGGCCCCCAGCCAGGCTGTGAGCTCCTGGGAGGGGAGGACCTGACCCTGTCCCCATGATGACACGTCCCAACCCCTGTCCAGGGCAGTGCGGCTCCTGGCCCTCCCACGGGGCCCTCCGCAGGTCTGTTGTGCCTCGAGCAGGGCTCCGGTTTCCTTCTTAGGAAAACAGCAACACCAGAGACAATGCTGTGCCCCACGCTGTTGTGTGCCAGGCTGGTTTTCTAAGTGGAAGGTGCCATCAGCAGCGGGTGCAGCCAGTAGGGCAGCCCCAGCGTCCGGAGGCCCGGGCATTGGCAGCCCTGTTACTGGACAAGGGGTGCGGGGCTCAGCAGCTCCCCCTCTCCACGCAGTTGGGGGCAGCAGGGGGCCTTGGGAGGGTTGGTGATGGGGGCACATGTCTGAGAATCCCCCCAGACCAGCTCCTGCTCCATGGACATCAGATCTTGGGGAGCACGCCCCGCCACCTGCTCCCACAATTGCCCGTTGCTCTTTGCTTTGTGGGATGATCCACCCCAGCCTCCAGCGGGCCGAGGACCGCTCACCTCGTATCCGACATCTGCAGCAGGCTGGGCCCCTTCACCCCTTGGGTTTGGACGAGGGGCTGGGGGTCCCCTGTTCCTCCAGCTGGCTCAGACTGACCTTCATGCGACCCCAGGCCAGAGCTCTGGGACAGAGAGTGGGGGGGGGGGCTGTCACTGCTGAGAGGGGAGGGGGGCAGGAGGGGGCTGGGCCAGCCAGCAGCACCGGGCTTGGCGGGGCTCCAGGCAGCAGCCAGGTAGCCGGCTGTGTGCCTCCCTCCCCTGGAAGTGGGGGGCCCCCAGGGACCCCTGTGTCACATGACCCGTCAGCTGACAAAACAGGATGACTCAGCCGGCAGCTGTCGGCCCCCTGAAATAATGACAAAAACAATTAGCAATCCAAGCAGTAGCCTTTCCTTAATTATCTCCTCCGAGTTTAATTAACTAGCTAAATTATCAGCAGTAATGTAGGCATTAATTATGTCAAATTACAGTGTAAAACTCACAAAGTGTGGAAAATGTCAATTCAGCTTGGCTCACCTGCCAGGCGGGGGTGGCGGCGTGTGGCAGACCTGTGCGCGGACCTGTGCGCAGACCTGCGGAGGCCCGGCCGCCGGGGCCACCCGGGTGGGGGCAGTGTCCACCGGGCTGCATGGCGGGAAGGCGCAGGGACCGGCCGCTGGGCCCTGGGGACACCCGGCAGGGCGTGGGGACGGTTTGGCTGGGACCGAGGGAGGCCAGAGAGCCTGCTCCCCAACCAGATGGCCAGGATGCTGAATTATTAAATTATGAATATTAATACAAATCAGACACAAAAGAGGTAATAATTTTGCTGCCCTACAGAAATAATTAACATAATTTTGATAAATTACACGATAAGAGAATTTCAAAATTGAGGTAGATTTATCTTAATTAATATCTTGGACTGGCTCTGAAAGGCAAATTGTTCCTCGGGGGGCTGGGGCAGGATGAGGCCAGGGTGGGCTTGGCCCCCAGCCCAGGCTTCTTTCTGTCCCTGAAGCGGTGGGGACAGGGCAGGAAGACGTAGTGACCCAGGTGCACCAGAGCATCTCAAGTGAGGGGCAGGCCCTCTCTGGGCCTCAGTTTCCCTTCCTCAAAGCTGGTTGGCTGGCCCCGCTGGCCTCACAGGGCCTTTATCTGTGACTCTGGACAAGTTGGCTGTGCCCTAGAACACCTGCCACCAGGTGAGCCACACACCTGACTACCTGCCTGTACACACCTGGTCAGGGGCAGGGGATCCAAGAGCTAGTCCCAGCAGCTCGTCCCACGTTCCTAAAGGCTCTGAGCTGGGCCTTGTGGTCTCTGGGCCTCAGTTTCCCTTTGGTGTGATGGGAATCGGCTGCATAGACAGTTGGCTGCCCCTTCCGTCACCCCCTTGCCAGTCCCATAGCAGGTGGGGAGACAGTCACCAAACCTGAGGGACCTTCAAAGGTGGTGCACCCAGGTCCCGCCAGCCTGGCCAGTCCCAGACTCTGGCAGTCCGGCCTTGGGGAGGGGGCTGTGGGTGTCCCATTTTGCGTGGTTTTACAGGACAAATGGAGAGGAAGTGACAGTTGAGTTGTCCCTGGCACCCTGGACGGCCCCTTCTCCTGGGCCTCTGTTTCCCTGCCCGAGCTGGAGGGAGCCCTGCTGTGGGCCTGCCCAGGAGTGGCCGGCCGAGTGGGGGCACTGTTGTTCTGGGTCAGAGAGTGTGTCTCCAAGGGCGGAGCATGCCGGGCAGGTCAGCATGGTGGCGAGACAGCAAGGAGGCCACTGTGGGCCAATGGGATGAGGCCGGACGGGGACGCGAGGGAAGAAAGGTGGGTGGCAGGGCCCAGAACACAAGGGCCTGAGGACGCTTCTTCCAGTCTGGGCCAGAGGCTGGATCCGTGGTCCCTGTAGCATTTCACAGGTTCTAGGGCTGGGAGGGCAGTGTGGTAGAGAGCGCCAGTCTAGGAGGCAAAGACTCCTGTCCAGACCCCTCGATTTCCTGGGCAGCCTCAGTTCTCCCATCTGTGATAAGGGAGAATGACACCTGCCTCCAGGTGGCCTCAGGAGGCTGGTCCGGGGGTTCGGAGGGCTTTGTGAACCACAACAGGCTACGACCAGTGAGGCAAACCAGCAGTGACCCCTCTCTCCCCACACCAGACCTGCAAAAGCAGCAGACTGGGAGCCTGGCCCAGGGGCCAGAACAGAGCCCTGGTCTCGTGTGACGTCGGAGGCCAGGCCCCAGGACTGGCCAGCCCTGTGTGACGTCGGAGGGTGGGAGATTCCTTGTCCATCTTGTTGGTCTGGTCAAGATATTGGATTTGACCCTAAGGGCCACTGGGGACCTTTGCAGGGTGACAGGCTAGGGTGACATAGTTAATCTGGGTTTGTTTTTTCTTAAATGTTTAATTATGAAACATTTCAAACACACAGGAACGTACAGAAAACAGTATAGCAGATACTCAGTGCATCTGCCACGTTTTAATCGGATCCCTCGTAGGTGCCTCTGTCTCTCTTTAAAGCAAACGTCTCATTTAGACGAGTTCCGACTTACAGAAAAGTTGCAAAGACAGCACAGGTGGCTCCTGCACACACACTCCCCTGCTGCTAACATGCTGCCTGGCTCTGGTGCCTTTGTCACAGCCGTGACACCAGTGCTGGCACAGTCCTTGTAGTAAATGCCACATTTTGTCCAGATTTCCTCAGTTTCCCCAATGCCGTTTGCTGTTATGGGACCAGGCAAATGGTTACAGCCTGGAGGGTCCTTGTAGTCCCCCCAACACGACCTCCCCCATCCCCAAGTGCGCCGAGTGCAGGGCCTGCCACGTGCTTGGCAGAGGCTCTGGACCAGCAGGCTCTAGCTGGGCTGGCACCTGGGCCGACGCCATCTGGCCCCAGCAGCCCCTTCCCCTCCAAGAAGCCTCCCCCTTGGGGTGGGGTGGGGGCCTGGACAGCGGTGGCAGATGCGGGCAGGGCTAGACAGAGGCGCCCAGATTTCGCATCACTGACAGGCGTGGGAGCCGGGAGAGACCCCATGGGGGGCTGGGTGCAGCAGCAGACCACCTGAACCCCCCACCTCCTCAAGAACCAGCTCAGTCCTTCATGGATTCCTGGAATCCTGCACTGTGGACGGGCAGGGTCAGAATCTGAGCAAATATCTATTCCAGCTGCCTCGATTGTGCAGCTGGGGAAACTGAGGCTCCCTAGAGGTCAAGGGCTTGCTGAGGCCACTCGGTGCAGCCGCAGCAGAGCCCCCGCCTGGCAGTCCTGCCCAGGAGGTGACGCCCTGCCCGCCCCATGCCTGACTTCTACCGACTTTGCTCTCCGCCCCAAGTCCCTGCCACGTCAGGGAGGCGACAGCGCGGAACGCGGGGCGAGTCCTGCCCCGGTCACTTCCCGAGGCGGTCAGGTGTCCGCGCCTCACCTGTGAGACGGTGTCAGCACGCCCACTGCAAAGCCGTGTGAGGGTTCTGCGGGCTTACGCTTCTCAGTAGGAGCGGACAGGAAACAAGCACATCTCCGTGTACTAGGGGCCGGACGTCGGGGTCCAGCGCCCACTCTGCACCCAGGCTGCGGGGCGCACAGCCCGCTCCGCCACACCCCCTTGCAGGCCCTTGGGCCGGTGACTTCCCGACTCGGTTTCCTCGTCTGTAAAAGGGGGCCATAGGGGTTGTGTGACACAGGGCGTGTGCTGATTGTACTCCGGGTACGTGTTAGTCCTCGGAGTTCTCCCCGCTTTTCAACGGACACCCCTAAAGCCGAGTCCTAGCTGCCGCCCTCTCGGGGCCACTAGCGGGTCAGGGCGCCCGGGCCTTGGGCCTCGCTCCCACGCAGAACGGGGCGGGGCCTGCGTGGGGGCGGGGCCTGGCGGGCGGGGCCTGGGGCGCGGGCGGCCCCCGGTGCAACCCCGCGCACGGCCGGCAGGTGGCGCTGCGGCGTTTCCTAAGGCGCGCGGGCGGCGAGGCGGGCTGGAGGCGCGGGGCAGCGGCTCCGCGCGCGCAGCAGCCGCGGGGTGCGCCGCCTCTGTGCGCCCCGATCGCGTGCATGCACACGTAAGCCGCCTGTCTGAGCGTCCGTCCCACACATGCACGCGCCGCCGCAGCCCCGCGCAGTCCACGATCACACGGGTCACCCTACCGGCTCCGCACCGAGTCCCCCGGTTCAGGCCTGTCCCCGCCGGGGACGCCTTCCGCAGACCCGGCGTCCGGTTGTCTGTACTCAGGGCGCTCACGGTGTGGGACATCCGGGTCTGGGTTCGGCCGCCTCCCAGCTCACGGATGGGGAGAGCGAAGCCCTCCGGACGCCGCCCAGAGCCAGAATCTCTGATGGGCGGGCAGGTCCTGAGCTGGAGCTGGGCTGCAGCGGGCCTTGCCCCACAGCCCTGCAGAGCACAGGCCCCCAGCCCCCCAGGGCAGCTGTGACAGCAGCAGCAGTGATGGTGGCAGCTCTGAATGCCACCTACTGGGTGCCATCTGGGGACAGGAGCTGACAGGCCATAGTGCTCTCACCAACCCTGGAGAGGACTAGCTGGGGGTGGACAGGGGCTCTTGCCTAGGTCACCTGCATATGGGGCCGGGATCCCAGGTCCGGGGGCCCCTGAGCTGCCCTTGGACTGACGGACACTTGTTCCCAGCCTTGGCCTCCTAGTCGTGTCTGAGCTTGAGTGAGTCCCTCCACAGGGAGTCCGGCTGTGTCCTGCAGGGTCAGGAAGGGCCCGCTCTGCCACCAGCCCGCTGCGTGTCACGGGCACACCCTGATGCCTTAGTTTCCAGGAGGAACTCCGCTGTTGCCTGAGCCTGCCCGAGGACGGACGGCAAGCAGGCCCTGTGTGTCACTGTCCGCCTGGGGCGGAGGACAGGCCAGCCCCCCCAACTGCGGGTTCGTTGGTACCTGGTGGCAGCTCCTGCCTTGACACACACGTCCTCACGGGGCACCGAAGGCCTCGGCGTCCCCATCGGTGCAATGGGCTGTTGTGGGGCGGCGGGCGCAGCAGCGGGAGGGCTGTCGAGGCCGGAGGCGCTGCCCAGGAGGCCTCGCCGGTGCGTGCCTGTGCGCGTGTGTGTATGCACACCCCTGCACCCACAGAAGCACATACAGAGCATTGCCGCTGCCACCAACACCCAGAGTGAACACACAGAGGTGCCCCATCTGGAGAGAACAGCCCTGTGCCCCGCTCGTCACCCCGAGTCCTCGGTGAGCGCAGTGCAGGTCAACAGCTCGCGTCGTCTGCTCCGCGCGATTGTTCACACAGCCCGGCTACACCGGGAACACGCCTTAATTAGATTCCGCAGAACCCCGACACAAACAAAAGATATTACTATCAAACGGCACGGCATCAACTGCAGGTTACACAGCGCCGAGGACATTTGGAACACGACGAGGGTGTGTGTGTGGCAGGTTGTCACTTTGCAAGGAGGGGACGTGGCACGTGACCGGCCTGCTGGGTGGTGGGGCCGGGGGCGGGGACCGGGGGGTGCAGGGACAGAAGCGGAGCCCAGGCTGCTGCCTCCTCACTGCTGTGTCCTCACCGACGTTATCTGACAGTTATGGTGCCAAGGGGGGCAAAGGCCTCCCTGAGCGGGGTCCCCGCCTGCTCTGTGTGCCCACTTTGAGAACCGATGCCAGCTCCGGGCTCCCTGCAGTGGGGTGCGTTTCTTCTCTCTTTTTATATTTTATTGCTTAAAAGTTTTATAAAAAAAGTTTTATTGAGATATAATTCCCATCTGCTGAGGGTTGAATCGTGCCCCTAACAGTTACACTGCCACCCTTACCCCAGGGCCTGTGGATGTGACTTTATTGGGAGACGGGGCCTTCGCAGACGTCATCAAACTAAGATAGGTCACTGGGGGCCCAGCGCAGGGGACTGGTGTCCTTAGAAGAGGAAGGCCACGCGCAGGTTGGGGCAGAGAGGGAGTGATGCGGCCACAAGCCCAGGAACGCCGAGGGCTGCCGGCCACCAGCCGGAGCTGATTGGGCGGGAAGGTCCCTCCTCCCTGGGGGCGCTTGGGGGCAGGCTGGTCCTGTGGACACCCGACCTCAGACTCTGGCCCCCTAACTGTGACACAATACATTTCTGTCATTTCGGGTCACCCGGTTTCTGACAGCAGCCACGGGAAACTCACACAACGTAGCACGAGCCCTCCTTCCAGCGAGCACAAGTCAGGGTATCACAGAGCTGTGCCGCCGTCACCCCCATCTGACATAACAGCATGTCATCATGTCATCACCCCAAACCACAGTCCCGTGTCTACGCACCTGGAGGACCGGGGCGTCTCTGCCGAGAGCGCTGCGGGTGCCGGGGAAGGCGACGGCGGCAGCACCAGGGCCGGAGGGGACGCTTCATCCTCCAGACCCACGCGGCCCGCCCGGTGGCTGCCGCTGGCACGTCCCTGTGCCTCCAGAGCGCGCGGCCACTTCGGACGACTGAAGTGAGCTCTCCCCTGTCCCACAGTGGGAGCGGGCCACACGACGTCCAGCTTCCGGGGCTGGCCTGCTCCGGCCGGGCCGCTCGGCCTGCGTGGGATTCCCGCCAGGGCCGCGCGTGCTGGGGGTTTCCGGGCATCTGCTGCCTCTTCTCTGGGCCTCAGTGTCCTCAGCTACAGTCCCGGGGCCAGAGCTTCCCTCTCAGCCCTTTCGGGTAACTGTGGGAGGGGGCCGAGCCCCCGCCAGCAGGACTCGGTGCCTCACGGCTGCTGGCACCCACTCGTCCCCTTGTATCACCTGCTCTCTGACGGCCTGTGTTCTGATGCTGTGACACCCGCGCCCTGCTGACCCTCAGGGACGGCCCTCCAAGGGCCAGCCGGGTCCTGGAGACAGTGAGCCTCTTGCCTGGGAGCACACCTGACCCATGCACACCCCCAGCCCAGGGCCCGCACCCCACCCCGTCTCCGTGGGCTCTCGCACTCCGCCCTCGTCCCCCTGTGGTGGGGACCAGACGACCAGGGACAGGCCTGTGCCCCAGAGCCCGCCGGCCCTCAGCCTGCTCTCCCTGCCTCGCCCGCGCCTGCACGGAAGCCGCAGGGAAGGCTCCGGTCCCTGCCTCTGCCTCCCGACGACCCCAGGGCTTCCCCGAGGGGCTCTTGGTGGCGTCCAGGGGACAGTGAGCAAAACACCAACGTCTTCCTTCACGAAACTCACCTCTGATGGGTGTGTCTCCCGTACCTGGTAAAAACCAACCCCCAGTACTAGGTGCCCGTGTGGCAGCTGGGGACACGGCTGGTGGCGGGAGATTGCGTCCTGTGAACAGACAGTGCCATGGGCCCCACGCTGGCAGGGCAGGCATTCACCGCTTTAGGTTTCATGCCAGCCAGCCGATTGAGTCAGAGGTTGTCACCGATGAGAAAACCGAGGCTCAGAGAGGTTAGGCAACTTGCTCCAGGTCCCACAGCGGGACGGCCAGAGCTGTAAAGAGGTTGGTGCAGAGAGGGCGGGAGGGACGGACGGACGCCAGAGGCACACATGGGTGAGGCGGCCTGGGTGGCCGGAGGCCCCCGTGCCCCCCAGGAGGTTCACACTGGGGGCTCTGAGGTGCGTGGTCGGGGGAGGCGGCCCTGTAGTGGGGCAAGGACACACGCCTGTGTAAACGAAACGGCCTCTGATGGACTCGATTCTACGTAATTCAGGTAATGGCTCTGGGGTTTCCAGCCGAAAACATAAATAAATAAATAACAGCACGACTTTCCTTCGAGGGCCCCAGAGACAAATTAAAATGCTGTGAAGTGGGTCCCTAATTGGCTGGGGCTCCGGGGCCTGGGCGGCGGCCTCCAGGTGCACGCCTGACGCGGTGACGGTAACTCCGCTCCCCGAGGTCCCACGCGGTCCTGTGTGCCCTGCCGCAGAAGCCCCTGGTCCCGCTCTGGCCCCTTACCACGTCAGCGGGTGGGGACCCGGGCCGTCCTGTGTGGCTGCCGCTTCCAGCCCCCCACCATTGGTCACTGTGCGGAGGACAACTGGTGTCCAGGCTGGCAGCCCCAGGGACACCCAGGTGAGCCCCGCCCCAGCTCCGGCACCCGCCACCCCCACAGCCCCTCCCAACCCTGCTGTCCCCGCCCCCACGCCAAGGAGTGCAAAGCTCATTGGGGGGAGCACCTGCCCAACACTTCATATCTTCCTGCTGGGACACAGCCTGTCCCCAGCCAGAGGTGAGCGCTGCATCTAGGACAGCAAGCAGGGTCCCCCCGCCCCCGCTCTGGCCTCACGCTCCCATGTGGGACTTGGGGCCAGGGCCAGGCCTGGGGATTTGGGCTGGCACTGAGGTGTGACATGCCTGCCGCCCGTGGCCTGTGGCTGCAGTCGCTTTCGGTGGCAGCACGTCTGTCCCCGTCTTGGAGACCTGAGCCTCCCGCTCTCTTAGAAGCACAGTTGTCATCCCCCCCACTCTGCAGGCTGGAGACTGGCTCTGGCATTCGGGGTCCCCAGACCCCAGGTTGGGGCTCTGTCCAGCAGCGTTCTGTGGTCCATATGCCCATAGCACGCGGGCACCTGCCTGGGGGGGAGCGGTGGGGCCTAGGGACCCACCAGCCCCCCCATGCCTCCTCAGGCAGCCCCTAGCGTTCCTGCAGTGCCACATCCTGCACCCCAGCTCCTGCCACCCATTAACCTACATGCTATGCCTCCAAAGCCCCCGGGGACCCTCCTGCGCCCCACTCTCCAGGGTGCTCAGGGTCCCCCCGGCGCCCAGTGCTTACACCATTAGTGCACATGTCACAGGCTGCAATCGCTTCTTCCTGTCACAGCACACGGGAGCCTGCAAGGGTGGAACAGTGCCAGTCCTGGGGGTGCCTGGGGCTTGGGGCCCCCACGGGTGCAGCTCATGGCCGGTGGGTTATGAGGGGCACTGCCCCCCCCCCCACGTGCTTGGAACTGGGTGGAAATGGATATATTTTCAATGAATCACTAAGTTCAACAACAAATGGACGAATGAGCATCCACGTGAGGGGAAAATTCAGACACGGGGACAGAGCAGGCGCGGAGGGGGACAATTTCCACAGGGCCGGCAAGAGGGTGGGCCTGCAGGCCGCGGGGGCCGGCCCGGCGCCTGTGCCTCAGCACCCTCTGGGGTCCTCCTGGGGTCCCTGCCCTGCTCTGGGGAGAGCCATTCTCCCCCGGCGCTAGGCGGCCCGCAGGCCCCATCAATCAGCCCCTTCCTCGCCCACATCAGTCACCTGGTCGGGCATGAGCGGAAAGCACCCTTGACTTGGGAGACGGAACGCATCACTGTAAAAGGTGGGAGGGTGGGAGACTGGTGGGAGACAGGTGGGAGATGGGTGGGAGACGGGTGGGAGACGGGTGGGGGTCCACCCCTGGGCTTCCCTGCCCACTGGCCCTGTGCCCACAGGGCAGCTTATCCAGCCCCCATCTGTCCTCACGGACTGTGTACAGCTCTGGGCTTGCTGCTACACCAGCTCTGGGTTGTGGGCAGGGCCACTGGCCAGGCCACCAGCGACGCGGACCCCGTTCCCATTTTACAGATGGGCCTGCAGAGAAACAGGCTCCCCTGAGATGGCATGGCCTGTGCCCTGGTCACTTTGGGGACGCTGCCACTCGTGGATCCTCACCCACACACGGGGTCGTGCGTGGCTGGCTCCCTCAGGTCCCTTACTCTGGTTGCAGCCCCTCCTGCCCCGCCCCTGACGGGTACCCTCCTCCCGGGGCCCAGCCCCCACTGGCCTCGCCCCGCCCTTGACGGGTACTCTCTGCCCGGGGCCCCGCCCCCACTGGCCTCGCTCCGCCCCTGACGGGTACCCTCCTCCCGGGGCCCCGCCCCCACTGGCCTCGCCCCGCCCTTGACGGGTACTCTCTGCCCGGGGCCCCGCCCCCACTGGCCTCGCTCCGCCCCTGACGGGTACCCTCCTCCCGGGGCCCCGCCCCCACTGACCTCGCGGGGCCTCCCAGTGTCCCCGCCCCCACCACGCCGTCCCTCCCCGCCCCCTTCCCGCTCAGTCCCCGCGTCCGGGTCTCCAGCTGCAATTACAGCTAATCAGATACCTGAGCCGCCTGTGAAGCTATTAGCCGCTCTCCCTGCCCGGTGGGAAATCAGCGGGGCCGGACAATTAGCTTCTTCCTTGCAACTCAGGTTCTGATGCAAGCAATAAGCAAGTCGGCACTCGCGGCTCCCTCCGCCCTGGCTCCCTTCTCCCCCTCCGGATTTCGCCGGCTCCCCAGCCTCCCAGGCCACCCCCACGCGGGGCGCGGGCCAGCACCCCCGTCGCGCTGCTGCCCGCCTGGCCCGGAGCGGCCGCCGGCGCTGCCCGCAGCACGCAGATCCGCGTTGGAACAGGCCGGGCCCCTTCGCGGGTGCGGATCGGCGGGGCGGGGGGCGTGCTGACGGTGGTCAGCCCCCCACGCCCCCCAGGCTGGGCCCGGCGAAATCCCCGCGCCGGCCGGCGTGAGCGCGCGCCGGCCTGTAATTAAGCAGTTAATTGCGCCGGGTTCCTGATTAGCTTTGGGGGATGGTGACGTTCGAGCGAGATGAGGTGTTGTGTACAGTTCAGAATCATTTAGAGAAATTGGAGCTAATTTTGCTGTCTGCGCTTATTACTGCATTAATTTAATTTGGGTTGCTTTTAGCTCATTAACACATCTAATTAATTCGTTGACATCACTATTAAGATGTCTCTTTGAAATTGGCGTCTCCAGATAATCAGGATGGAGAGGCTGACACACCAGCGCGGAGCTGCCTGGGAACGCGGGCAGGGGAGGGGGCGAGCCGGCTAATGAATTTTCCATCAGCATCTCCGTGTGTGTCGGAGGAGGCGCGCGGGGCGGCGGGGCGCGCCGAGACAAAGGAAGGGGGAGCCCGCGAGCTCGGCGGCGGCTGGCCGGGTCTTAAATACTGAGATGGTTACAAAAGCAAACAGCCCGGCAGCAGGCCGCGGCGCGGGGGTGCGCGGGGCCTGGCCGCTGCAGCCGCCGCCTGGCCCCAGCGCGGCCTGGCCCGTGTTTCCTGGCGGACCTGGAGGGGGGTGTGTGTGCTGGCCCAGCCAAGGTCAGGGTCACTTGGAGGGAGGCTGCCAGAACCAGGGGGTCGAGGAGCAAAATGAGGGGCAAGCCTGCCTTGCGGGGTGTGTGTGTGTGTGTGTGTGGGGGGGGTTGTGCTGGAAGGGAGTCAGGTGTGACCCCTTGGTGACCAGATGGGGTGCTGAGGCCCAGGGCCAGAGCAGTGTGGCCAGAGGTCACAGGGGAGTTTGAGGACATCTTGTTGAAAGCAGGGACAGCCCAGGTGCATGCTGGGGAGCAGCTGTAGTCATGGTGTCCAGTAGGAGGCCCAGGGGGCCCCACCGCCCGTCCTCACACCCCTCTGTCCCCTGGAGGTCCTGCTAGGGTTAGGTGCATGCAGAGCTGGGGTGGGGGGAATTGATCCTCCAGGGTTTCCAGGATGGGGGCCGATGGGAGGGCAGGGACTGTAATATGGGGTGCAGCAAGCAGGTTCTGGGTGTGGTACCTGCCAGGATGGGCCCTCCTGGAGGCCCTGGGAAGCCCCCACTTCTCCCCCATCTAGTTTTGTACCCCCTTCTGGAAAGTACTCCCTTTCCTCATCTGGGGCAGAGGAAACCTAGTGTGCTTCAGGGACTGGGCTCAGAGGCCTCCTCCTCCAGGAAGACCTCCTGGATTTCCCATAGACTCTGGTGGACAGCAGGTGCCCATGGCAGGCCACCAACTGGCCACATTCTCCCTGTATTTAGTAAAGTGAGAACTCATTTCTCTCCTTAAGAGCAAACTCAGAGACTCAGCCCAATTCCACTGGACCAAACACCTATTCATTGAACAAACATTTACTAGGCACCTACTGTGTACAAGCCCCCGCGGCAAGTGGTCGGGCACAGACATGACAAAGTTTCAGTGCTCACAGCTCCTTGGGAAGACCCTTTTGTTTAGCAGGAAAATAAGAGGACGGCCAAGTGACCTCAGGCACACAGAGCGGGGGCCGCCTCTCTTTGGGGGTCGCTGCAGGGAAGCTTCGTGGAGGGGGTGCCCCTGAGCTGGGCTTCGCCGGGTAAAGCGACGGTGCCTGTCATCGTGTTTGAAACCTGTGGGAGGCTCACAGCAGGCGCTCAGTCAGCGACAGTCGCCAAAAGTAGGTGCTCAGTGGGGCTGACGTGCCTCCTGCCTGGTATACGGTGAGAGCATGGCCGTGACTCACAGCGGGCTCCAGGCCCCAGGATCCAACACGGGGTCCCCCCAACCTGCCTCCACCGGGGGTCACAACTGGACAGGCTGGGTGGGGGGCGCCAGCCAGTGAGTAGCTGCAGCCCCAGTCCACTTCCTGTGACTGCGTAACAAAGTAACAAAGTAACAAAGCACTAGGGACAGCAGGAGCTCAGCGTCTCAGGTCTGCAGGCTGAAGTCCGAGGTCACGGTGTCACAGGTCTGGCTCCTCCTGGGCTCAGGGAGGGTCTGCTGCAGGCCTCTCCCCTCACTGCTGGGGATGCCGGCAATCCTGGGGGTTCCCGGGCTTGTAGGCGCACCGCCCCATCTCTGTCTCCGTGTTCACGTGGCATTCTCCCTGTGCCTGTCTGTCCAAACGTCCCCTTTCCATAAGGACACCGGTGACATTGAATCGGGTCCCCCCACCCCCCGTGAGCTCATCTTAACTAATTACGTCTGCCGTGACCCTGCTTCCAAGATGGTTCCGGGGTTAGGACTTGGATTTGGGGGAGGGGAACACAGCCTTGGGGGGACACAGGGGACACAGCACCCCTGCTCCATCACAGACCCTCCCATCTGCCGCAGCAAGTCCAAGCCCGGAACGGGCTTCGTGCCTGGGGCTCCCGGGCTCCCGGAGAACGCTCGCTGAGGGGGCCCGTCCACCCCGGCTGCCAGCTCCTGCCCCGTCGCCCCTGAATCCTGTGTCGCGCATCCCACCAGACTCCTCTGCCCAGACACGTGTGGCAGCCCCCCGCAAAATCCCCACACCCTGGCAGGCGGCGGTGCTCGGCCGGGGGCACAGGCGGGAGCACTCGGGGTGACATTTCTCACTGGGCCCCAGGTGTTGGCTCCTGTCCCGCTGACAACACCAGAGAGGAAATGCGGCATTTCCCGCCTCTAGAGCAGGGCAACCACGCCGGCCCCATGGGGACCCACACCCGTGAGGCCCCCAGCCACACTGGCCAGGCCCTGGGGGGCTCCCAATGGCCACTGTAGCTGGCCTTTGGGCAGCCCCCTCCCAGGACTCATCACTGCTGGCCTGGGAGGCCTGCAGCGTCCAGGGACGTGCTGCCATGACCGCTGATGCCAGCCCCGGGGACACTGCGCTCTGCCGTGCTCTTGTGGGTCACCTGTTCTGGCAAAGCATGTCCAGGTGGCCTTGGGGTGGCCCACGGGGAAGACGCTGAAGCCCCCGGCCAGCAGCCACTTGGACGGGGCCTCCCACCGCAGACGGTGCAGTGTGGGGGACCCTGAGCCAGCGCCCGCACACCCGGAGACTCCCCGCGATCAGCGGCACTGTTTTGATGCCACTGTTTGCTGTGCAGCCACAGACGACACTCAGGCCTCTGCTGAGCGCCTCCCCCACTCTGCCCCGAGGGTCCGGCTGTGTCAGCAGCTGGCTTTTCTAGCCGTCGAGGAAAACCTGGGCTCAGAGACGTCACGTGGCTTTCCTAAAGACACGCAGCAGGGCCAAGGTTTGCACTCTGATCGGCCCGACCCCAACGATCAGGCCACCCCCTGCCCCCCTCCATGCTGCGGCCCCAGGGGACTCAGGGCCACCAGCCGGGGTCCCCTTCTCCCCCAACAGGCTGCAGTGCAGGGAAATTTCCATCCGATAATGGAAAGCCGCAATAACGGTTATAATTAATTTATGCGGAAAGCATCACGCTCCGCGAGGCCGAGCCCGGGCACGGGGCTCGCCGCGCCCCAGTTAAGCTGTGGAGCCTCATGAAGGCCGACGGGAAAGGGGCGTTTCGATGGTTCTCGCCATTTTATACTCTAATATCTCTCATGCTAATTTCATTATGCAACACAGTCGGCACGGTGATGTAATTATTGAAAAGTAATTTTGCAATAAGTGGATTTAAATGTGTTGGAGTCCCGTTGTAAATTCAATCTCGCGGTGAGGGTGGCGGTGCAGGCGGTGGCGGCGCAGGGCCCGTCCTGGGTGGCACCAGGACGTCCTGCCTGGCCCCAGCAGCCGGCGGCAAGCGGGCGCGGAGCTCCGGAGGCCCCGGCTGCCCTCGGTCTCCCCCGTGACACCCAGACCCTCCCTGTGGTCCCTGCCGCTGTCCCCTCCCAAGCACCCCCGGCCAGACCCCTGTCTTGGCCAAGTCCCACCTCAACTCTGAACATCCACCCGCTGTGACCGAGTCTGCTGGATCCACGTGCCCATGTGCCCATCGCAGGGCCTTTGCACACGCTGTTCGCGCTGCCAGGAGAGCTCTCCCTCCAAATGGCCCCACTCTGGGGTCTCGCTGGCCACGCGTGCCGTCCCCAGCCACGGGGACAACACACTGTCAGCACTGACCTCTCTCTGAGGTCATCCTAGCGGTTCGTCGTGGGTCTCTCTTTGGCCTCTGCCCTGCCCTCCCCCGCACCCCCCATTTACCGAGGACCCACTGCGTGGGAAGAGCAAAGTGTGGCCTGGGGCCATGACCGCCACGGGGTCCTTGGCCCCCCGCAGGAGGGGCACCGAGGGAGCCGGTTCCTCCCTCAGGACGTCGGACCGCCCCCCAAGTCAGTGGGACCTGCTGTGAAGCTGGTGGTTCCCTGGGCCCTGCTGTGGCCGAGGGTGGCCGTGTCACCCCAGCTGCAGGCCCGTGGGCACCGGCGAGGGGGGCCTCTGCACTCACCTGGCCCCACACAGGTAAGAGCCCCTTCATTCATTCATGCCCAGGCCGGCCTGTATCCCCCTGTGGGAGCAGAGGTGAGGGGAGACGGCCCCCGCGCCCCTGTCACCTCTGGAATTCTCTCTGCTGGCTGGCACCACAGCCCTCTCTGTCACAGGCCAAACCCAATCTAAGATCTGTTCTTGGGCGATGTGTAAATTGGCACCTCATTGATTATTAATGAAGTGCTAATTGCTCTTTGCAACCAATTTTGATGCAAATGCAGCTGGGGCTGTTTGTGCAATTGTGCAGATCCGGCTTCCACAGCCGCGGGGACCTGGGGCCCCACATGGGGACAGGGACACAGGGCACTTCACAGCTCGCAAAGCCCGGTCGCCTCAGCCAGAGCCATGACGGCAGAACTGGGGTCTGAGCCCCCCGCTGGGTCGGGAGGCCGAGGGCCACACACGACCACCTCCCGCCTGGGGCTCGCGGCCAGCTGACGGCCCTTGGGCCACACCCAGCCTGCGGCCCGCCGTCAGTGAGCATTCGAGGCTGGGAGAAATGGGCTGGGAGAAATGGGGTGCCCGCGGCTGCCCAGGCGGCGGACGGGGGGCTGGCACTGCCCGGGTCCCGCGGGGTCCTGGCTCCTGGGCCGAGGCTGACGCAGTGGAAACGCGGCTCTGGGGGAGCAGAAGGCTGTTCCTCCGGTTGCACCAGGCGGTTGCTGGGCAACGGGGCTCGGGGATGTCCCAGCAGCGAGAGGGGGGCTCTGGGGACCGGCTCCCCCTGCACAGGAGGAGGTGGTGGCTGCAGGCAGGGTGGCAGCCTCCAGTGCCCAGGGGCCGTGCAAGGGGCTGCCTTCAGGGAGGGTCTGAGTGCGGGCTGGGAGACGGAAGGTGGGGAACAGTCCCGGGGTTTGGGGGGGCTTGAGGCAAGGCGGGGGGCCTGGGCTGGGCCCTGGCGGGGCAGCTTCCAGTGTGGGGGGTAGAGTGGTGGCTCTGACAGCGTCACTGTCACCTGCCTCAGCTGAGCCCCGGGCATCAGGGACAGCAGGAGGGGCGTGGGGGCTCGCTCCGCACGGGGCATTGTGGGGGAACCCCCAGATCGGGGGGCTGTGCAGGCCCCCTCAGCCAGCCCCCTCCCACATCAGGCCGGGGAAGAGCCCACCCACCTCGTCACGTGAACTGACACCCAGCTCAACAGCAACACGATGTTTGACAAGAGCCTGTGAGGTGGGGACCCTCCGCCGCCCTATGAGCTCAGCACAGCGGCCTGGCTGTGTGGGGGGCGGCTGGGGGTCCCCAGGTGCCCAGCCCGACTCCCAGAGGGTGGGTGGAGGGGGCAGCTGGGATCCGCGCCGTCCCCGGGGCCGGGATGGAGCCGGCGGCCGGGCCCTGTGGCCATGGAAACGGGTCTGGGGTGGTGCCAGGCCTGGGTGTGCTGGGGGCCCAGGGACCACTGCTCCGTCACCCTCAGTGTCCTCACAGCACCCCGGCTCTGTGGCGGAACCCCTCTGCCTGGCTGGGGTGACCTCATCCCACTCCACACCTGCCTGTCAGCAAGGGCTGCCCCATGTGCCCACTGCCAGCTTGCCATGACCCCCCGGGACCCCGGGAGCCCAGGGCCGGCGGGGCACATGGCACTTCCTGCCGGAGCCTCGGCCTTCCTGTCTGCACCGGCAAGTGGGGGCCTCAGCGACGTCGTGGAACCCCGTCTTCAGGGCATCTAGTTCCTAGGCAGCCGCTACAAACGGGGAGACAGGAGCAGGGACGGGAGAGGCAGACCGGGCAGCTGCCCGCCGCCCCGCTGGGTGTCAGGTGCCGGAGCCTCGGCCCAGCTGTCCCCCAGCACCCGGCGTGTTTGTCACACTACACGCCCAGCCCCGTGGGGCCTCTGCTAAAGGCGGGTCTGAGCGGACCTGGAGGCGACAGCTCCCAGCACGGTCCCCGGGGCCAGGCCGCGAGCGAGCAGCCAGGCCGAGGGACGGACGGACAGGCAGCTGCACGGGGCCGCCCCGGCCACCGAGGTCCGCAAGTTCAGGCCAGCGTTCCCAGCACAGAGTCCCTGACGACAAAGTGTCGGTGAGGACGGAAGGAGCGTGTGAGGAACTGCTCCCGCCCCCGGCTCCTCCCGGCGTGGCCGCGTGTCACGGGGTTCGCCTCTAACCCCGAGGGAGTTTCGGGTCCGCACTGGAGGCAGCCGTGCCACATGGGGGGCAGGCAGCGGGACCCCAACTGCGCGGGCCCCAGCAGGCCCTCAGGACGAGTCCGTCCCTAGTCACGGGGTGGGGGTTGGCCAGGGCGCGGTCTCCGGCGCTCCGCCCCTCCACTGCCCCCGACACCTGGCCGTCTGCTCCGGGACCTGCTGTCGGGGGGGCCCTGGCCCGGCACCGGGCTGGTTTGCAGGGACCTCCGAGAGAGCCCAAGTCGGAGTGACATCGAGGCGGAGTGACAGCGAGGCAGAATGACACGGAGGCGGAGAGACAGACGCCCGCTGGTGTGGGGGCGCCGCTCCCTCCCACCGGGGCAGGCTGCCCGCCCCTCCTCGCCCCTCCTGCGGCCGCCCCGCCTGTCCCCTCCCTGGGGCCTCGCCCCCGCGCCCCCCCAGCTCTGCCTCCCTCCTTTCTGCCTGTTGTGGTTTGTGGGGGGTGGGAAGGGGCGTCCTCAGGATTAAGACCCTGGGGCGCCGGGCAGGGGTGGTGGGTGGGGGACGAGTGTGTTTTAAATACAATGCGTACAAAAACTGTAATAAATATTTAATTTTATTTTATTAGATACCAAATTGGTGATGGCTGACACTTTATTAAAGTGTCAAAGTGAGTGTTCATACACTCTAATTACTCATTCTAACAAGGCGGGGGGCCGGCGAGGCAGGCCGGGTGTGCGGGGACGAGGGGAGCGCCCCGATAAGTCACACCTATTAAGCTATTATTTGCACCTGGAGGCATCTCATTAATCCCTCCACCGGCGCCCTCGCGCCGTCTCCGCCGGCCGACCCGGCTCCCGGGGAAGAGGCAGCCCCCACCGGCCCCCGGCGCAGCCTGCAGACCGGCGCAGCCTGTAAAATTAATAACGGCTCTCCCGCCTAATTGAATTCCTGACAAACGGGTACCCCGCGCCTGCCGCACGCTCCGAGCAGCCCGGGTGCAGGCGCGGGGCCCCGGCCACGAGCTCCCGGCAGCACTGCCCCAAACCCGCCTCCGGGCCCCCGGGCCACCTCTCGGGAGTGGCCTGTCCCCTCCACGCCCCTGGTCCCCTGTCCTGTGAGAGCTCCGGGCTACGCTGGCTCTGTCCCAGCGGTGTGAGCTTGAGCAAGTCCCAGCACGGCTCTGGGTCCCCTCAGCCAGGGCCACAATGAGTGACGCTGCAGAGAAAACATGGACAGGACCAGCTCAGCACCCATCCTGGCCTCTGGTCGGCAGCCCCCCTCGCGCTCAGACCCAGCCGCGCCTGGCTCCTCCTCCACCGCCCCCTTCCTACTGCTTGGTCCTGTGGGGCTGCCCCTGCTGGCGCCCAGGCACGCGGAGCCCACCCCTTCTCCCACAGCTGCCCCTTCGGCCCACCAGGCAGAGCCCTGGCTCCACACCCGCTCTCCCATCTCCGCTCTCGCACTGGCCAGCTGAGCCTCCGCGAAGCCTGGCTGTGGCTACAGCGGTGTCCCAGCACTTCCAGAGAAAACCCACTGTCTCTCTGTCCATCCACCACCCATCTGTCACCTGTCCATCCATCATCCATTCATCACCTGTCCGTCCACATACCTACCTATCAGATTATAAGAGTAAATATTCACTGTAAAAACTAGAACATTCCAAAGCATACAAGAGGAGAAACCAAGTCCCGCCTGCAGCCGCTCGTCCACGCACAGCTCCTGGTCACACTTTGTCACCGGGGGACACATGTGCGATGATGCTGTATCAACACAAGGGCCAGCTCTGATTCTTGTGGCTGTCGGGACCGCTTTCCGGATGTGGTGGCCGAGTGAGGGCTCCCGAGGTGTCCCTGTCCTGGCTGCCGGAACTGGGCAGGGGGTTACCTCCCTGCAGAGGGCGGTTTGCAGCTGTGCGTACGTGACAACCCGGGCGGCTCTGATGTAGCTCCAGGCCCTTGTGAGAGAGGGACAGGCGCTCGGAGAGGCAAGAAGATGTGACGCCGTTGGCTTCGAAGACGGCGTCTGGGCCGGGAGCCAAGGGCGGTAGGCGGCCCGTAGAGCCTAGAAAGGGCAGGGGACAGGTTCTGCCCCGCAGCTTCCGGAAGGAACCAGCCTTGCGACTCGCTGTGGATTTCTGACCTGCAGGCTGTAAGGAGACAGACTGACACGGCTTCGGGGCACTGAGTTTGGGGAAGGAGGTTAACGCAGCAGCAGCGGTAGGGCACTGACCCGACCCGGGAGACCTGGCCAGAAGGGGTGGCGTGTCCCCCGAGTGTCAGCACCCGACCATCATCCGACCAGAGTCCTTTTCTTGAAGTGTCCGGTTCAGCGGCATTGAGTGCTCCCACGCTCCTGTGCAGGCGTCGGCACCATCCCTCTCCAGAACTTTCCATCTTCCCAGACTGACACTTTGTCCCTGATAAACACTTTCTCCCCAGCCCCCAGGCCCTGGCACCCACCCCCGATGAATACTTCCTGTCTCCATGAATGTGACCCCCCTGGGGACCTCGTATGAGTGGAATCGCACAGTATTTGTCCTTCGTCCGGCTTGTTCACCGAGCATAATGCTCCCGAGCTTCGTCCGTGTTCCCTGTGCGGAATTCGCTGACCGACAGCCCACCGGCGGATGGGCCCCATTTATCCATCAGTAACACTGGGGTTGCTTCCAGCTATCGGCCGCTGGGAACGTGGGGGTGCGGGTATCTCTTCAAGCCCCTATTTTCCGTGCTTTCGGGTAGATGCCCTGGAGTGGAATCGCTGGGTCATACATGAACTCTGTGTAAGTGTTTGAGGAACTGCCCCCCGGTTCCCCACGGTGGCCGCACCATTTCACAGCCTCACCGCGAGGGGGCAGGGGCCCGTGTCTCCACGTCTTCACCCACGCTTGTTTTCAGCACGCGGGGGCGGCCCGATGGGAGCGAGGCACCTGGTTTTTCATCCTGTCCCGTCTGTGTGACTCGGAACGTCTCCAGCTGACCCCTTAAGGCAAATCTGGACCTTTACCCTGTCTACCTGGGCCCCCGGCGACACCACATTTCCCAGGCACCCTCGCTGGTAGACGCGGCCGCGTGACGGAGTTGTGGGCCATGAAACGTGTGCGGCAGTGATGTCAGCACCTCCGGGCTTGGCCCACGAGACCCTTCCAAGAGTGCTCCCCCCTCCTCACTCCTTGTGGGCCAGCCAGCCAGATCCGGGGGATTCCAGGCCCTGGGGGGGGCGGTGGGACCCCAAGGTCAGAGGAGCCCAGGACCCTGAATCCCCACGTGGAGACGGACCGCCACGTTGGACTTTCCATAAGCAAGTCCAGGGAACTCGGATGTTAGGTCGCTGACGTTCAGTGGGGGTTTATTTGTCACAGCAGCTGGTGTTCAGTGTCCTTCTACTGCACACGGCAGTGGCAGAACTTAGCTCACGGCGATGCGGCAGAGCTGCCGCGAGCTCATCCACGTGCCGAGCCCCGCCCCCAGCACTCACAGCCACACTTAGAAGCGCTTCTCGTGAACAACAAACTGCTTGAACGCAGGGATCTTGAGGTTGCTGGTGACAGAACTCAGCTCATGGGGTGACGGTGACGTAAAAGATTCTGTTACTTCACTGAGGTGAGAATTCCAGGCTCCCCGCAGGCGTGGGTCACCCCAGGAGTTCAAATGCTGTCATCAGGCAGTCTCTCCCGTCGCTCAGACCTGATGCTTTCTGTCTCCGCATCCTTCTCAGCCCCCGTTGGTGGCAAGATGGCAGCCGTGGCTCCAGGCCAGAGCTGCGTCCCGTAGAAGAGGGGGCCGCCTCATTTTGCCGGTGGCTCTCACTGGCCTGAACTGGGTCACATGATCATCTCTCGGCCTGTCACTGGCCGAGGCAGGGTCTGGCTCCTCCGTGCCGGCTGGGTGCATGGCCCAGGGCCCCAATTCCCCTGAGCCTGTTTCCTCATCTGTGCAATGGCGCTGGTTGGTAGTAGTCCCACCTCCCCATTGTCACGAGGGGCCCGGAGGGTTGGCACAGGCCTGGGGGCATGTTGTCCCTCCGTGTCTCCATGTTCCCATGGCTCCAGCAACAACAGCAATCCCTAGCACACAGTAGGCACCCAATAAATGTCTGTCAAGTCAATGCTGGTGGTGTCCACGGGTCCAGAGGTCAGCGCTGGGAACCGTGGGCTGCCAGAAGAAAGAGTCTGCTCAAAACAAGAATGGACTCGCCAAGTTCAAGATGCTCAAAGGCAGTGCGCTGCCTCTGGGGGTGGTGAGCTCCCCGTCGGTGGGAGCATTGCAAAGGCCAGTGTCACCTCCACTGTCTTTTCTGTGACTCCGTGTCTCTGCACCTCCACAGCTGTTCAGGGTGGGTGCTGGGGGTCCCGGCCCAGAGCCGGTGTAGCTGGGCTGTGCTGGGCTCCCAAGACCGGGTTGGGACCGGCCACGTGAGAATGGGATGCGGGAGCCTCAGCCCTCCTGGCCCCGGCCCTGCATGGGGCGGACACACATCGGGGCTGAGACGGAGGGCTGGGCCGCGAGCCGCTTACAGGAAGACCGTGCGAAAAACCTGCGCGAAGAGCCCGGGGAGACGGACCATCTTCCCTGGAACGCCCCTCTCTGCCGGTCCTTCAGTTGCCGAGTGGTCCCTGTCTCTGTCTGCGACCCTGTCTGTGTCTCTGTCTCTGCCACTCCGTCTGTCTGTCCCTGGGGAGGGGGGCGGTGAGGTGACACTGAAGCCCTTGTGAGGCCAGCCCCACTCCCCTCTGCAGGGGACCCAGGGAGCCAGGCGGGGCTGGGCCTGACCTGGGGGACTCCCCCGCCCCGGCCACACCCACATCTCACCTGTCTACTGTGTCCCGCACACTGCTCCCAGGGTGACAGTCCACTCCTACAAAATGCGCCTCACCCTGCTGGTGGACAGGTGACCAGACTGCAGCTCCGAGAGGGGAAGCGAGCGGCCAAGTCCCCCAGCAGCGCACGCCTGCCAGTCCTTGTCCCCACCGCCCTGCGACCCTGACACCGGGCCCCCTGCTGAGGCTCGGCGCCTGCGCAGCACTCCCCAGCCCGCGCCTGGTCCGCCAGCGGCGCGCGCTCCGGCCTCAGTGACCCCGCCTGTGAAACGGGACGGCGCGCAGGGCGGGTGGGGCGGTCCCGCGCGCCGCCGCCAGGGGCGCCCCCCGCCGCTCCCGAGGCCCCGGCCGAAATCGCAGGGACGGGCCTCTTTCCATCACCGGCTCGCGTCCAGCTGCTCCTGTCAACACCGTCTTACAGCGTGTAATTCGCCGCCCGACTGACGGCGGGAGCCGCCCCGCGCTGCGCACCTGGGGCGGGGCCTGCGGGAGCGGGGCGGGGCGTCGGGGGCGGGGCGTCGGGCAGGGCCAGGGCCTGGGGGCGGGGCCTGCGGGCGGGCGAGAGGCTGTGGGGCGGGGCCTTCGGGGACCGCGAGAGGCTGTGGGGCGGGGCCTGCGGGGAGGGCGGGGGGCCTGAGGGAGGGGTGGGGCGGGGCCTGCGGGGGCGGGGTGGGGGGACTCCTGCGGGGCGGGGGTTACGGGGGATTTGGGTGGAGGGCTCTGGGGCGGCTCCTTGGGGCTGCAGGGTCCGCCCCCCCACCACCACCGCCCACGGGCTGAGGGCGCGCTGGAGTGGGCGCAGAGACCAACCTCTTCCAGTCCCATCCCACCCCAGGGGAAAGGGATTCCCCAGGGGAAAGGGTACCATTCCATCTGCCACCCCACCCCCAACTCCCCTCCACCTGGATTTCTCACCCACCGGGCAGGCAGGGCATCAACAAATTACAGGCGTCTGCAATCACCTGAGGGCGGGGAAGCAGGCAGGGGGCACGCGCTGCCCAACGGGGGTCTTGGCCTGGCTTTTCAGCTGGCCGGGTCCCCTGCGAGCCTTGCCACGCCCGGCCTCAGTTTCCTGGTTTGTGACACAGACACTTGGAGCGCCTGCCTGCCCAGGCTCACACAGGTGGTGGCTTGGCCCGGTGCTCGCCCACGGGCTAGCGCTGCTGGCACCCACGCAGAGTCCCAGAGTTACCCTCAGCTGAGAGGAAACCAGCAGGACCCTGAGCTGATGGGTGTGGATCTGAGCTTTGTCACCAGATGCTGTGTGTCCTCGGGCAAGTCACATGCCCTCTCTGGGCCGGAAGAGGAGCAGGTCCGGGAGGTGAGGTCCGGGGGCCCTCCCTGCTGAGACCTCAGCTTTCCTGCTGGGATTTGGCACCAATGCCTTCCTTTCTGGGGGCAGGACTGAGTGGGGAGAAGGGCATGAAAATAAGCCACCTGCACTGCACACCCAGAGGTGGGTGTCCCCCAACACGCCCCATTCCCCGCCCCCTCCCCCAACACCTCCAGAGGATGCAGGCACAGAGAGTGGACGCTTTCGTCCCTCTGGGTGCTGGGGTCAGCCTCCCACGAGGCTGCGAGAGCTGTGCAGGGACAGCCAGCCTCCTGGGAGGAGGCTCAGCAATGACAGTGACAAGATTGAGCTCACCGGACAGACTAGGAGGCTGACAGTGAGGGGCAGGAGGACGCGGCCAGTCAGCCCAGGTCGGGCGCTCCAGGCCACCCTCCCCCCACTGTCACCACCGCGGGGCAGGAGCCCCACCCACCGTGATTTATGAGGTTTCAACAGTGTTTGTGTCCTCTTGGAAAGCCATTTGGGGACGGGAGCTTTGATTGTGGAATCCGGAGTCTGGGAACCTCCTCGGAGAATGATCCAAAAACCACACAGCGTCTCCAGCACAGCGACGGTCAGCGCAGTGGCGTCCGAGGGGGCCCTGGAACAGCCTTCTGGGAGCTGGTTACAGCCCTGGGAGCGGCGGTGCCGGGGAGAGGCGCGGGGCGCGCGGTGCGTCTGCGGCAACCGCCCCCCCCCCCCACCGCAGGCCCTCCTGCTCTATTAGCGTGTGCAGCACCGTTTCCACAGCAGATTATTTAAAGCCCCATTTGTACACTGAAGTATTTATGAGTGAAACGATATGGTGTCTGGGATTTGTTTTAAAACTCACTCCAGATGTATCCGTGCGTTACTCGCGCAATTAACAAGGAAGTTTAATAAAGTCCGTGGTGTGTTTGGGGGGTCGGCACAGGCTTGGCCGCGGGTGGGGCGTAATCTGCAGCTCGTGCGATTCAGGTCCCAAGCCGGACGTCCCGGGTTTGAGGGTCAGGGGGCTTGACCTTCTGGGCGTCGGTCTTGCCCTCACAGAGCCCCTGCGGTGGGATCCAGGACAAAGAGACGATGGCCCTGCTGCAGAGGCCGTGCGGGGCTGGGGCCTGGGGACGGGGTCCTGGCCTGCAGGGATGGCCTCCCCGGCTGCCCCGGGCCCTCCCATCAGGGAGAAGGAGGGACGAGGGCCTCACTTCCTGTTATTATTCACACGGGCGGAATTTTTAAATCCAATCGTCGAGTGACAATTTCCATCTTCCACAGAAGGACCAGGGTCAGAACCTGCCCTGCGAGCAGCAGCGCTCCGTGATGAAATCAGGTGCCAACGCCGAGTTTTCACGGCGCGGTTTCTTCAGCCGGGGCCCGGCTGTGGGCAGGCCGGCTCTGCAGAGCTGCGGTGGGGAGGTGGGGGGCCTGGCCCCCCGGGAGGCTCCCCGTTGGCTACGGGCTCTTCCTAGAGGCCTGCTGGAGTCTCAGCTCCAGGTCTCCTCTCCAGAACGGGCTGGGAGCAGCGCCTCCCTCCGGGTGGATGGACAGGTAACGGGAACACCTGACACCTCAAGGGCTCCGTTTCCCCATGTTCCTCTGGTTCCTGTTTTTAGTGGTTATTTGTTAATACCCCTCCCGTGGTCCCACAGCAGCGTGACCTCCACTGCCCACAACCCTGAGGCCAGTACCTCAGTGGACGCCACCTCCGGGGTGTCAGGGACAAACACAGCACTGCCAACCCCAGGCCCTCCCTGTCCAGCCCCCGACCGCCAGGGTGTGGAGAGCAAGGCCACCAGGCAGCAAGGAACCTGCCGAGTGGACACGGGGGCTCAAGAGGGAAACTGAGGGCCAGGGGGCGGCAGGACGAGGTGGCTGGGCGCTGCGGGGGCGTCGTGGAGGGTCACGCAGGCGGGAGGGCATCCGTGCCCACGCCAGCTGTCAGCCCGGAGACAGCCCTGCTGGGCCCCAGCAGGCGGAGGGTCCGCCTGGCCTGTGCTGCAGGTGACACTGTCGACTGGTAATTCTCCTGATCCCTTTATCCTGAACTTTAATAAATAATTTACCTGAATTATTCACAGGGAAATTTCAACATTATTAAAAATTAACCACCTTAAATGAGTCCATGGTAAATAGCTGGTGGCTCCGCTGAGGGTAGGGAGTTACACGGGGGGTGGCGGGGGGACGGCAGGCCCAGCAGGTGAGCAGGGTGGGGGCAGCGGGCCCGGGCAGGCGCCACGGGGCAGCTGCGGGGGCCGGAAGGCTGAGCAGCCCCCACTCCCGGCCTGGGGCACCAGGGGACGAGCCCGCTGCACTGAGGACTCTGGGGAGGGCCACAGGACAAGGGGAGCCAGTGGCAACTGGTGACGGGGACCACGGGGCCGGCTTCGGTCTGGGAGGTGGGAGGGTGTTCCCCGCCTGGCCGGGCCTCTCGGAGAACAGCTCCCGGCTGGGCGGACTGTTCCGACCGCAGGTACCCCAGGGGCTGCAGGGACCGGACGGAGCGCCGAGAAGGACAGTGGGTCACCCGGCGTGCGGCGGGCGCGTGTGTGTGCTGTGGGTGTCATCCTGCCACCCGAGTGCTCCCATCAAGCTCTCTTGCGGGAGTGTCGCGGCTCCTGCACGGACAGAGCAGCACGCGCTAGCTGCCCAGCCACCCGCAATGCTCGTCCTACTGAGGTCTAGTTTTATCGCAGGTACAGGTGACGGGCGCTGGACGTTTCCAGCTACTTAGGGGAGTTTCACAAGCATCGCCTTCACTAACCAGAGGCGCTGGGTGGCAGGTGCCTGCGGATGGCCCAGCACAGGAAGCGTCTGCCTGGCGGGGGCTCACAGAGCTCACAGCCACCCGCTTCCCCCAACACTTCCGTCACTTTAACATGTAATCGCCGTGGAAATCGTTAGTGAGAGGCTACGTCTTTCCAACATAAAGTCTTGAACCCTGACGTGTTTTATTCGCATCACACCTTGTTTCCCAACAGCCACATCTCTGGCACTCCGTGGCCCCCGCGTGGCTCATGTCACCTTGGGCGCTCCGTGGCCCCATGTGGCTCACATCACCTCTGTCACTCAGTGGCCCCGGGTGGCTCGTGTCACCTCCGGTGCTCCGTGGCCCCGGGTGGCTCGTGTCACCTCCGGCACTCCGTGGCCCCACGTGGCTTGCATCAGCTCTGGTGCTCGGGGGGCCCCATGTGGCTCATGTCACCTCTGGCACTCGTGGCCCCACGTGGCACGCATCACCTCCAGCCCTCCGTGGCCCCACGTGGCTCGTGTCACCTCTGGCACCTGGTGGCCCCGCGTGGCTCGCATCACCGCCCTGTGTGACAAGCAGGCCCCTTCGATGCCGGTGCGTAACAAGCGTACACAGCGGTCAGAGCTCACCGAGCTGTGCTTGTGGTGGCGCATTCTCACGTGTAAGTTACACGTCCACGCAATCGATTACTTGTAGAACAAATAAAATTGATGGATTCTGATTGATTAAATAGGCATTGATTAAATTTAAAATCCAGGCCACCTGCTGGGGGCAGGTGGTGGCACGCGTGTTAGGAGCTGCTATGGATGTGGAGGGAGGGTTTAATTAAAGTGGGCCCAGCCACACCTCACCTGGGGCAGGCGGCCCGGCCGGCGAGGGGAGCTCTCAAGCTGCCGTGGCCTGACTCTACATGAATAAAGTCCCATCTCAGGATGACCTTGGGGCGGTTCCTCTGAGCTCCTGAAGGCCACGGGGAGGTGCTCATAAAAGGTTATTAAGGAAAGTAAATAACTCGGGGGCGGGGGGCTTCCTGGCAGAGGCGTCCTGGCCCTGGACAGAGGTGAGGGCCGGGGCCCCCCGGGCGCGGCGGGGGTGGGGGTGGGGCCCCGAGCTGTGCCATTTAATTACCCGTGGCGGGAACGGGGGAGCGCGGGGCTGCTGCATTCCACTGGAAACTCGGGTTATAAACACGAGGAGAGAATCGTGGGTGGGGGCAAGTGTGGGGTCCCTTTGGGAGCCCTCTGAGGCTTTGTCCCTCTGGGAAGCAGAGGCGAGCTCACTGCTGTCTACCTGGGGGACGGTGCGGAGCGGGGCGGGTTCAGAGAGTCCAGCGAGTCCCAACGACAGGCCCTGGAGGCTTCCCTCTCTTCATCTTTGATTCGGGGCTCGCCGGGCAGCAGGACACACCACTTAGCATCCTAGGGACCCTCGGGAGTTGTGGGGAGGCTGGTGTGTCCTGGGGCCTCGGGGCTGCCCCGTGTGACTTGTGGGACTATGGACAGAGCCAGCGCCTATTTTGGGCCTCCCTTCGCCCGTGACATGTGACAGGCCCAGCCCGACGCCTGACCCGGCACGCGGTCCTGGAGACCGCTTAGCAAGCTGCGAAGGGCTGTGCACGTGTGAAGAGGATGCGTGGCAGCCCCCGAGCCTCGGGGGTGAGCCTCCCGGCTGCGGGCCGGCCTGGCCAGAGGTGGGCGGCGCCCCCACAGGTCATGGCCAGCACAGCCGAGTCCTGAGGTCCCCCTGCTCTGTCGCCGCCTGCTTCTCCAGCTGCTGGGCTCGGGCGTGCTGCAGCAGAGCGGCCCAGAGACTCCAGCTGCCAGGGTGCCGTCATGGTCCTCCCTGAAGCCACCGCCTGTGCTGGTCCATGGAAAGGTGGTGACTGTCCCTTCCCCGAGTGTGGGTGGGACGGGGTGACCTGCTTCTAAGGGAGTGAGTGTGGATTCCGGGGCTCGGCCGCCAGGTCCCTGCATCCTCTCCTGTTCTCTCGGTCACTTGCCCGGGGGACGCCGGACGCCAGGTGGTGAGGAAGCCCCAGGAGAGGCCCCGTGGCCGGGAATGGAGGCCTCGGGCCAACAGCCACGGGCGCCTCTGGGCGACGGAGCCTCCGGCCCCGGGCGAGCCTCCGGATGACGCGGCCGCACGAGGGCCCCGAGCCAGCAGCAGCAGCAGCAGCGGGCGGCCCGAACTCCTGCCTCCCGGAAGCTGCGGGGTGACCCGTGTGTGTCATTAAAAGCTGCTAAATTTGGGGGTAGTTGGTTCCACAGCAAGACAAGGAATGGTGGAGTGACTCTCCCTCCCCCAGCCCCACCGCCTCTCCTGCCTTCTCCACACCACACGGCATGTCTCAGTCCCCTTGCAGGAACCAGAGGGTTTTACAATGGTGTGTGCAAAAGACTGTCACACCCAGGAACAAGTGTAAGAGGAGGGGGCGCACCCTGTCCTCCGAAGCCCATGTTGAAGGAAATCTAGGAAGACCAGATAAACGGAAAGGCACGCCACGTTCGTGGGTTAGAAAACTTAATATTAAGGTGTTCACACGCCTCAGTTTTTACAGATTCAATCTCGGAGTCCTAGCTGGCTTCCCCCACCCCCCAAATTAACTATGTTATCTTAAAATTCATATGGAATTGCAAAGGGCCCAAAATAGCCAAAACAGTCCTGGAAAAGAACAAAGTTGGCGCACTGACACATGTCGATTTTAAAATTTATTGTGAAGGTACAGTGACGAAGGCCCAGCGGCAGGAGGACGGCCACACAGATCAGTGGACTAGCACTGGGAGTCCGGAGCAGACCGGGACGCCTACGGCCCACTGATGTCTGACCAGGGAGCCAAGACCGTCTGCTTGGGCAAAGACCAGGGTTTGCAGCAAATGGTGTCGGGACACCTGGACGTCCACACGCAGAGAAGGAGGTGGGGTCCCTAACGACGCCATAGAACAAACGTCAACTCAAATTGTATCAAAACCTACTTATAACATCTACAACTGCAAAAACTCTTAAAAGAAAATGTAGGAGCAAACCTTCACGACCTTGGGTTAGACAATGGTTTCTTAGCTATGACCCCAAAGCGTAAGTGACAAAAGAAAAAATAGATAACATTGACATCATCAAAATGTAAACCTGAGTTTCAAAGAACACTGCGAAGGAAGTGAAAGGACAACCCACAGAACAGGAGCGAATTTCGGCAAATCAAATACTAATGAAGGACTTGCACCTAGAAAATAGAACGCCCTGAAAAACAACCCAATTTTTAAAATGAGCAGAGGAGCGAAAGGGCACATTTTCCCATGTATAATGCACACGTTTTTGCCCAAATTTGTGAGGGGAAAATAAGGATGCGCGTTATACACGGGTAGTACGAATTCCCGGTCTAGATAATGTTTTTAATTCTTTTATTTAATGCTTTTGAGTTAAACGTGTAACTCTAGAGCTCAGTGACAATATCCATATGCAAAATGATACCCTGGAATACGATCATCCGTAGTTTTTATTGTTAAATTTATGGGGATGACATTGGTTACTGAAAAGCACACAGGTCCCGGGTGTCCGATGCCACACCACAGCGTCTGTGTGCTGCACTGAGTGCTCCTCACCCAGGGCCCTTCTCCTCCCGCCCCCCGGGTATTTGACTCCCACGCTCTCCGCCCTGCCCCCTGGCCCTCAGGTGAGCACTGAACTGTCCACTGTGTCCACGAGATTCGGTTTCTCTGTTGCTTACACTTTTATATTCCACATATGAATTAGGTTAAAAAATAAACGCTAACGTTCCTTTGTAATACAAAAAACAAGTACCTACATAAAAACAAGTAAGATTTAGCATGAAGAAATGAAAACAAAAGATTTTTTCCTTGAAAGTCGGGGCCCAGAACACGACGGTGCATTGTACGGAGGCGCACGTCACACGCAGCACGGTCACTCAGAGCAGGGGCAGCCGTTCCGTTAAAGGCGCGGCACGATGGCCGAGCTGCAGCAGCCACCTCCCCGCCGCCTGCGGCCCTCCGTGGACCTTGTGAGACGGGCAGGAGAGTACACTCACTTCCTTGGGAAATGACTCCCACGTGATCAGCACATGGTTCCCACGTGACCACAATGTGATCAGCACGCGGTTCACGTGTGACTGCAATGTCATTGGCATGTGATTCCCATGTGGTTGGCATGTGCTTGGCACGTAACTCCCACGTGACCATCAAGTGATTTCCAGGTGATGCACACGTGATTCCCACGTGATCTTCACACCACCGGCAAGTGATCAGCACATGCTTCCCACATGACAGCCACGTGACTAGCATGCGATCCCCACGTGATCAGCACACGGCTCCAACATGGCCATCACGTGACTGCCACGTGATTCCCACATGATGGACACGTGACTCCCATGTGGCCATCATGCGGACCGCATGTGATTTTCGTGTGACTGCTATGTCATTGGCATGATTCCCACGTTGCCACGAGGTCATTTCTGTCATTACCACTAGAGTGACACGTCATTTCCAGAAACATTCCCCACTGCCATTAGCAAGTTTGCTCAGAATAGATGTAGCCTCAGGCTTGGAAGTGGGGCATGAGGCCACCGCTGTCCCATCATCATGAGGCAGCCTCGGCTGGTGGGACAGCGGCTCAGCCATCCGGCTGCCGCCTGGGGGCTGAGAGAAGTTGCTTTACAAGTGTTTGCAGCAGCCATATTGGCCCTCAGCAGTGACGGCCGGCTCTGTGTTGAGAGGACTTGCTTTAGGTCAGGGACACCGGTGGCCACCACGTCGGGAATTCGGGGTGTACCGCACGTCTGGTTTGAGGGAACTTGCTTTAGGGCAGTGACCGCAGTGGCCTTACTGTCCCACTTCCAGGCCTGAGGCTGCGTCTATTCTGAGCAAACTTGCTAATGGCAGTGGCAAACGTTCCTGGACATGACACGTCACTAAGTGGGAATCACGTACAATGACCTGGTGGTGTGGACCATCAAGGGCACGGCGGTCCCATTGAAATCATGTGCTGACCATGCGCCTGTCCTCTGGGAACCACATGTAAATCACGTGATAGACAGGTGGGAATCATGTGCCGACCATGTGCCAATCACCTGCCAATCATGTGAAGGTCACATGAGAATCATGCACCAATCATGTGACAGTCTCATGGGAACCATGTGTCAATCACGTGATGGCCACACTAGAACCACGTGCTGCCCATGTGACAATCGCTTGATGACCACGTGGGAATCACACGCAGATCCCGCCATGGTTATGCAGGAATCACGTGCTGGTCACCTGGCAATCACGTGATGCTCACATGGGAGTCCTGGGCTGATCATGTGGCAGTCAATGGGGATCACGTGCTGATCACCTGCCAAATCACGTGATGCTCACGTGGGAATCACGTGCTGATCATGTGGCAGTCAATGGGGACCACGCTGCTGATCGCCTGCCAAATCACGTGATGCTCACGTGGGAATCACGTGCTTAATATGTGGCAGTCACATGGGAATCACGTGCTGATCACCTGCCAATCACATGAGAGCCACGTGGGAGTGAGTGCGGTACACCCCGATTTCCCAATATGGTGGCCGCTGGAGTCTCTGCCCTAAAGCAAATCCTCTCAACACAGAGCCAGGTACCGCCCGAGGGGCCAGTGTGGCTGCCGCCATGGCGACGCCGTAAAGCACGTTCTCCCGGAGCACCCGGCCTCGGGCCTGGAGGCCGCAGCAAGTGCACCAGCTGCCACCGCTGCCGTGGGGCACGTTCTGCAGAACAAAATCAGCCTCACTCTGGGGCACAGCAGCACTGAGGGGCCGCCGCTGCCGTTAGGCACCTTTCCACAGGACAGACGCGGGTGGAACCCAAATTCCACTATGGCGGCCCCTCGTGCCCCTGCCGTAAAGCAAGTCTCCTCAGCCCCGACGCCGCCTCGGGCCTGCAAGCCGCAGCCGTGCAGCCGCCGCCGCCGCCGCTTTCAGGCCAGTCTCTTGCGTGAGAAGAGGCGCAGCCTCATCCCCGAAAAGGCGACAGTGAGGTCGCTGGTGCTGCTGCCTGAAGCAAGCTCCCGCATGACGACGACGGGAACTGCGGCCCCAGCGCGCCAATATGGCGGCCGCCGGGACCCTGACCGTAAAGCGCGCCCCCTCGGGCGGGAAGCAGCAGCGGGGCGGCCCTCGGGGCTACTGCCGTAAAGCGCGTCCCCTTGGGGCGGGGCGGGGCGGCCCTCGCGGCCACTGCCGTAAAGCAGCGCAGCCTCCCATGTATAATGCGCACGCCTGTGACGCTGCGAAAATGCGGGTGCGCGTCATAGGCGGGGAGCACTCATTCTGCATCTATGTGTTCTTAATTCTTTTATGCTTATGTGTTAAAAGTGTAACTCTAGCTCTCAATAACGACATCCGTATGCAAAATAATACCCTGGAATACGGTAATCAGTACTTTCTGTTAAACTTATTGGGGCGACTTTGGTTAGCGAGCATCGCAGGGGCGCCGCAGTGCAGCGTCTGCTGTTGCATTCTGTGTCCTTCCATCCCGTCCCCTCCGCCCCCACCCTCAGGTCACCACTGAACTACTGACGGTGTCCCTGAGTTTTTCTTTCTTTCTTGCTTTCAGTTTTACATTCCACATATGAGCTACGTTAAAAAAAATAAACACTAAAATTCCTTTATAACACAAAACCAGGTACCTAAATGTAAACAAATAAAAATTTAAATTAAAAAATGGAAATGAATGATTTTTTTCCCTGAAATTTGGGCCGAAAATGTGGTTGCACCTCATGCACGTGGGAGCGCATTATACACGGCAAAACCCGGCAGCCATTCGCCCAGACGAGATGTTAGAAATGGCCGACGTGCGCCCGGAAAGATGCCTCATTAGCTCGCGGCGCGTGTAACTCAAAACCGCGGTGAGTACCACTCACGCCCACGAGGAACCTCGCGCGCCGTTGGTGGGGACGTGCCGTGGTGCCACCAGTGTGGCAGAGCCCGGCAGGACCTCGGATGATGAAACCTGGGAAGTCCGGGTGCTCCCGCTCCCGCCCCTCTCCGAGGCTGACCATCCTACCCTCTCTCGGGGCAGCCTGCCGCCGCGACCGAGTGACAGTGTGAAGTCCCCAGCCCCTGGCCTCTGTGCGGGGGGGGGGGGGGGGGGGGGGGGGGGCGGTCGGGTTCTGCCACCGGGCCACAGCTCCACCAAGCCTCCTCCCCATCTGACCCTGCAGAATGAATCTGGGTTCTTAAGCGCCATCCACGGGGTCATCGGGGCCAGCAGAGCCCGCAAACACGGCTCAGCACAAACTCCGACGCAGGAATTACACAAACGGTACTGCGGACGTGGGGGGTCCCGCCCATCGCGCCCCACAGGCTGCCGGGCTGCCGGCCGCCCCACATCCATCCCTGCGAGCTTGAGCACGACGCGGAGAATCCATCAGGAAGAGAAACAGTCACATTTGAGGCGTCTGTGAGCCTGATGGGAAGAACGTGCATCATTCCCAGGAGGGGAGGGGAGGGTGTTGATTAAGACAGAGCCGTGGGGCAGCGCGGCGTGAGGCCAGCACCGGGGACGCTCCTGGCACCTGGCGGGCAGGTGGTGCTCACAGCACAGCGGGCCAAGGGGGCCCATGGGGCAGGGGCCCAGACAGGGCAGGGCTTTGGGGGTTCATGCCAGCAGGAGGCTCCCCCCAGCCGGTCACAGGTGGCGAGTGGCGTCACAGGAGGCTTCGGAGCTGCAGGAGGAATCTGCTCCCGGCCAGCCTGGGATGGACAAGCCTGGAGGGGGATGTTCAGGGGCTGCAAGGGGACAGGGGTCACAGGAAGCGGCTGGGACAGCACTGCATGGGGAATGGGCACTGCCTCAAGGGCTCCCCTGGGGCCGGGACGTCACCCCGCTGGGAGGTGACAGGCCACCCCTGCTGTGTCCTGGCCCCGCCCCGGCAGCACCCTCGGCCCGCTGGCCCTCAGCCCCCTGGGAACCGCGGGCACGCAGCCACGCCTTTCCGGCTGGAGTGCAGGGGTTAATGGAGGCAGCGGGCCGGGGCCGGTTGGGAGGAGCCCCGTTTCCTTCCGGTGGGGACATCAGAGTGAGGACATCAAAGCTCAGGGGTTTATGAGCCGTGGGGGCACCAGCCGGAACAAACTTGGGGTGGGCTTGGGGCTGGCGCTGGGATCCTAAGACCCCCAGCCTGGAGTGGGGCTCAGGGGCTGTCGGCAGGTCTCTGGGGAGGATGCTCAGTGTCCACTGTGCCGAGTGCATCGCGGTGCCTCAGTGGCAGTGCCCTCACCCCGCTGGACAGAGGGGGAGACCCAGCGGCCAAGCCAGTGTCAGACCCAGGCCTGGCTGACCCCACAGGCTCCCCGCGACCCCAGAGCGCTGCCTGCCTGTGGTGGAGAAGTCTCCCAGCTGCGGGGGCTGTGCTGGGGACACCCTGGGCTCTCAGGGCTGGACTTGCGGGGACATACCCACTGCGTGACACTGCCGGGGCCAGGGATGCGCGGGCCTGCCCTCCCCAGCCTGGGGCCACGAGGAGGGTCCCTTCCGCCCCAGGCCTGGCCGAGGCTCTCTGTCCGCCTCTGTCCCAGCACCTCCATCCGCACAGCGCCAGTGTTCTCCCCACCGGATGTGGCGGCCCCTCCTGGGTCCCGTCTGCCCCCTCCAGGTCCCGCGGGGCAGGAGTGACTTGGCACTGGGAGGCGGGAGCTCTGCCGCACTCCCACCCAGGCTGTGACACCCCGCCCTCCAGCCCATCCTCCTATGAGGCTGCCCCATCAGGGAGGGAGAGCTCCCTGTCCCTCGCTGAGCCCAGCCCCTGAGCCTGGCACCTGGAGCGGGCTCACCTGTCCCGCCCTGTCCCCCACCCCCACCCCACTGCAGCCCTTCACCCCTCGGACCCCTGCCCCCGACGTCCCTCCACCAGGTGGCCCTGTCCTGCACGGCTCCAGCAAACGAGCCCAGCCCGCCCTGTAGGACGTGGCTCCACCACCCGCCCTCCCCGGGCAGACGGACGCGGCTGGGTTGGAGGGTCTGCGGCCCCAGCTCCCCCTGCTGACCGGACTGTTTGCGCCCTGCTACCTTCTCGGGAGGGTCTCCAGGACACTGCCCCCACCCCCGCGTGGGCCTGGCCCCTGTGGTCCCAAGGTTCCATCCAGTTCAGCTGTGACTCTAAGCACGTCCACCCTCTTCAGTCAACGCCCCCACAGAGCTTGTGGGTCAGCTGTTAGCATCACCCTTACTTTACAGCTGGGGAAACCGAGGCTTGGGGCAAGGCAGCCCCCCACCCGTCTCCCGTCCCTGCCAGGGCCACCCATCAGTGCTTTCCGAGGGTGGATTTTAATTAAGTCAGTTTGTAATTATCTGACTGCATCCCTACTTAATAAAACTCGGGGGAGTTTGACTGTTTTTTGCCTTATTTAAAAATTTCATCACCTCCTGCCGACATGGGGGAGAGGGGTCCTCACAGAGTCGGCCCATGGGCACGGATCTGGTCCAGGAGGGGTCTCGGGCAGCCCCATGCCTGCCCATCCTGGGTGTCCCCGCCCCACCTGACTGTCACCCGCCTCTGAGCAGTATCTGCTCCAGGACACGCTCCGGGGTCTCAGGGTCCTGTTCTCCACCCACCGCCCTGCCCGTCCACCCGAAACACGCCGAGGAGCCGCCGAGAGACCTGCTCACCGTTGCAGCCGGGACACAGCACGTGCGAAGTCCAGGGTCTTTCTGGGGGTGGACAGCAGGGCGCTTGTGAGGGTGGGGGCACGACCAGGATCTGGCGGCAACGGTGGGGGTAGGTGCACCGGGTCACGGCAGCGGGAGCCTGGGCTGCGGGCAGGCCAGTGCGTGGTGCCCCGGGACTGCCCTGCCACAAAGGGCACCCTCCACCTCCACCTCCACCTCCACCCAGAGACCGGCCACGGCGCCCGAAGCCCAGCGCAGCCCGGGGTGGGTGGTGTGGCGGGGGGACTGCGCCTGGCCCAGAAGGCCCCGGGGGCCAGGTGCGCCGGTCACTACGTCCGTCTTCCCTGCGCGCTGTCCGTCCCGGGCCCGTCCCAGACCGGTGCGGACAGAGTGACGTCGCAGGTTAATAAGCGCTCTCCCCTCCTCCTGAAGGCTAATTAAACATTGACGGCCTGTGAGGTCAGCAGGAGCTGCATGGCCGTGCCGGTGAGGTGTGTGTAACCGGTCCTCCCACGGAGGGTCTGGCTGCGGGGCCCACGCACCCCCACGGACCGCAGCGCCCACCCAGCTCTGCTCCCTCCCCCCGCCGCCTGGCAGCCCTCTGCGGCCCCTCGTCATGACACCCAGCAGAGTGAGTGGTGGGGGCCCGGCCCTGGTCACCCGCAGCCTGGTGGGAGCGCCCCCCACCCTGCCCCGGGACACCACCCACGTGGCAGGCTGGGCCCGAGGAGCGTGAGGCGCACCCTGTCAGCCCGTGTGACCAGCACTCGCAGAGCCGAGGGGGGTGGCCTGTGACATGTCCCTATCTTCCCAACGGCCATCGGCCACCATCAGAGAAGCTCCCACTGCCCACACCACAGGCAGGAGATCGGGGGCTGCGGGCCAGGCTGACCGGGAGGCTCCTCCAAAGAGGCTCGCAGGCCAGAGGGCTCGGAGGTGCCCAGACACAGCCAGGGTCGTCCCCAGGCCCGCGCAAAGGCAAGGTTGGGGCTGGGGGCAGAGCGTTTGGGAGGTCAGTCCTCCAGCTGCCTGGGTTACTTAGGGGGGCCTGGAGGGCAGCTGGGAAGGAGGCCGTGGCTAGGACGCCCGCCGAGGAGCACGGGAAGGCCCAGGTAGAGGCCCGCAGGGCACGGCCACCTGGCAGAGACCCTACGACGTGACAGGCGGGTCCTGGTCCCGGGGTCAGAGACAGGGCCAGCCCCTTCCCGATCGGTGGCTTTGTCCAGGCCGCGGGCGCGGGGCTCCCAGGGGCGTGGCCGCAGCTGGGCTCAGGCACACCGCCGGGCAGGTGGGCTCGGGCCCCGCCAAGCTCCACGATAATTTTTTATTTATTTGAAGGAGGCACTGGAAGCAGTTTCAAAGTGAGTCCAAAGTAATTAGGAGCTTCTGCTGACGGATCGCACTGGAGGGACGTGGGGATTATTTATTACCGAGTCACTTGCCGGAAAGGTTAGAGGCTGAGAAGTAATTATTTTCCCTTCCTCCCACCCCCATGCTCCGCTGCGAGGGCCGGTGTGGAGGCCTGGGGCTGTGGCGCCCACCGCCCTGCCCCGGGGAGGTGGGCCAACACTGGAGCTTGCTCTTGGAAGTCCTGGGGTGACAGGGGCCTCTGAGCAGCCCACCCCACCCCTCTGCTCTGGTGTCCTCTCCCTGGTGGCGAAAGGTGCTCACGGGCTGTGTGCCCAGCCTGTGTGGGGTTGGGAGCACCCCAAAGCACAGGTAACCGGGGGGAAAGCAGGCTGGGCAGCTGGCACAGCAGGTGCAAAGGCCCCGAGGTGGCCACAGGCCAGCAGCCTGCAGTGTGGGGCCGGGGAGGGGACTGACGGAAGCCAGGCTGTGGCGGGGAGCGAGCATGTGACCCCTGCACCCTCCTCACCTGGCCAGGGAGGGTGTTCACAAGCACGAACCGCCCCTGTCCCCCGTCCCTGTCCCCCCCCCGGCCTGGCCGTGCGCTCACCTCCTGCCTTTTCCTGCAGCAGCATTTCTTGCCTCCAGGGGGCTGCCTGGCGCGGCCGTGGCTGGACAGGAAGCAGCAGCGGGGGACAGAGCGCCTAGCCTGACTGGCTAAACGAAAGGGCCATCTGCTGCCTCCTGGAGCTGAACTGCCTGGGATAGAAGGTGGCTTCAGGCACGGCTCGATCCAGGGCTCAGGTGTCATTACCAGGCTGACGTGTCTGCCACGGTGGGGCCACCTTCAGGCCCCAAACCCCGAGGATTTCCACTTCCATCCAAGATGAAGTAACAGGGACTGGATGTATCTTCCCATCTCAAACAACTGTCCGTTTTAATAATCAGACAAAATACAAGAAACAATGGTTTTCAAGACACTGGACATTGGGGTGTGAAGGACAGAGACTTCGGAGAGGGAGAGACCCTGCCACCAAGAGCATTTCCAGGCCAAAGACTGGCAAACTCCCCGGGGAGAGCAAGGCGGGGACTGGCAGGACTGGTACCCGGAGGGAGGGACCTGCACGGACAGCGAGGACCCTGGGACCCGCAGAGGGTCCCTCCTGAGTGTTCATGACAGTACCCATTGCCGCAGATGGGAAACGACCCAAGACCCGGGACAGAGCCATCATGGCAGAGGACACGAGAACAATGCCCAGTGCTCACACTCTGCCCCGCCAGGCTCATGATGGAAAGACTCGCCATTCAGGGGCCTTGGAAAGAATATTCAAGAAGGTCTTGCCTGGGTGCTAGAGGAAAGCGGCGCTGCTCCAGATGCACAAATCGACAAGAATGCAGCTCAAGTATATTTGCAGGAATACAACATCTCCCACCACCCACACGGCAAACTCCACAGCTGGCATCCGGCGCGACCCAACGACGAGGAGAATGCTCAGTGAACTCCGACTGACCCACACCTGACCCACACGTTACGACAAACAGAGAAGAACCTTAACTCAGTTTTGGTAACGACACTTTATGTGTTTGAGATGTAGAGACGCGGGAGATTATTTACACAAACTGAACCGTTAGGCGGCAAATGGGCGCTGCACCGGGTGGTACTGACGGCGAATAGACGGGGTGGAAGCAAAGATTAGCCAACTGGAAGGCGTCGTAAGAGAAGCTCTCCAGACGGAAAGCAGAGAGAACAAAGGCGTTTTTGGGGGGTAATGAAACATGTCATCAGTTGTCTCTGAGACCACGTCCAGTGGCCCCGCACGCAGGTGACCGGCGTTCCTGAAGGGAAGCGGAGAGAGAAAAAACCGTTTGAGGAAATCTGGCGGAAAAGTTACCCAATTCTATGAAAACTACAAACTCATAGATAGAGGCTCAAAATGCCCCGAGTTTAAGACGCAGAAAGAAACCCGCAACAAGAGGCATCGAATTCAAACTGCTCAAAAGCTGCAAGATGTCACCGAGGAAACCTGCGGAAAGGCCCCCCCGCGCTGTTTCCTGTGACTGCGCGCGGGTCTACGGATGATCTCAAAAATCAACACTAAGAAATGGGAAAAGCCACGCTGACCAAACCACAGTCACTCGGGGCGCTCGGCTGCTCTGGGACGCGCTGACGTGAGGATTCCGTCCCGGTCCCCACCGTTGCTCCGGTCCGCTTCGTGCCCCCCGCCACACCACGCTCCGTGTTCCACACGCTGACACCGCGAGCTCAGGGACGAGGCTCTCCGACGCTCAGTTCCTACTCTGTGAAGGGGACGAGGGATTCCCGCCTCGGGAGCCCTCTGCACACGGGGAGACCGGCAGGAGCACAGGGCGGGCAGCACAGGGCGGGCAGCACGGGCCCGCGCCACAGCGCGACGGACCGAGGACGCGACGCGCAGGGAGGGGAGCCAGGCCCCGGAGGACGCGTGCCGCTCGGCTCCACTGCCCCGAGCGTCCAGACGGCAAATCCACAGACAGGCAGCGGCGTGGCGGTGGCGGGGGGCTGCGGGAGGGGCGTGGGGAGTGACTGCTGGTGGGTGCAGGGTCTCCGCTGGGGGTGCTGACTGCACTGAATTGTTCACGTGAAAGGGGTCGGCTGTCCCTGCGTGAATTTTACCTCCATTTAAAGAAAAACAAAAGATGGCCGGGAGGGCGCCGTCGGCTGGGGTGACCGCCGTGCAGACCGAGGCCGGGCAGGTGCCGGGAGGGCCCCTATGACAGTGGCTGCTCACGTTACCACCCCCCCAGTTCACCCTTCCAGCTGCGGTGTCCCGGCCGTGCCCCCCGCCATAACCCGGCCGCGGGTACGGTTTCTACGCCCACCGTGCCGACGAGCACACGGGGCTCAGGGACAGTCCGTGGCTCGTGCGGTGACCGCGGGAGGGAGGCATGTGGCTTCAGAGGAGGAAACATACCCGTTCACCTCTCCCGTCTCCCCCCAAACCAGAGAGCGGGAGCCGGGGTGAAGCCAGCTCCCACTGGGGCCCAGGGCAGGGCAGGGCGCGGCCTGGGTGTGGAGGGGTGCGCGTGGCTCTCCCCAGCCCACAGCACCCCCCCTAGTCTCCCCTGGACACCTGCACCGGTGTCTGGGCTTCCCCTGGGCCGCCTGCCCATGCTCCTTATCAGAGGGTCCTTATGCGACTTCAACCAGGCAGCACCCCTCATTGCACCCCATGAGGCCCCCTCCAAGGCCTCTCTCACCTCTTAGGAGGTGCAGCGGCTCCCCCACGACTCCCCCCCACTCCCTGGGCCCCCCATGCTGCAGCTCCAGGGTCCCTCCTGTCCCAGGGCTCTGCACTTGCTGTCCCCCTGCCTCCAGCTGCGTGACTCTGCCCCCTCCTTCAGGGCCTGCTCAGGGACGGGGAGCCCTCCCCCTGCCCCGGTGAGACCCTCATGGCATACCCCTCCCCGCCGGGCCCCGAGGAAGGTGGCGGGGGTGGGAGTCAGGCGGGTCACTCTCTGCTGTGCCCGCCCCCCGCGCAGAGCCAGGCGTGGGAAGGTACCATGGGCCAGCGGCAGAGGACGTGAGTCAGTGAGTGGGCAGTATCTGGGGCAGCAGCCACCACGAGGGGGACCGGCCTCCTCTGCACCGGAAGCTTCCTCCCCCACGGTCGGGAGGCGGGGAGCAAATGGGCTGTGCTGCTGGGCCCGGGGGCACAGGGGGCACAGGGGGCACAGGGGGCGGAGTTCGGGCTGCACCGCAGGTGGCTTCGGGCTTCAGGCCTGTTTCCCGCCTCTAAAGTGGGTACATCTGCGCCCCTGACCCGACAGGCAGCGCCACGTCCCAGGGAGCCCCATGGCTGTGCGCCCACTCCGCTTATGGCGAGGGCCGCGCCCGCGGGGGGCACCCCCTACGCGTCGTCCAGCTCGGCCCCCCCCACCCCTGCCACCGCGGGGCCCCCCTGCCCGCCCCCTGCCCCTGGAGGCCCAGCGGCCAGGCTCCCTGGCCGGGAGGAGGGCCGGGCGGGGGGCCTGCTGACGGGAGGCCCTCCTTCAGCTGCAGGGACGCGGGCGGCCGGCGGGGCGGGGCGGGGTGGGCAGAGGCGGGAGCTGCGGGCTGCCTGGCCCTCCCGTGCTGGCCGGCCCAGCGGAAGCGGGCGGGCGGCTGCGGGGCTGGCAGCTGTGTGCTGGGCCTTGTCAGGAACCAAACACGGAACTGTTTAACGATTGAACCGCACTAATGAATATTGGGCCAGATATTTCCAGGCCTGTTCCGACTGATTACTTGGAGAGCCGAGTACGTCTCCCAATTACCCAGGCAATTAGGCGACTAATTAAACACTTACCCTGCGCTTCATAAACAGGCGGGCGCGGGTGGGAGCCGGAGCTGGCTCGGCGCCTGCAGAACGCGGGCGGGCGGCCGGGGCAACCAACAGGGGCCTGGCCTGCACACGGGCCAAGGGTCTCCGGCCAGAGGTGCCCGGGGCAGGGCCCAGTGTCCGCAGCCCGTCAGCTGCCACCACCCCCCCACCCCACCCCCGCCACCGGGAGCCCGCCGGGCCCTGCACGCAGCCGTCCGGGTGCCTCTGCTCTCCTGGGCCCTCCGCCCAAGGCCATTTCTATCTGCTCCAAGGAGTACAGCCGGCAGGTCCCCCAGCCTCTGGCCCCCACCGCCCGGTCCCGGCCACGTCAGACGTGGTAGTTCCAGGACGAGACCCAGTGGTCCCTGCCATGGCGCGTGCTCTGCTGGGACGTGCCTCCCCCAGCGGGGGCCGGTGGGCGCTCCCCCTCCGGAAGCCTCCCTGGGCCTGGTGAGCACGTGGAGACGAGGCTCCGGGCCGTCCGGCTGCAGCAGCACCGGACTCTGTGCCGTGCGGGGGGCCCAGGCAACACGGGGAGGCCACGCCCGGGTCCCCGTGTGAGTGCGGAGCTGGCGCCAGGCACAGAGACCGGACCAGCCGGCCGAGTGCAGCTTTGTGAGAAAACGGATGTGCTTTCGGCCACTAGGTGTTGGACGTGCTGCGGAGTGACAGCAGCCGCTCACCATGGAGCCCTCACGCCGGCCCCGGGAGGTCCAGCCCGAAGCGAGCAACTGCCATGTCTGCACGCAAACCCAGGCCTGCCGGTCCCGCGTAGGAGCTTGACTCCCGCGGTGTGCCCGCTCCACGGCACGAGGCCCGCACCCAGGGGACGTCCCCACCTGGGTCGCAATGCCACCTGGAAAAGCCGGGCGGTGGGGCCAGGCCTCGGCACCCCCGGCTCCCTCCCCCCGCAGCCGCCTCGTCCGATTCTCAGGCCGGAGGCTGAAAGCCCCGGGAGCTGGGGTCACTGCGGCCACCTCCATTGCCTGGCCAGGCCACCTGCCCAGACAGACACCTCTGCAAGGTGCCAGAGGGGCCCCAGCGAGGAGCCGCCCCAGGAGGCAGACCTGCACACGCAGCAGGGAGAGGGGGGAAGGCGTGCAGGCAGCCGGCCGCAGCGCAGCGGTGCTGCAGGAACCTGGGCTCCAAACCACCGCGTGGGACTGGGCAGGTGACGTCCCCACGCAGCCGCCGCCTCCTCGTCTCTAGAATGGGGTGACATGGCCCCCCCGGAGTCACTGGGGTTGGGGCGACGGTGCTGAGGGGGTAGCACAGGGGCTGGCACCAGGTACTCGGGGGGCCCGAGTGTCCGTGCCGCCTGGTGAGGAACGGGGGGTTCCCGCCACCAGGGCTGAGGCCCAGGGGAACAGAGGGCCGCAGGGCCGGGCACTGGGCTGCCCGCTAGGGACAGGGACGCACGCGGGCCTGGGGCGTGGGCGGTGCCTCCACTTCTGGGTTGTCTCATCGCCCTGCGCCTCTGGGACTGGGGCGCGCCTGCTCGGGGCTCACCCGCAGCCCGGGTAGCCAGGACCCCCAAGACTGCCCCCGTGGACGTGCGCCCCAGGCCCCCGCGGCCGCCGGCCCGGCCAGACAAAGGCCCAGTGTTGGCCCAGCTGGCAGGCCGCGCTCAGGGCATCCGGGAGCTCGGGAAAACGGGCCTGGGGGGCGCGGCGCCGCCCGGATGTGCAGCGCGCTGGCCGCCCTGGGTCCTGCTTACCGCCGCCAGGGCTGCAGGCCGCCCTCCTGGGTCCCCCACGGCCGGGCTGGGGCGCCCCTCTGGGCCTCAGTCTCCTCATCCAGACTCCGGGACAGAGTGGCACCGGGGCCGCTGCCGGGAGTAAAACGAGATGGGAGGCGCGGTGTCGGATCCGCGCCGTGGACGCCCCACCCGGCTGGTTCCCAGCTGTCCTCTCCCGCCCCCCGGGGCAGAGCCAGAGCCGCCACCAGCCGGCCCACGCCTGGGGGCCCAGTGTCGGGCGGCGCCTCCCTGGCTGCCTGCTTCTTCGTGCTGGATCGCCCCGAGCCAGGGCGGGTGGGGCTCGGGGCACCCCCAGGGCCCAGGCAGGCTGCGGGGTTGGGGGGCACTCCTCTGGGGAACACAGGGGGCAGGGGCAGTGGGTAGCCGGGCCGGAAGGCATGGGCCGGGGGCCTTGGAGTGGTTGGTGCTGCTGTCCTCTGGGCATGCACGTCCCCACCTGTGGAGCAGGTTGTGGGGTGTCGGCTGTAACGGGAGCTGGCGGGTGGGAGGGGCAGCTGGAACCCTTGGGAGGCTGGGGGTGGGGGTGGAGGGGCTGGGATGAGGAGGCCCCCAGGCCAAGCAGGCAGTGAGTCTGGTCACCCTTTGGGAAGGGGTCTCTGGGGACAAGGACTCCGCCTCCCGCACCCTCCCCAGCACTGTGCTCGGCTGAGCAGGCCCCCAGGGCACACGTCCACCCCAACGCGCAGGCCTCCTGCTCGCATGCCCCCGGTGACGGGCCGCTCACTACCTCACGGGTGGCTCAGGGTCCCGCTCCTCACCCCCCAGGTGCACGGGGGCGTGGGCGGGGCCTCTCGCGGGTGGGCAGGACCGAAGTTGAGGAGGGCAGTGACTGCCTTCTGCACGGGCGGCGGCTGCCCCAGCCCCTCCCCGCCCTCCTGCCTCCGGGGGCCCGGCTGTCCTGAGCACGGCGCGGGGACAACGCCTGCTGGGGGGCCCACTGCTGACACCCCCCGCTCGTGACCCTCCGTAGGGGTTTCCTGCAGCCCGAGGGACAAACGGCGATGCCGGTGCCCGCACTGCTGCCCCTTGAGCCGGCGGGCGCGGCGGCTGGACCCCCAGACAGACACGCACATGCCCGTCTTGCCAATTAGGGCCAGCGGCAACACCAGGCCGGCTCATTAGCAGAGCGCAGAGGGAGCCAGCAGACGGCGCGGCCGGTCGATGGGGGACAGGCCTCGCGGCGCACGGACGGCCCCCCGCCTTGAGGATCAATGGTCCCCCCCACGGGGCCGCGGGGACAGCCAGGCTCTCTGAGGCTCAGGCCCAGCGGGGGGCCGTCTCCCAGCCCCCAGGCCCGATCCCAGGAGCCCCCGAACACCCTGAGCAGACACGACTGGATCGAGTCCCCGAGTCACAGCAGGTCCCCTCTGCCGGCTGTCACCTGGGCTCGGCCTCAGGAAGAGCCTTTTCACCCGTGCAGACCGAGGGGCCACCTGCTGCGGGGTGGCCGGGCGTGTGAATGCCCGGAGCCCCGGCACGCAGGGCCCCCACTTGCTGTGCACCCTTGGAAGAGCACACCGGCCTCTCTGGGCCCCAGCCTCCTCCTGCTCTCCCTGCCGGGACCCCGGGGGCTGTGCCCAGCCGGCAGGGCCCCTCTGGAGCCACCGTGGAGGCCGGCCCACGCCCGAGATCAGAGAGCACAGATGCGCTGACATCACCCACAGCCGCGCCGGCCACCGAAGTGCAACACGAGCCCCATGAGGAAGCAACTTAAAATGTTCCGGAAGCCAGAGTGAGAGGCGTCCAGGAGCCGGCGGGGTTCATCTGATGCGCCTTCCCGCAGCCCCGCAGCCCCCAGGTGTCGTCATCCCAACCAGCTGCCGGCCTCCTCCTCCCGCTTGGTCCGAGCACACCCGGTGCAGCCCTGGCGCTGCCCGCCGTGCGGGCCGGACGGCGGCTCCCGTGGCGTGCCCCGTGCCGGGTGGGCTGTGGGCGGGGGGCGCCGTGGAAGGGGTCGTGGCCGCTCCCACGCCTCGGAAAAATAGTGAGCCCGGCGACACCCGCTTAGCGTGACGGCCCGGTGGTCGTGCCTGAGCCCTGCCCACCACCCTCGGGGTAGTGAGGGGCTCCGGCTGGGGCTGGGGGCTCCCTGTCCGTCCTGGTGACCTGGAGCAGCCGTCCAGTTCGCTCCAGCACGGCTGTGTGGGGGGGTACTCTCCCCCTGAGGACCGAGGGCACTTAGCTGCCCAGTGTGGCCGGGCCAGTGAGCAGAGACGGAGACAAGAGCCCAGGTGTGGCCAACGTCTCTCGGGAGGGTGAGGGGTAGAGGTGGGTGCCTTGGGCAGACGCCTGGGCAGCAGGCCAGCCTGGGCCCGATCTGGCGGGGACGGGAGGCGGGGGCTAGAGGAGCCCCAGGGGAGTGCCACGACCTCCGCCACGGGGGTCCCGGGACACCCCACCCCTCTGACAGGCCCCTGTGCGCCCCGCGTTTCCCTGGAGACCAGCAGGTGACCTCAGTGCAGGATGGGGCCTCCGGACCTCCCCGACCGCGGTCCCTCGGGGGACACGCGGGCAGACACGCATGGGACTGGTGGGCTGACCGAGCCTCGGCCCCATCGTTCCCACAACCTCCTGAGCGCCCGGCTTTTGGTCTTTGCTCCGAAACCAATCGATTTCTCGCCGCTGCCTAACGGGCTTTCCCGATGTGCCTGTCAGGGTCAGAAACGGCCAGGTGCGCCCGGCAGGCCACGCCCTCTGCCCGTCACAGTCCCCCAGTCCCGGCCCGGAGCCCCGTGGCTGCACCCATGCAGCCCCAAGCGCCCGCTGGCCGCCAGGGGCCACCCGCCCCCTCGTCTCTGTCCCCTGAGAAGCGCGGGGCAGCCAGAGCCCGGAGCACCGAGGGGGGTGGCACCTTCCTGTCCCGGGGAAGTAACCCACGGGGGACCCTACGACGAGGGTGCGTCAGCCTCCCAGCACTCCGACGTCCCGCAGCTGGCGGCCACGTTTGATTTTTACTGTGGTCAAGTACACATCTCTAGGTGTCCAGTTCAGTGGCATTGGGGACATTCACGCGGTTGCGCAGCCGTCCTCACCGTCGTCTCCGGAACGTTCCGTCTTCCCAAACCACGACTCTGCCCCCATTAAACGCTCACCCCGCAGCCACCCACTCCCTGTCCCTGTGACTCTGACTCAGGCGTCCCCGTGTCACCGGCCGATTGCACTGAGCGTAATGTCCTCAGGGCCCCTGCACGCTGGGGCGGGTGTCGCAAGGCCCGTCCTGCGTGAGGCTGGGTCACAGCCGCTGCGTGCACGGCCCTGTTGCCGTCGTCCTTCCCCCAGCAGGGGACACGTGGGCCGCTGCCCCGTCTTGTCTCCTGCGAACCACGCTGCAGTGGCCGTGGGGTGCAGGGGGCTCCTCGGGTTAGCGCTTCCGTTTTCTTTGGATGAGCACCCGGGGGGCCGCTGGGTCCCATGGCCGTTTCCTACGGCAGCTCGGCGCCTGCCTGAGGACCCTGCACAGAGCTCCCCACGGCGGCAGGGCAGGGGTGCCGACTGCTCCACGCCCTCCCCCGCGGGCGTCATCTTCTACGTTTTCTCTTTTCTTCTTAACAGCAGCAACGCTACCAGATGCGAAGTCGTCCCCTTCGACTTCTGAAGCAGGGTCTTTCCTAGAAGGACGTTCCGGTGCCCGTGCTGTGCTGGTGCCCCAGCGGCCCTGGTCTGCCCACGGGCTCCCGGGCGCATCGGGGCGGGTCCGCGGGGCTGGTCCCAGAGCCGGGGGTCCTCGTGCGACTCCTCCTCCATTGCCCTCCCGCCTCCCGGCCAGGGGACAGCAGGGCGCTCGCTGGACCGCACGGGGTGGCGGGGCCACCGGACGGAGGCGCCTGAGAGGCCGGTGTGGCCACGGCACCGCTCTGTGGCCGCGAAGGCTCCGAGGTCGGGGTGGGGGGGAGCTCGTCACGCCGCTCGTGTCGCTGACCCGGGCACGTGTGCGTACACACGCGTGCACCCGCGCTGAGGATCACACACGCCCGTGCACGCAGGCGCCCAGCGGACCCCGGTGCCCGGGCCGCGCGCAGCCCACGCTCTGAGTGCCGGGGGGCCGGGCTGTCGGGACGTGCCCCCCCCCCCACCGGCGGGGCCACAGCCTCGTGCCAGCCGCCCCTCCCAGCCCCGCCCAGGCCCCTCCGCAGCCCACGGGGGAGGCCGGCAGTGGCAGCAGGGGCGGGTGGGGCCCTGGGCACGGCTCCGCGGAGACTCCCGGGTCAGTGTATGAGCCCAGCCGCTGGCCCGCCAGCCAGATGGCCGCTCCAGCAGGGAGAGAAAGACCTGACACGCCATTTCAAACCGATTTCACGGCGGCCTCCGGAGAGCCCCTGCGAGCTCCTGACAACCCGATCTGTTGTGAATAAATATGACAAAATCGCCAATTATGCGCGAGAGGCTTCAACGTCGGGCGGGCCGGGCTGGCCGTGGCCACGCACTCGAGGGAGCCGACCCCGCGGGCCCCGGGCGCCGAGTCCGACGAGGAGGAGCTGGGGCGCCCGCAGGCCAGGGTCCCGGCCGCCTGGGCCGAGGGAGACCCGGGGCCCCACCGCCCAGGCCCGCTGCTGCGTCAGGCGGGGCGGGGGCTCTGGCACGAGTGGGGCGGGGCCGGGGGAGGCCCCACGCTCGACCTGGCCCCCCGCCTGGCAGCAGCCCCCCGCCTGGCTCACTGGGTGGCCCCCCGTCAGCTCCCGGGCCCAGATTTCATAGCAATCCTCCTGCCCCTCGTCCCCAGAGGCGGGCAGGACAGGAGCAGATGACAGAAGCACGTGTCTCCCCGCAGCCCCCGCCCAGACACCCCCCCAGCCCCCAGCCCAGGACCAGGGCCGGCCCCCGCGACCCCTGGGCACCCCCACCCCACAGCTGCTCGTCGCCCCAGGTCCCCGCTCCATCCCAGGACACGGCCACCTCAGGACACCACCACGGGCTTCAGACCCCGGTGCCTGATTCCCTCCCCCCGACCCAGGCGTTCCGGAAAGCGTTCTGCAGTCCCTGCCCCCATCCATGCTCCTTCCCAGGGAAAGGGGGCGGCATCCCGGCCAGCCCGCCCGCCCGCCCGCCCGCCCCGGGGCCCTTCCCCCGGCGACCGCAACCCTGAACCCCGGCCTGGCTTCTCCGGAGCGCCGTCTCATTTCCCCCCTTTGAGGCAGAGCCGGCAGCCGTGCGTCTCGGCCAGACAAACGCCATCCAGCACCGGGAGCCGGACGCCCGGGTGATGAAAGGGTCCGCGTCCGGGCCCCCCCTCCCGCAGGCCACCGGCGTCCCCGCAGGCCGAGCGTGAAGCCCCCTCTGTGACAGGCGTGACAACCACAACACACCTTGCATCCTCATCTGGGCCTGGCCTGGCCCTCGAACCTGGCCCGCCCCCTCCCAGCAGCCCCGGGCCGGGCCGGGGCGGGGGGATGCGTGGGGCAGTGAACCGGGGGACCCCAGATTCCAGCCTGGAGGCTCTGGGGGTGCCCAGAGGTGGAGCCCCCCCGTGCAGACAGCCTGAGGGCCCCCAGCGGCCTCCCCAGGTGGGGCCTCCCCGTGCAGCTGGGCCCCTGTGCTGGGACTGCGGCGCCTCTCAATACGGGGCATCGGGGGCCTGCGGGCTGGCAGCAGGGTCACCCCCTTGTTGGTGAGAATCCCCTGCGGCTGGCCTTCTCGCCTGCCCGGCCCCCTCCCACAGCCCTGAACCTGATCCCGCGGCACCCACGCCCCCAAGCTGCCCAGAAACCTCATCCACCAGCCCAGCCAGCTGCCTGGCCGTGGGGGGCGGGCGTGGGGTGGGCTCGGGGGGCAGGAGGCCCGTGCCCCTGCTGCTGCCAGCTTCCTGGTGGCCCTCGCGGCCCCCGGCCCCCTCTGGGCCACAGCTCTCCCATCTGAAAGGCGGTGGGCAGTGCAGGGAGGCACGAGCAGGCGCCGGGGGCTCGAACGGCAGGGGGGCCGCCCACCGCTGTCTGAGGCCGCGTCCAGCCCTCCCGTTCCCGGGCCTCAGCCCACAGGATGGGGCGAGGGTCCTTCCCTGGGCCTCACGGGTGCGGTGACACCAGCGGGGCAGTAAAGTCTGCGAACGTCCCCGGGGCCCAGGGACCTCTGACCCGAGTCCCCAGCAGGCCCAGGCCCCCTCCGTGCCCATGCGTCACTGACCCCTGCCGTGCCCCCCGCCCCGCAGCCCCGCCCGGCCGTCTGGGCCCCTCTGGCCCAGGCCTCCCACCCACCTGCTGGGCTCAGATGAAGCCCACCGCGTGTTATTTTTTGGGGGGGGGTGCTAATCTGCTGGAACCGGGGCCTCTCAGCCAGCCCTGGGGGGGATGCCCGTTCTCAGAGCGGCCGGAGGTCAGGGGTCAGGAAGGTGAGGACAGGGAGGATGCTGGGGCCCTGCAGGGGCTGGGAGCAGGGGTCTGAGGACCCCTGACCCCGGGGGCGAGGGTCCCCTACCCGCCCGCCCACGGGCCCACGCCCTTGCTCCCTGGAGCCCCCCCAGACCTCAGTGGGGCCCCCCCAGCCCGGAACCCTCAGCCGAGTCTACACGACCCGTGTCCACGTCTGGGCGGCACGCAGGTCTCGGAGAAGTCACACGGGAAGCTGAGTCCACCAGCCCCCCGCGGTGGGGCCGGGAGTGAGGGCGGGGGGGCCCCGTGCTGTGAGGACAGGGTCCCCAGAGTCCACCACACCAGCCCAGCTGGGGCCCGGCCCGGGGAGGGGACCCCACAGGTGCGGGCGGAGGCGGGCTGAACCCCCCAGTGGAAGGCCCGCTCCCCGCCCTGCTGTGACCTGGCCCCGTCCCCCCTCTCCTGTGGCCTCATCCGCAGAACGGGGCTGGGACCTTCCCAGGCTGACGGAGGGGACGTGCTCTGGGGGCCGCAGCGCCCGTGGGACGGGCCCTGGCCTGAGGAGGCAGGGCGCCCACCTCCTGTGTGGCCACGCGGCCTCTGCCCTGCTCCTGAGCTGGGCCCCCCGGGGCTGCCCTCTCATTCTCACTGGCCTGCCCGGTGGGCAGGACGTCAGCACGGCTGGACCCCCACCCCAGCCCCAAGGGCCCTGCATCGAGGTGTGTCCGGAGTGTGTCTGGGGTCAGCTCGCTCCGGCCCCTCGGAGCCTGGCCTGGCGCAGCGCCCCAGGACGGTGCAGCCACACACCAGGGCCAGGAGCGCCCGCCCAGCTGTCACCGGCGGTATGACCCGGTCTCTCTCCTCTGGACCCCACTTCCCGCATCAGAACAGGGCGGGGCGAGTCCCCACCCCGAGCCCTTGTGCTGGTCACTAGGATTCTGCAGGGACAAACGAGGTGCTGGTGCAGGGTGGGCGCACCGGCTGCGCGCACGCGCACACACACACACACACACACACACACACAGAGGCGCCCTGGTCCTTGCTGTCCCACAGCAAGCCTCTGCCCCGCCCCCCCCCCCCCCCCCCCCCCCCCCCCCCCCCCCCCCCCCCCCCCGCCAAGCCGCGCCTCTCTGCCCCGACGGTCACTCCACGCCGGGCCCTTCGCGGGTCGGCCCTGCTCTCCTTCCAGAACTTGGCCGGCCGCTTGAGCCTGATGCGCACGCCTGGGGCCAGCTACTCGGCGCCTGAGCCTCCGTTTCCTCCTTTGTGAAGGCACCTGCCTGCCGGGGCTGTGGGGAGGGGTCCGCGGGACCTCCAGCTCAAAGCCCTCACCTGTGGCTCCCGGCCCCTCGCCTGTGTGGGCGGCCCCTGGGGCCCTCCAGACCCGTGCCGCCGTTGGCTGAACTTACGGGGCCGCCCGGTGGCAGAGGACGGGGCCCCAGCCACGCGGGGCCGGGCACCCCCAACCGCCCCGGGGCGCCTGGCGATGTGGGCGGGGGGCGGGGGGCGCTGTCCCCGCAGCGCCGGGCACCAACTCGGCGTGTTTTCACGCCCCTGCCACCGCCGGGACGCTGGGCGCCCGCTTCCGGGGAGGGTGACAATCTCCCTATATGGAGAATGGGCTGGTGACGGCTAATTGATTTTACAGCGGTACCAAAGGACAGACAATGAAAGTGCCATCAATTTAATCCACTATTTAATGGTTCCAATTTAGCCTCTGTAAATGCGCACTAAACTAATTTCTCTGGGTTCAGCAATCTGAAAAGCTATCATATCTCTAATCTCCTTCAATATATTCATCTGGAAAAGGGAATTTAGCCAATTCCGATGTGCGGAGATGGTCTGTTAGCACAGTGTAAATGTTTATAACACGGCAATCGAGTCCGTTTATAAGGATATGAAAAGTTTTATTGGGGAGGGCACTGGAGTGGAACCGGCGGATAATAGGCAGTTACCCAGCAGGCCGCGGGCGCGGGCAGGCGTGCAGAAAGGCGCTCGGATCCGCGCTAATCCCGGCCGGGAGCCGGGGCGCGCCCAGCACTCAGTGTGCCCAGGCCGGGCCCCCGCCGCCGGCACGGCCCCTGCCTGGGTCTCCCCGCGCGCGCCCGGCGGGGCCCCCTCCTCTGGCCGCGGTGGCCGGCCCGCGTGGCCGGCGGGGCAGCCGGGCGGGATTTATTAGAAGGGAGAGGGGACCAGCTGCGCTCCCTCGTCCGAGGCCCCCGCCCGGGGGAGCGGGCTCGAATTACCAGCCGGTTCAGGTTCCACACAAAGGGCTCCCCCTCCCCCCCACCCCCACCCCCACCCCCACCCCCGCGAGGGGGAGGCCTGCGCCCCGGGAGCCCCACCCCCGCACGACCCTTCCCCGGTGGGTGCCCAGCAGAGGCGAGGGGGACCCGGCGCGGAGAAGCCCGCCGCCCGGCCGCCGCGGTGTTTATTTGTGTTTATGCTCGTTGCCGGCCGCGGTGGAAGCCCGATTATTCAGCGCTAACGAGCCGGCCGACCCGCCCGTTAAGGGTGGTTTTGGGGAACTGTTGTTTTTCTCACATCCGTCCTGTTTTTAGAGAAAACACCCCCCCAGCAGCAGCGCGTAAATCAGGGCGCTGGGTTCTGGGAAGTGTCACCGGCTTCCCGCGCGTTGGGGAGGGACCGGGCGGCTCCCGGGCAGGGCTGAGCCCTGGGAGAGGCCGCTGGAGGCAGGACGCCAGGAGGGGCAGCCGCCCAGGAGACCCCCGCCCGGGGCCGCGGACCCAGGTGGCCCATCTCGGCCAGGCCCTTCCGCGGGGCCCAGCTGATGAGGACGGAAATCGATTGGCCACACGGCCGTGACTGCCTCTCCTGTCCCACCCCCAAGAAGAGGTCCGGGGGTGGGGGAGCAGGGCCCACATCTGGTCCCGGGGTCCCAGTGCCCAGTGCCCAGCGGGGCTTGGCGTGCCACGTGAGTTGGAAGTGGGTGCATGGCGCCCGCCGGCTTGCCCTGGGAGGTAGGAGCTGACCCGAGGGGACAGCCGTCACAGGCGGGCAGAGTCCAAGTCCAGGACCCCAGGTGCCCCTCTGCCAGACGCAGGTCAGGGAGGCAGGTCCGCGCCGCCCAGGGCGCACACTGACCCCTGCTCCCGCCGCACAGCGCACCCACGCCCACACCTGACCCGCTGCTGTCCCCACAGGGCTGGAGGGCAGGGACCCAGAGTCCAGTCCGGACACAGCCAGAACAAGGTGTGTGAGCCCCCTCCCACCTCCACCCCGTTCTAAGGACCCCACCTCCCACCCCAGAGCCCCGTGAAGGCCACGTCCTCGGGGTGGGCAGGGCACAGTAAGGGCGGCGCCCTCCCTACACGGTCAGTGACACCTAAGGCTGTCCTCCTGGGAGGGGGCAGAAAGGGAACCGGGTGCCTCGGCCGCCGCCCCGGGCCTGGGGCTGGTGTCTCGGGTCAGGGGCTCCAGGCCCGCCCTGCACCTGGCCATGCTGGTGGGAGGGGGCCTGCGGCAAGACCAGGTGGGGCCGGGCGCCGCTCAGCACCCAGGCGGCCACTCACTCTGCTTTTCTGCCGGGAGTTGCTTCCACCCGAGTCCTGTCTGATCTGAACTTGACCGCAACGTCCAGTGCAGGACAAACGGCAGCACGTCCACTCTGGGGAGGGCTGATGGCCGTGCGGGCAGTGAGGCCCTCGGGTCTCCAGGCCCCGCACCCCCAGAGCCCGGGGAGTGGCGTCACGTGTGCGGGTTATGCCGGCAAGGAACACGCCCCCACTGCAAATCCCAGCCGCGTCCGCGAACCTGACCCTGCGCGTTGGTGGAGACTTCGACGTCGGCCCCTGAACCACCTTTGCTCACGTCGAGATGCGAGTCCCGTCTGCGGGTTTCGACTTAATCTCACAGCTCGTGCACCTTCGCGTTTGGCTCTTCCCTGCCCTCCCCACTTGGAGATGCCAGCCCGCCCTGCCCATCCCACGGCTCTGCGGGGGGCGAGGACGGGACCCCAGCCCACGGTCTGGGTGGTCTGGGCGAGAGGTACCCGCTCCGCCTTCGGGCGCAGGATCCGGAGCAGCCTGGACAGCAGGGAGGGAGCTGGAGCCTGGCTCCCTGTGACTCAGTTTCCACAGCCCTGGGGGAAGGGGAGGGGCAGTGGGACATGTGGGCAAGGAGGAGGCCGGAGAGGCCAGGGCCCAGCTCCCCGCCCGGCCCGGCCAGCCTGGACACCCCAGGCCCTGGGCAGCCCCTGGGCAGTGCTCTGGAGCATTCTCTGAACCCGGAAGGTGGGGGCAGCAAGGACGGGTCCGTGAAGCCTGACCTTCGGCCCCAGTCGGCAGGTAAGAGGCAGCCGGAGCCCCCGCCCCGCCTCGCAGACGGGGCCCCTGAGCGTGCCGCTCCCACGGCCACGGCCACGGCCACGTCGTCCCAACCCAGCACGCGGGACGCGGGCTCCGTCCAAACGGCAACACGTGTCAAGCGTTTGCTGCCTCCGGACTCAGTCACCCCACTTTCCACTGCGGCCTCCCTGGGCGCCGCCCGGAACGTCACCCCCAGGCTGCTCACCCCTCCGGAGCCTCCTGTTCGCAGCTGCACACCCCGAGTGCAGCCCACCCGGGGCATCTAGCGCGCGCAGAGAGAATGGGGGGCGTGGGCACACCCCCGCGGAGGCCGTGAGGTCGGCGCCAGAGCTTCCCAGGGGCCCAAGCCAAAGACAGGAGACGGCCCCCACTGCGGGGTACCCACGGCAGCCCCCCGGGAGAGACGCAAGCCAGGCCCTCGGGGGGACGCAGCTTTCCCTCTGGACGTCCAAGAAGCTCCCAGCCACCGCTCTGCAGGACGCAACCCGGGGCAGCCGCTCGGCGCTGCTGGGTCACGCGACCCCCACTGGGGATCGGGGGGCCTGGCGGCCTGGCTCAGTTTCCCCAGCTGGAGGCGGCAGCGCTTCCCGTTGCGTGGTGGGGGCCCCGCTGCAGCTGGTGGGCGGCGTGGCCGTGGACCAGGACTGCTGTGTATGCAATTCAGCTTCACGGTTTCATCAGTCGCAAAACGCAAATGGAAAAACAGACACGGATACGGGTGCCCGGGGAGCGGCCGGGCCCGGTGTGGGCCCCCAGGAGGTGAGGGTGCGTGCCCTCGGCGAGGGGGCTGCAGGGTCCCCGGGGCCAACACACAAGCTGGGGGCGGCCCAGGGGGGTCCGGGGCTGGGCCTGGGCGGTCCCGCCAGCCCCGAGCAGCGGGAGGGCCCTGCGGGGCCTCTGCTCTGTCTCTTCACAGACGCGCTCCCTCCCCAGGAGGCCCAGAAAAATCCATGGCCTGAAAAACCAATCCCGGTCTCAGGGCCAGCCTGAGCGAGCTGCCCCCCAGCAGACAAGGGGGTGGGCAGCCCCTGGGGCGGCCCTGCGGGGCTCACATGGCACAAAGGGGCCCAGGGATCTTTGCAGGCCAAGTCCCAGGCGGCAGGCCCAGGCTCTGGCCTCAGTTTCCCCTTCTGTAAAGCACGCAATCTCTGTAAAAGTCATCGCCGTCCCCAGTGCCTGGTGGGGGCGATGGGAAGGGCACCTCCAGCTGCGTACACTGCCAGGTCGGGGGAGGGGGCCTGCGCATGGGGCCCGCGGTAACCGTGGCGACGGGCCAGGGGGCGGCTGCCACCGCCCCCCGGCCCGGCGCTGAGCGTCAGCAGCTGTGGTGTGACACCCACGGCCCGCCAGACGGGCGTTCAGACGGCACGACGATGGCACGCCCGCGCGGACGCGGCCCCACGCGTGCCGGCCTCAAGGGTGGAGCGTGGCGTCCAGACGCTCGGTGCCGTCACTGGTCCTGCGGCCCCGCGGCTCCCTCCCCGGCCGGCCGCTCTGCTTTGGGAGGACGCGTTCCTGCAGGAGCCAATTACCGCCCGTGCGGTGCGGAAGGACGGAGCCCTGGAAATTGGAAGTGACACCTCGAGGGCCGAGGAGGGCGGCCGCGCCCATCGGGCATCTTCTGAGCGTCCCCTCCCGGTGACGAGGGACGAGGGACGCGGCCGGCGGGGGGCGCGGGCCGCCCGGCGCCTGCTCCTAAGCACCGATCAATTACGGCGCCGACAAGCCGGTGTCACATGTGATTCACAATGTCAATTTCATGCTCGCGGTAACCGTTTAAGAAGGAGCCGGGTCGGTTTTACATTTGATAAGAAATCAGCAGCGTTTGTGTTTGCAAAAAGACCGATCACGGAGTGTGACAGGTCCCCGAGATTGCCAGCCCGGCCCGTCTGGAGTCTGTCAGGGACCCGCGAGTGTTTATTTCAAATGGGTCCCCCCCACCGCCACCCCCCTCGGCCGGGACGCGAAAATAAACTGTCAGTCTCTATTTACAGCTGTACAAGCTGGAAATACAGAGGATTTTAGGTTAAATTGTCAGTTAACAGAATTCAAAATAGAGAAGAGAAGTGGGTCTTGCCGCTGTCACTGCCCACTCTGATAGGGAGCCCCCCGCTTCGGGAGGGGGAACCCCCTGCTTCGGGAGGGGGGAGCCTCGGGGAGGATGGGGGGGCGCGGGGGCGCATCAGCCCGGGACGGGGCTAACGACACTGTGTCCTCGCTCCCTGCACATCAGTGTCCTCAGCAGCCTGGGCACAGCCGATCGCCCAGACAGGCTGACCAGACGTCCCGTTCGAACCGGGACAGAAAACAAGAGTGACAGCACGGTCCCGGTTCAAAGGGGGACGTCTGGTCAGCCCACACCCCGAGGACCTCGTGGGAGCTGCCCGGACTCGGGACACAGAGGCTCGGGGGCTGGGGGGCGTCTCGGCCGTGCCCACGTGTCCGTCTCCCCCCGCCTGTCCCGATCCGGGGTGGGCCCCGCGGAGCTGGCACGGGGCTGCCCGCTTAGTTGCCGGAGCTGTGCCTGGCTGGGTGCGGGCGCGGGGGCCGCTGCGGCCCTGGCACCGGGACAAGGAGGCAGGCTTCCCCTGGCATCTCCAGGGCAACCAGCGGGCGAGCCGTCTGGCTGCTGCGGTTTCTAGGCGCTGAGGCTCCTTGGCACCAGCCTGGTGGGCGGGGGCTGCGGCCCCAGGAGCTCGCTGGTCCAGGGCCTGGCGGGCGGCCGTGGGGGAGGGGCGCTGAGGAGGCTCAGCTCCCCATACGGGGCCTGGACCCGGGCCTGGCCTGGAAGCCTCCGTGTTCTTATCTGTAAAATGGGGTGGAACAGGCGAACAGGCTGGGGCTGCCCCGTGCTGTGTGACCGTGAGCCCTTCCCTGCCCTCTCTGGGCGCTGCTCTCTGCACCTGCTTCATGAGGGGTGAGGCTTGGGCTGGGGGCGGCAGGGGCTTGGTCTCAGCTCTGTCGGGGGAGGGCCCCGTCCCAGCCCCGGTGTGCAGCCGGACGTCGCATGCAGCACCCACAAAAGCCTCTCTCTCGGGGGCCTTGGTAGGCAGCACGGAGAGCTCAGTTCACATCTCAGGGGCTCACAGACCCCGGGGTGACAGAATCAGGGCCACTGGTCTACGAGACCCCCACTGGAGCCTGCACAGGCCTGCCCGAGGGCCCTGCCGCTCCTGGTCACCACTTCTTGACAGTTTGGGTTTCAGTCTTTTCAGCACGCAGACCTCGTCCAGCCCCGGGGGCTGGGACTGCCCTGAGACCCTGCCCATGGTGGGAGGAGGCACCACGTTCTCAGACTCCCCCTAACCTGGCTCCTCTGGGGCCCTCGGGGGGAGGTGGGCCCCCCAGTGTCCCAGCAGCCCTGCGTGTCTTGCTGAGGCCCCGTAGGCCAGGCATTGTGAAGGCCATGCCTCGTCGTGCAGGGCGGGGACCACGGGGCGGGGGTGCCCGGAGAGAGGCGACACAGCAGATGGGAAGCAGGGTGAACGCCGCGCCCCGGCCACGTGGCGTCCCGAGAGGCCTCTGGGCAGGCAGCCACGTGTGCCGCCACCAGCAGTGGGAGGGCGGGGGCAAGCTCAGCCCTACAGCCCCGCCGCCCCCCACCGGAGCCCACACGTGCTCAGCCCTCTACAGTTCGCAGGCAGACCCGTGTGTCCGCTGTGTCACCGCCCCCGGTGCCTGCAGTGCAGCCGCAGGCCCTGCCAGCCCACCGCTCCCTCAGCAGCCTCTGCCCCCGCCAGGCCTCCACCTCCCCTGACACTGTCCAGGGCTCTGCCCTGCCCCACCCGTCCACCTCTCCAGGTGAATTTAAACATTGAGTGCCGAGATCACCCTGGCTCCCTGCACCCCAAGTGCCGAGGTTGCCCCGGCTTCCTACAACCTGAACACGGAGGTCACCCCAGCTTCCTGTACCCCAAACACTGAGGTCACCCCGGCTCCCTGCAACTCGAACACCGAGGTCACCCTGGCTCCCTGCACCCCAAGTGCGAGGTCACCTCAGCTCCCTGTACCCCAAATACTAAGGTCACCGGGGCTCCCTGCACCCCAAGTATGAGGTCACCTTGGCTCCCTGCACCCCAAGTGTGAGGTCACCTCGGCTCCCTGTACCCCAAACACTGAGGTCACCGCGGCTCCCTGCACCCCAAGTGCGAGGTCACCTCAGCTCCCTGTACCCCAAACACTGAGGTCACCCCGGCTCCCTGTACCCCAAACACCGAGGTCACCCCGGCTCCCTGCACCTCGAACACCGAGGTCACCCCGGCTCCCTGCACCCCAAGTGCGAGGTCACCTCAGCTCCCTGTACCCCAAATACTAAGGTCACCGCGGCTCCCTGCACCCCAAACACTGAGGTCACCGCGGCTCCCTGCACCCCAAGTGCGAGGTCACCTCAGCTCCCTGTACCCCAAACACTGAGGTCACCTCGGCTCCCTGTACCCCAAACACCGAGGTCACCCTGGCTCCCTGCACCTCGAACACCGAGGTCACCCCGGCTCCCTGCACCCCAAGTGCAAGGTCACCTCGGCTCCCTGTACCCTAAACACTGAGGTCACCGCGGCTCCCTGCACCCCCACCGCCTCCCGGGCCCCACGGAAGCCCGGCCTAGCCGTGGCCGTACGTGGTCCACAGAGAGGCTGAAACGTGGCCCAAGAGTCTGAACTGTCGCTGCTGTATTGGACTTGACTTTGAATTTCCATGTGAGACCTGAAGCGACGTGAAATGTGTCTCCTGGTGGGACGTCCCCTCCTGTGACACCGGGGTGAGCGTGGGGGAGGGGGTGCCGCGGGAAAATGTGCCCGGACCCCAAGACGTAGCTGAAAGCCGGACGAAGTCCCTCACTGACATGCGCGCGGCCGGTGGCTGGCAGTGAAGTGACTGCTGTCGGGCTACCCAGAACGCAGCAGCGAGGCCGCCCGCCTCCTCTGACTTCTCTTCCGTGTGGCGACTACAAAGTTAACAATTCCCCCTGGCCGCCCCCCGAGGCTGTGGGATCGTGAGACCAGAGCTGCCCCTCCTGTCCCCGTCCGCCAGCCTCTCTCAGTCCCTGGCCTGTCATCACCCTTGCCTCTCTTCCTCTCTCGCGTCTCTCCATCTCTGTCTGTGTCTCTGTCCGTTTGTCTGTCCCTGTCCCCCCGCCTCCCTCTCAGATCCCGACTCCACGCTGGCCCCTCCCTGGCCCTGAGAACTTCCAGCCCCTTCCCAGCGCAGGACCCGTGCTCTCGCTGCCCTCTGCCTGGACCGCCCACCGTGCACAGTGCACCCCACCTCACTGTGCCCTCCCTCCACCACCATCCCCCGTATCCGGGACAGCACCCGGCCCAGAGTCGCCCACATGTTTGCTGAATGACTGAAAAACCACACCCTGCCTGCCCACCACGTGGGTGTAATGGAGCCTCTCCCAGAAGTCAGGCGCTGGGGCTACAGGGGCTGGAGGGGACCATGCTGGAGACCCCCAGTCCAAAGGGAGGTGTGAGCCCCAAACCGCAGCCAGGTCCTGCCGACGACGCTGCACTGTGTCGACCCCGGCCCCCGCCCCGGCTGCTCCAGAGGGGCACAGAGGACCCCGCGTCCCCCCATTCCGTCCTGGGCAGGAGGACCGCGAGCGGGGGTGCTGGGCACAGCTGGGCTCCTGCTGCTACCACTGCCCCCACCGCTGCTTCCCCTGGAGGCTGCCCTGAAGACCCCTACCCACGAGAAGCCCTGGGGGGGCTCCTGTCTCCCGCACAAGCTCTGTGGTTTATGGACTCAGTGCAGCTTATCGATCTGTTAAGAGCTTCTGCACCTCCCTTCCACGGGAAGTGGTGTCTTCTTGCCCCGTCCAGCCGGAGGCCTGGGTGAGGGGCTCTCTCCCCGTCACCATAAATTTCCATCTGGGCCTTGGGCGCGCGGGGCCGGGCACGGCTGCTGGACGGTCTAATGGCCCCACAGGGGCCAGCCAGCCAGAACCGCCACCACCGCTGAGCAAACTGCCCCCAACATGCCCGCCCGGCCCGGCCCACGCCCACAGCCCCTGGGTCTGAATGGGGTCCAAAGCCCCATGGGCCCCCCCTGGCCTTTCTCAGAGTGCCAGCCACCCCAGCTCTAGCCACCCCTATACACTCTGCCTCCGAGCTGTCCCACCAGCTGTCCCTCACACGGGCCACCTCGTCCCCTCTGCCACCGGGACCCACCATCTTTAAGATCCAGCCCAGGTGACCTTCCCATGGGGCCTTCCTGGGCTGCACCCCTGCTCCACTCCGACCCACACCTCCTGCCACGTGGTCTCAGCCTGTCTTGGGGCTCAATGCCCCAGAGTGGGAAGAGGGGTGGGACAGTCTGGGTGGTCTCCAGAGCCCCCTCCCCAGGCTGCCTTGGGGCCTGGGAGACAGGTCAACTTTCCAGCTTATGGGAAGGGAGCTCCCAGGGGACCTGGGCTGCTCCAGGACCCTTCCCAGCCACTGTCCTGCTGTTGGCTCCAAGCCTTCGCCGACCAGAGGAAGGCAGGCCCGGAGCCGGCTCCCTGCTCAGTCCAATGCTCCCTGGAGGGCGGGTGCAGGGGGGTGGGTCCTGCCGGAGCCACACGGGCCAGCGGGGACCTGGCTCCACTCCAAACAACCCCTGGCTGAGCCACCCGCCCCGCCCCCCCGGGGCTGGTTGAGGCTGGAGTACTGGGGGTTCCCCAGATCAGGTGCAGAGAGGAGGTCAGAGGGTGGCCAGGCCAGCTCCCTGTTCTCCGCCTCACCCTGGCCGTCCACAGGCGGTCCACAGGCTGTCCACAGGAGCTGCAGGGCGTTGGGCTCCCAGGTCAGCCCCGGGCCCTCTGCAAACCCTGCCCAGCAGCCTGGCCAGGTGGGACCGGGGGGTGGGGATGCCAGCCCAGTCCTCAAGTCCACAAAGACATCACTCAGCTGGAGGCAGAAGCCTGGTCCAGCTCCTCCCGATCATTTTTTGTATTTTAAACATTTGTCCTATAATTGAAAACAGATGTTCAAACAAAAATCTGCGCACAAATGTTTACCACAGCTGTATTCACAGTGGCCAACAGTGACAAGCAGAGGGACCAGGCGAAGTTCGTCCACTCCACGGGACAGACTGGGCCACGGAAGGGGGAGACACGACACCCGCCACAACGTGGACGGCCCGCGAGGACAGCGGTTCCGTGGGAGACACACGTGGTGTGATGCCGCCACTCACGTGGAACGTCCCGAACGGGGACACCCAGACAGGAGGTGGCCTGCTGGTGGGGACGGGCTCCGTCTGGGGTGGCGAGAATGTTTCAGAACGAGTCCGTGGTGACGGCTGCACCACCTTGTGAATGGCCAAACGCCACTGAGCTATGCACACGGTGACGGTTTCAAAGGTGACTTTTCTGACGGGACCGTCACCTGGATCTGAAGCACCGACTGCGACCTGGAGGTGGCTTTGCTGTCGGGATGAGCTGGGATTGGAACCTTTTCTGCATTTTCTGGGTCGGCAGCACCCAGAAGCAGCACCGTGCGCAGCACGTAAACGGCTTGTAGTTCCCCAGGGGCCGCGACACAACGGAGAGACAGGTGGTGCCGATCCGAATCCTACGTTTCGTTTAACTCTACGCCCAAAACGCAATCGTTTCAACGTGCAACGGATGCAGAACGTTAACAGGCCGTTTGCACCTTCCCACACGAGTCGCGGAGCTGTGGGTGCCTCCCCCATCCCCCATCCCTCGACGCGCAGGCCCACGTTCTGGGGGCCCCTCAGGCGACTCTGGTATCAGGTCGGGGAGCCCTTCTCCCCTCAGGGGTCTGGAACTTCATGCCGATTCTCTCAGGACTCCAGACGCCCTCGGCAGGCTGGCGTTGGGGCCCCGAGGACCCAGGTGGGCACAGAGACAGGAGGGGGTGCAGGCACCAGCACCCCTCCCCTCAGGGCACCCCTCACACCACCCTCGGCCCCTCAGGGATCAGCGAGCATGAGGTGTCTCAGCCACGGATGGCCCCATCAGGTGTCACTGTGCATGGGCCCCACACCCACAGGAATCCCGAGGACACAGGCCCAGGTGTTGAACCCCCTCGCCGTGGGGGCGGGGTGGAACTGCTGGGTCAGAGCTTGGGGGCCAGCCCTGCCCTCCACCCACGTGTGACCCCAGTGCCATCATCGTTCGCTCGTTATCACTGACACTCCAGGAGCAGCTCCGCGTGAGCACTACCCTGTCCAGGTCGTGACAGAGCTGACAGCTGGGGTGACAAAGGCTGAGCAAAGAGTCCTCCGTGGTGGGTCACCCCCGTGGGGGCCGGCAGGGCATCGGAGCTGGGGCTGAGGCTGAGGCGGAGGAGGGGTCGGCTGGCCGGGGCTGGAGGGCTGGGGGAAGGGGCACAGCACGCACCTGCAAAGGCCCTTGAGGCCCGGCAGGCAGACGTGAGTGAGACTGACCGGCCCGGGGGTGCCTGGAGAGCCTAGGCCAGGGAGCGACAGGCTCAGGCCGGCGTCCCACCGTCCTGTAGCTTTTGATTTGAAGGCACGTAAAACCATGTTAAAGGGACAGTTCAGTGGCATATTCACGACGCTGCGCGACCACCAGCTCTGCCTAGTTCCAAAATATGCTCGTCCCCTGCAAAGGGGGCCCCGCGCCCACCAGCACACATACCCACCCCCCCCCCGGCAACCACCGGCTCCGTCCTGTCTGCTCTGGACACTGCGCCCTGAGGTCCACACGCTGTGTCGCCTTCGCGTCGGGCCTGCTTCCCTTCGCCTACGTTTGCACGGTATCTTTTTGCTTCTAACGTTTTATTTTGGAAGAATTTCAAATTTAGAGAGAAACTGCAAAAATCGCCCGCAGGACTGCACACACCCTTTGCCCACAGAGTCCCCTTCAAGTCCCGCCAGCGGCCCAGGGACATCCTTTGCGCTGAGGGACGCGGGGCCAGGGCACACCCGGCTGCGGGCCCCTCGGCTCCTGGGGTCCCCGTGACTTCCGCGGCTCTGACCCCGTGGAGGCCTGTCAGTGTGCGGAACGCCACTCCACTCGGGCGTGGCGGTGTCCTCGTGACCACGCTGAGGTCGGGCGTTCAGGGCAGGGACACCACAGGGTGACGTCACGTCCTCAGCACACCCCATGGGGACACGGGGTTTGTCTCCGGTTGGGGGCTGCTCAGCGGTCAGGTTTCCTGCCATGAAGCCAGTGTCCCCATGGACGAGGCCGGGATTGGACAGGGAGGTCTCTGGAACTACGCACGCACAGTCCCGTCCCTCACGGAATGTCACCGCTGACTGGTCTGAACGTGTCTCTGGCCGTCGCAGAACCAGTTGCTGTGATGGTTGGCAAACGTGGCGCTGGGGTGCCACCTCTGCCCCGTCCTGCCTGCTCACCGGCTTATTTACCTGTGTCGCTGCTGGTGCGTGGTGGCCACGCCGTCCCCAGTCATAGCCCTGCGTGACCCGGGGGCCCCCTGGGAGCCGGCCCCAGCGTTCTCAGGACACACTGCGTCATTGGGACTCTGCCTGCTCCCTGAACACAACGCAGGCTCCGCCTCGCTCCCTGTCCCCCTCGGGGCAGCACGCAGTGGGGGTGCGCACACACAGTCACCCGTCAGGGATGCAAACTCCAGCCCGCCCAGCAGTGCGCAGCTTACGTCCACTTATGTCCACTACATCCCCAGCCGTTGTAACTGCATGTCCTGGAAAATGAGAAACCCGGTCACGTTACCTCAGTTTGCTCAGTCTCTATAACGTGACCAATCTCCTGGTCTCGTGGGGACACCCTCCCCACACGGGCCCTGGTTACCGCCAGGTGGCCTTCCGGGGGGGAGGGGACATGCATTTGCATTTCCCAAACTCCCTCCGAACAATGATGGGGATTCAAGAGCTGAGTGCTCATGGCACCCACAGACGCGCACAGGGCGCAGAGCAGATTTCCTCGGAACGGCCCAAGCCGGAAATCAGAGAGAATGGGCAGGACTGCCGTGCTTTGTCACGTGATGGAACGCCACGTCACGTGATGGAATGCCACATCCCGCGAAACACCAGTCACGTGATGGCCTGCCACATTCCGCAGTGGACTGCCCCGCCCCACCAGTGGAACACCACATCATGTGATGGACCGCCACGTCCCGCGGTGCAATGCCACATCACGCGATGGACCACCACGTCCCGCGATGGACCGCCACGTCACGCGATGGACCGCCACGTCACGCGATGGACCGCCACGTCACGCGGTGGAACGCCATGTCACGCGGTGGACCGCCACGTCACGCGATGGAATGCCACATCCCGCGAAACACCAGTCACACGATGGCCTGCCACATTCCGCAGTGGACTGCCCCGCCCCACCAGTGGAACACCACATCATGTGATGGACCGCCACGTCACGCAATGGACTGCCACGTCGCGCGGTGGACCGCCACGTCCCGCGGTGGACCGCCACGTCCCGCGGTGGAATGCCACGTCCCGCGGTGGACCGCCACGTCCCGCGGTGGACCGCCACGTCCCGTGGTGGAACGCCACGTCACGCGATGGAATGCCACGTCACGCGGTGGACCGCCACGTCACGCGATGGACCGCCACGTCCCGCGGTGGAACGCAACACAGCCATGAAGAAAAAACTAACTACAGGTGTAACACGAGTGTGACGTTGGCGGAAGAATCCAGACACGAGAAGAGCGTCCTGTATCCGTCCACGTGGGAGACGCCCCAAGCGCGGAACCCAACCCGATGCGATCCAGCTGCTGGCAGGGGCGCAGGGGCCTCGGTGCCGGAGTGTCCTCGTCCCTGCCCGGGGCTCCCCGGGTGCGCACGGACGCGAAGGCCAACCGCGGGTTCTCCCGGACCTTCCGCACCGCAGTCCGGGAAGAAAGCGCGCCCCGTGCAGGCCGAGGTCTGCCGCGCCCCTCTCCACGCGACGCTAAGTCTGCAGCTCGCCCCGCCGCCGGCCCTCGGCTTCCCCGTCTGTGCAATGGGCGCGCGTTGCACTCTCGGTCCCGGCGGACGCCACCCCGGAGGCCCCCACCCGCTGCCCCCTCCGCCTGGGGGTCCCCGGTCCCCGGGCCAGGACGAGCCGCCGGGATGCTGACCCTGCAGGCCCGCCGATTAGCGTGCCGCGGGCTGTTCTGTGCGCACGACGCGCCGGCGGGCGAGGGCGCAGGCAGAGGAAGGGTTTATAATGATGATTAGGCCCGAAATTGGCGGAGATTTACAGCGCGGGCCGGGGACGCGGGCGAGGGGGCCGGCGCTGGGAGCGGCCTAATGGATCCGTCAGCTCGTTCTGCTGCTCAGCGGGCCGAGGCCGGTCACCCAGCTTTCCGCTGGCAGCACAAAGCACTTCAATTTCGTTAGGAAATGTATCAATTTAACTGACTTGAGCGGCACACTGAAAAACCTAATGAATCTGGACTCAATTTTCCGCCACACTGCTCCTGAGAACTGTCGGAAACAATGTCTGTGGTCGGAGGTGACGGGGTGGCTGCCGATAGGCCGCCTGGGCGCCCCTTGCCTTCCCGCCCCGGCTCCCCGTCCCGTCCCTGTCAGGGTTAGTGGAGAGAGACGGACCTGTCTGCACAACCTGGTGACAGCCCAGCCCGCCACCTCCCTAACAATGATGTCATTATAGGTAAATTGGCCTCTATTTCAGCAGGGTGATAGTGCTAATTGAGTGAGAAAATATAATACAGGGAGCTGTTGTCTGCAGCTAAAGGGAGGAGGGGACAGGCGGAATGGCCCACCATTGTCGGAGGCAGGGAGGCAGATGTGGCTTTCTGCTGATAACTGCACTGACACATCTCGGCGCGTCGTGCGGCTTCTGCCCGGAGACTCGCGGCGCTGGCGGCAGATGGCTTCACTGAATGGCCGAGGGGGGTCCCGGCTGCCCGCTGGGGCAAGGGGGGGGCTGCCTGGTAAACGGGGCGGGGGGGGCTCCAGGGACGTCCCCAGGCTCCTGGGAGACTGGACGCCGGACTTCCTCTCTGGGAGCAGATTGTCTGAGGCCAGAACAGGGCCGCCAGAGAGTTCTGGAAAAGAGTGTCTGGGGTTGGGGCGTGTGGGTCCCCGTTCTGGGGGCGGAGGCGGCAGGGAGGGTACAGGCAAGGACAAGACCCTCCAGCCGAATCGCTCAGGCTCCCAGCTGCCCCAAGGATGGGGTAGACATGGACAGGGCCCCTGGGACAGCGGGCAGGAGGGACAGGTCCCCTAGAAGTCCTCCCCATAGCTGCTGAACCCGGAAGCCTGTCCCCAGAGTCCCCACGGTCCCCAACGTGCCCACGATGCATGGATGACATACCGGGCGGCACAGCCAGAGGCCAGGGCTCGCCACCAGGGGGCAAGGCCCGTTGTGGTCACACTTGGGGGCCCTCACCCTGCTGGGACCCTCCCTGCCGCCCAGCCCCAATATCACGCCTGTGGCCAGGTCCTGGCAGGCTGGTGTCAGCAGAGAGCAGAGCCACTAGAGCTCGGCGATGCCCCCGACACCCCCGGCCACCCAAGCCCTGGTGGCAACAGACCCGCCCCCAGCCCACCATCCCGGGGCAGCTAGACCAGGGGGCAGACAGCTCATCCGGCACCCGGGCCCAGGCTAGATGAACCCGAGCGGGCTGAGCCGGCTTCCTGGGGCTTCTGACGAGGATCCATCAAAGCCAAGTTTGTGGCTGGCTCTGGGCTGGGCGGGGTGGGGCCACAGTGAATCAGACCTGGCCCTTGCCCTTAGGAGCTCCAGACCTACGGGTAGTGCCGGCCCCTGACCCCCACGCCTGCCCTCCCAGAACCATGCCCCGGGGGCTCTGGGCGCCCAGGCCCGAGAAAGCCTTTGCAGAGAAGGTGGTGAGGGAGCAGGTCTGGAGGGATGAGTTGGAGTTCAGGGGGCTGGGGGTGGGGTGGGACGGACACCCCAAGCAGAGGACACAGCATGAGCCAGCAGAGCACCCCCAGTGCACACAGCCCCAGGGTGTACAGGACACCCATAGTGACCGTCACCATTTCCTGAGCGCCCACTGAGAGCTCGCCGGTCCGATTACTCCATGCCAAGTGGGCCCCAGCCCCTTACGAGCGGGAAGCTGAGGCCAGCGGGGCCCTTGGCTGGAGGGGTGTGAAGCCCCTGCCCTCTGCCACCAAATGGCCCCTGCACCCTCCACGTGCCTCCCGGTTGCTGGCAGTGCCCGGAGGAGGAGGGTGGCGAGGCCAGGCACCTGGGTGGCCAGTCACTGCTGACCTTCAGGTGCAAGGACACCACCAGCATCCAGGGGGCAAGGGAAGAGCCAGATGTGGCCCGGCCCAGGTTCAAGTCCCCTCCACACCCGTGGTCCTCCCCAGGGCGAGCGCTGCCCCACCTCGGTGGCTCATCTGCAGGACGGTGGCACCACCCGAGTGAGGCCGTGCAGGCACGCCCACGCACAGCCTGAACCCCCAGACCTGGGCCTCCAGGCAGGACCCCACGGCGTCAGCCCCGAAGCCTGACGTCCTGGGTTGTGCTGCCCGGGTTCCGGGGCTGGGGCTCAGGGGGCCCCTCCCACGCGGGGGGGGGCTGGGCTCGGGCAAGCCCGCCGGTCCCCCAGCTGCAAAGCCCTCCCACCTGCCCAACCTGGGCCCCTGTTCGTGGCTGGGGGCCCTTAGGAAGTGGTTGTGCCTCTCTGACCTCAGTCTCCCCATCTGTGAACTGGGGGCAGCCCAAGTGCCCGGTTCTCTAAGGAGAGCTGAGCACATGAGTGGTGGGCAGGTTCCGTGCCACTTCCTGGGGCCTCTCTGTGTCCCCTCAGCCCCAAGGGCTCATCCCTCCCGTGTCACCACACTGGCCTGGCCTCACCGGGCTGCCTGCGTTTCCGTAGAGGACAGACCCTGCCCCAGCCGAGGCCGCGCCCCTCGAGCCCTCTAGGCACCCACACCTGCCGCCCTCAGGCAGGGTGCAGGCCGGGGCCTGTGGCCTGGGCACGGGGCGTCCGGCAACCTGACGGGGCTTGCGATGGTGGCAGTGAGCGCTGGGGGGCGGTGCCGTGGTCCCGGCCACCCTGAACCAGGCGGGGTGGGCTCCCTGCTGGTGTCCGGCCGGGCCTGCGAAACGGCCCACACTGACCACCTCCCGGGGGGCCACGGGGGCACACTGCGGGGTGCTGAACACGCGTCAGAATGCATCGTGATGGGGGCGGGCACCTGACGGTGGCTGGAGCGGTCAGCGGTCACTGCCGGGGAACGGCCCCAGGCACGGGCGGCTGCTGGGCGAACAGGGGTGCGGGGGTGCGGGCCCTGGATGGTGGGGTCCCCGGGAGGTGCAGTGGGAGCCCGGGTGAGGGCAGGGCCCTGCGAGCCAAACCCCCCCGCCGTGAGGGCAGGGTGCGGGGCGGGGCGGGCGCCAGGGTCTGGGCAGGGCTGGGGCGCTGCGGCCGTTACGGGGGGGAGCCCCGTTTCCGCCGCCCGGGCCAGGGGTGAGGCCCCGCCCAGCCAGTCGGCACTTGGGGTCCCCAGGGCTGAGCCCACCGACAGGTCTGAGCACCGTTGGTTCATGTCCTCTGGGTAGTTCGTGGGAACAGCTGGCTGGGCCCCGGCAGGGCAGCCCCACCGCCCACCGCCCACCGGCCGCCAGCCAGCCCCTCGGTGCGGAGGTGCTTACCGCTTGGCCGGCGTGGCCTCGGCCTGCCGGGGCCACCCCACTTTCCTGGGGGGCAGTCTGGGAGGCGGGGACGGCCTCCAGGGGAGAGCTGGGGACTTCCAGGAAAAGGTGACCAGGACACGAGCAGGGCTGAGGTCAGCGGGCTCTGTGCCGCTGCCCCGGGGTCAGCCAGCCAGACACCCACCGTCCTGGGACTCGGCGCCCTCGGCTCCCCCAGGACGCTGGGCCCCCGCCGGGCCGACTCCGCCGGTCCCCGAGAGGGAAGGGCGCCGGAAGTGGACGAGCCCTCGGCATCGCACCATGCGTCGGCCGGGAGCCCCGCCAGGGCCGGCCTCCCCGCTCGCGGTAGGGGGCTGGTGGGCACGGGCGCTGGCGTCCAGCGGCGGTCAGCGCGGCCGCTTCGCCGGCCGGCGGGTTCGGGGCGGACGGTGGGTCCTCGCCCAGCGCCCGGTGGTGGAGCAGACAGCCGTCCAGTCCGGCTCCTCGCGCCCCCTCCCCGGCCCCCACCGCTTTGTTATTTAAAGTCGGGTTAAGGGACGGAGAGACGGGGGACAGGGCGGCGGGAGGCCGCGGACGGACAGAAAAGTTAGAGGCGTTTATTTGACAGGGTCAAGGTGGCGCCTCTCTCTCCTCTCTCCCCAGGTCCCATAGGTGTTAGGCTGAGAGACATTTAATCGTGGGAGTAGCGGTTTCATATCTATAACAAAAATCAAATAATGCAAGATGATTTACTCCCCCTAGCAACCGCGGAGCTCACCCTTAGCAACCAGGCTAGCCTCGGGCTGCGGTGTAATCAGCTTGAAAATATTTCAATTATTGTGTTGATTTTAGTGGATTTGAGAAGCGCTGTGTGGAGAGCCGGGCACATTCTCCCCACGACCTGGAGAGGAAGATATTGATTTAAACAGGTGTCAGGGAGGGAAAGTGGGGTAAATTTAAATGCGACGGGAGAGCGGCCGCGGCCGGGCGCGGGGCGGGGATGACATTTTGTGCGCCGCCTGAACGAAAGTGACTCAACTGAACTAGAAATTTCACCTTGAAAATCATCTCCCATCGACACAATCAAGGCAGGCCTGCCACCGTCCCCGCGCCCGGCGGGCCACCAGGGAGGGCCGGCGCCCCCGAGAGACGCCCGCCAGCCTGGCCCGGGGCCCGGGGCTGTCCTGAGGCTCGGAGGCGGGACTGGGGCAGCACCTGAGGGGCGCATGGAGGCCAGGGAGAACCGGTCCCAGCGCCCTCCCCCCCAAGCCTCAGTCTCCCCTCCGTGAACCAGGCGGGAGTTTGCCGAGGACCCTGCGGCGGACCTGCCTGCAGGCTTCCCGGCCCCTCCCTGACCCCTGGACGCAGCCAGGTGCCCCGGCCTGGGCACTGGCCCCAGCACGTGCCCTACTGGGCGCAGCAGGACCCCGGTCTTCCCCCGCCCACTGCACTCTCTGCCAGGGGCTTCCCAGGACCTGAGAGCTAGGATCCCCTGGACGGTGACCAGCAGGAGGGGACAAAACAGAGTGCCCAACGGCACAGGGCACCCCGGTTCTCGAGGAGCAACCAACCCCCCAGGATCCCGGGGAGCCCCCAGTCCTGGGCCGTCCCTCAAGAAATGCCCCACCCTCAGGCGGGGCCCCACATGGACATTCAAATCCAGGCCTCGAGGGTTCCCTGAAGTTGTCACCGAATGTCGTGCGTTTGTCACCAGATCTCAGCAGATTCTCCAAGGGGGCGCTGACCTCCAGAGGGCTGCACCCTACAAATAGCCCCTAAGGATCAGGAAGCAGGCAATCGCACATCACAGGCAGGGAAACTGAGGTCAGACTTGCTGAGGACCGGGCACGCCGAAGTCACGTATAAACGGGACCCAAACCTGCCGGCCAGCCGGGGCTCCCAGGTGGCGGCCTCCGTCCCACAGGCCACACGCTGGGCTGCCCGCCCACCAGCCCTGGGCTGAGCGTGGGCTCTGAATTCACAGCGAAACTCAGTTCTCTCCCAGGGTCCCCAGCCCCTTTAGAACAGCAATGTGCTGCTTAAATGTGCGTTTTTAGTACTTTCTCAATTATGAGTAAAAATACTGTAATGCCATCTGATGATTCGCCAGCTGTCTGTGCGGAACGGGTGGCACCATTCCAGAGAGAAGCTGGGGGTCAGGCGGGCGCGGGGTGCTGTCGGGGAGGCCCGAGGGTTCCTGCTCGGTGGCCCCACGCATGCCAGGGCACGTCCTCCCGGTCCGGGGGCGGGAGAATTGTGTGCACTTGCCGTGCTGCAGTCGGAAGCGCAAACACTATAAAATGACGCCAGGTGAGTGGCCGTGTGTGCAGAAGTGGGGTGCAGAGCAGCTGCAGGCCTGGGAGGTGCCCGGTCCTGGTGAATGCGGGGGCACAGGCAGGACGGGTGGCTGGGAGGGGCCCCGGGGCACGCGTGTGGGACCCAGCACTGCGGGGTGAGGCTGACAACCAGCGACGGCGGTGGGCACATCCCAGTCAGGCCGCGTGGCGACTGCTGTCCAGGAGACGTCAGCCCACGGGAGAGGGGCGCACCCCCCGGCTTTTCTCCACCAGAGGCTGCGGACCAGGCTGCAGGCCAAACTCGGAAAGCCCGGCTCCCCAGCGCTGAGCCCCCCCTCTGCTGGGCGAAAAATGCCCCCTGTCCCCAAGTCCCGTCCAGCCAGACGGGTGACCAGGGTGTGGCTGGGCCCCTGGGGACCCAGCAGGAACCCAGGGCGTCCCTGGGGCACGTCCAGCCCCAGCCCTGACTCCCACTTGCTGGGTGACCCTAGCGCCTCCCAGGACAGGCGCACCCCTTCCGCTGTCCCCAGCTTCCCCCCATCCCGGGTCCTGCTGTTTCTCCGCCCCCAGGGGAGTGTGTGTGGTGAATGTGACCCGGCAGGACCGGGAGGGCGCCCGTCTGCGCCTGCTGCAGCCCCTGCCCCAGAGCAGTGGCTGGCACACAGCGGTGCTCAGCCGGTGATGGGGACAGCTGGCTCTGTGTCCGGCCAGCACACTCAGCCGGCCCCGCCGGCTCCTGTGGGCACCTGAGCTGTGGCCCCGCAGAGCCAGACACCCGCGTCACAGATGAGGAAACTGAGGCCCTGGGTGGAGACAGGGCAGGGCCCAGCACCGGCCTGCGCCCTCCGCCCCGCGCTCACCGTGCCCCGGGAGTCTGGGCGGACACGCGGGTCGCACACACACACACACACACACACACACACACGTGCCCCACGCGCCTGCCCGGAAGGCCTGAGGGTCAGCGAGGCCGGGTGGGGGTGCGGAGTGTCAGTAACGATGCAGCAAGTGGCAGGTGGGGGGAGGAGGGGGCACGGACAGCAGCCCCGCACCCACTTGGATGTTCAGCCCGTGCCACTTCTCAGATGATGAGAGAGGATCACTTCTGAGGTTTTAAGTGGCGCCGACTGAGGCGACCGTCCCCAGGCACAGTGAACACCAACCCGGCTCCGCAACGAGGCAGGAAAAGCTGTCGTCGCCGAGACGAATATTAAAAGCCCAATCCGTGAAAAACACGTTCTAAGCAGCCGAGGGCAGGAGGGTGACCGTCCCCGGCGGGGAGAGGCGCCGGCCGGAGCACGGGGGCCACCTTGGGCGAACCGGGACTGGGGGCAGTGAGCCGACGGGGACGTGCAGGCCGCAGGTGAGGGAGGGGGCCCTGGGAGCCCATGACGTGTGGTGGCCAGGCCTCTTGTCAAGGTTTGGGGCACAGCCACATCACTGCACCAAACAAGGGCTCCTCTTCGCCTCTCCCCTCTGTGGAAGGGGGGGTCCAGGGTCAGGCCAGACCACGCTGGCTGTCAGCTCCTGGGGACCCAGAGGGAACAGACGGGATGGGCAAGGCAGGTATGAAGTGTCCAGTCCTGGAGGCCAGAGAGTGTGGGCTCCCAGGACGGGCAGGCCTGTCAGCACCCACCACCTCCTCTGTGGCACCCACAGCCTGGCAGAGTCCCGGAGCCATGGCCCTGCTGACAGGGCTCCCCACTTGCGCCCCAGTCCCTGTCCTGGCCTCCTCCTGGGGTGCCCACTCACTGTGCACACAGCCTCCCTCCCTCCCTCCCTCCAGCGCACTGCGTCCGTTCTGGTGAGAGACGCTGAGAAGGGCCAGAAGACACTCCAGCCACACTGCAGGCCACCAGCCTCCCTCTGCTGAGGGCCCCGCACCCCTGGCCCACGGCTCCCTGTGGGGCCCAGCTCTTCCCTGGGCCCCCCTGACCTGCGTGGCCAAGCAGACATGAGACGCCATGCCAGGTGATCCGGCCGATAGTGCTCCCGCCAAGTACTGCCTGGGCCTCAGAGAAGAGGCCAAGGAGGCTTCCAGAGGGTGAGTCATTGCCCGGGTCCCTGGGGAGGAAAGGGGGCCTTGGCCTGCGGGTGCTGCCACCCTTGGGGGTTCAGGAGGCCACCCCAGGGCTCAAGCACCTCCGTCCTCCTGCAGGCTGCTCCTCTGAGAGCCCGGCTGACCAGAGCAAGCAGACACCAGGGCTTCTGGAAGGCTTGGGGGGCTGGAAACCTGGGGCGGGGTCCGGGGAGGGGGAGGGGAGGGCGCAGCAGCCGCGTTTTGTCCTCAGACCGGCGTCCGCGTAATTAAGAGTAAACTTTGTAGCAGTGTCTCTCTTGCTGTTGCCCCACTCCGCCTCCCAAATGATAAATTGTTAATGAGCACCTGTTACAATGCTAATGAAAGTGGGATCCGTATGTAAATAAAGAAAATTTAATAACTTAACAAGGTGGATTAAAATGCCCCAACCTCCTCCTCACAGCGAATCTGGGCCACCCAGCAGGGCTGCCGTCTGAGCAGGGCAGCAGCTAATGCATTCACCTCAGCACACTTTCCAAAATATAATTAATATTTTAAAAATTTATAGAACTGAAATCAGAGGTCTTGATTGTAACAAACAAAATATCCATCTTTAATCTGCCACCCGAGGGCCAGCGTTGCCCCTCCCGTCGCGGGCTCCTCTGGGAAAATGCAAACCAGGACGCGGGGTGGGAGCCAGAGTCCTGGCCGTCTGTGGGGCCCACGCCCCGGGGAACCCAGCTGGGAGACAGCGCTCACCCCCCAGCCCTCCCCCACCCCACACAGCCGCTGCTCCACAACAGGTGGTCCCCTGCTCCCCAGCCTCGTGGGGGTCCCCAGAGCAGGACAGCCTCAGGGTGGCAGGTCTGTGAGCGCGTCACTGCCCTGGACTGGACTGATGGCTGTCTGGCAGAGTCCATGGCCACCCCTGCAGCGCCCCCATCCTACAGGACAGCTCCCGGAGGGGCAGAGGGTCCCTCCGTCCAGACTCCCACAGCCAGTCCTGAGGAGCTGCCCGGCTACACAGCTCCTGGCCACGGACCAGCTGGGGGCCTTGGGCAAGTGAGCCGACTCCCCGAGCTCCCGTGTCCCCTCTGGGAAGTGGCACAGCTGGGGAGCCACCGCGTGGGGCCCAGTGAATGCTCCATGACCCGGGACCCCTCTGGGAGGGTGTCAGAACCTGGGCAGCACCCGCCCCTCTGCCCAGGCTCCAACCGGTTGCCGCCCAGGCAGGGCGCTGAGCCATAGCCATGCCCTTAGCCTTGACCTAGCGGGGAGGTGAGCACCTCCGGGAGCGGGCAGGGCGTCCCTCCAGCTATCCAGGACACGGGGGACAGTGTACTGCATCGGCCATGGCTTGCAGGGCGAAGAACCCCAGGCCTGTCTGCCGACCGGGAGGACAACCAGGCCGATCCAGCAGCTTAGCCCTGACCCTTGGCCCTCTGTCCCCCAGGGGAGCTCTGTGATGAGGGGATGCCCCTCAGGGGCCTGCAGCCTCCACCTGGGCCAGGTGCTGGGGACGCAGGGGACCCGGGTGAGGGCCCTGCCCCAGGCTTCACCTGGAGTGATCAGGCATGGGGCGGGTGGACAGCACTCTAGCCAGTGGGGACCGGCAAGGTGACATCTGAGCAGAGACCTCAATGGAGTGATGAAGCCAGCTAAGCAGATATCCAGGAAAGAACGTTCCAGAAAGACCTACGGCTGATGGAGCTGGTGTGTTTGGGGGACACAGGGTGGCGGTGGGGTGGGGGCAGGGGCTGGAGGGAAGGGAGCCCCTCGGGGCCAGGGTGGAGGTGAGACCAGGGATGGGGGCTGGCTCTCGGGGTCGCCCAGCCACTGCTCCCCGACTCGGAGACTCTCCCCAGGGTGGCCCCCGCCGCCTGCGTGCTGTGTCACCAGGATTCCTCTGCCCACCTGCCTCAGGTCTGCCTGGAATTTAAAGCATCGTGGTGCTACTGGACGTCCGCCATTCCTCAGGGCTTGACCCCACTAATAGTTAGAGACTAAATCATTCATGCCGTCTGACGGACACGGTGCTGGGGGGAGCCTGCGCCCTGAAAGTCAAGCACCAGTGGCCGGGGAGAAGCAAACGGCCCACCTGGCTCCCGTGTGTCCGGCAACTGTCTGTCGCCAGCCTGCTGGTGGGCTGGGCCTAAGGCTCAGTGAGAGGAGGGTGGCCCAGCACCCCTCTCTCCTGCACCCCAAACTGCCCTATTCAGAAGTCACCTGGGGCTTGCTGCTGGGCAGAACTGGCCAGGCTGGTACCCCAGGTGGGGTTCGTATCTCCATCCTGGCTGTCAGCCAGCCTTCAAGGCTGAACCTGAGGGTCTCAGAGGGGAGAGGGTCCCTTTGGGTGTTCTTAGGGTGCAAAAGGAGGCGCCTCCCAGGAAGCCCAGGCCATTAAAGAGGAAGAGCTCACCTGGTACCTACACCCAAGTCCACCTGGTACCTACACCCAAGTCCACCTGGTGCCTACGCCCGAGCCCACGTGGTACCTACGCCCAAGCCCACGTGGTACCTACGCCCGAGCTCACCTGGCACCTACGCCCGAGCCCACCTGGCACCTACGCCCGAGCCCACCTGGCACCTACGCCCAAGGACCTCTCCTATCTTTATGTTCCTGGCTGTCACCCCCACTCCCACCCCCACCTGATGATTCCTTTCCAATTTGATGCAACAAACATTTGCTGAGCACTCCTGGGTGCAAGGTGACCCCAGGGGTGTGAAACCAGCAGCCCCTGCTGGCCCGCCTGGGCCGGGGCCGGGGGAGGGGGCTCCAGAACAGAGACGCCCAGGCCCAGCCTGCAGAGGGGCTGCTGGTGCGCAGGGGCCCCGGAAGGCTTGGGGAGGAGGTGAGGACACAGCTCTGCCCCTTCCCCACCGCCCCAGCAGGGGAAGCTTGGTCCTCCCTTCCTCTGTCTTGGCCACGTCCGTCCGTCCTCATATAAGGGGTCCCCCACTGGCTGGCAGTTGTGGTAGCCAGGAGGGCAGGGGCTCCCTGTTTCCGTGAGCAGAGCTGCGCCGTGTCAGAGGCAGGTGGCCGAGGCTCGGGAGCTCGGGGACGGGCCGACCCTGCCCTCCCACAGCTTGGGCAGGCCTCTCGGTCCTGGGCCCTCTCAGCACCACCAGACCGGGAGCCCCCTGAGAAGGTGGAGTGGAGAGGGCCAGCTGCCGGGTCACATCCCTGCTCGGCCACTGCCCGATGGTGTGCCCTCTGGCCAGCGTCTGAGCCTGCGTCTCAGCTTCCCCCCTCACCAGCTTCTCAGGGACGCCGCCGCCGAGCAGGCCTGGGGCACGGGTCCCGAGGGGGGGGATTCACCCTCGCCCCAGGCAGAGCAGGGACACCGGGGCGGGCGCTCACTCTGCAGCTTCCACATGCTGCGGGGAGGGGACACGTGGACCCCGGAGCACCAGCCGCGGGGACTCGGGCTCTAGGGGCTGGGAAGGTGGGTCAGGAGAGGCCTGGATGGGGGTGGCTAGGCGGCCCCCCATGGTGCGATCCCAGCTCGCCCCAGCCCCCCGCTGGGGGAGGCCGGCTCCTCTGTCCCCGGGGGTGTGGGGGGAGGGCCGGGAAGGGGGCCCTGCAGCATTCCCACGGCAGGTCTGACGACGAATAAATCACTCGGGGGGGAGGGGACCCCGGGAGGGTGGGGCGGGGGCTGCATCTGTCCACACTGAGCACCTGGGAGCTTGCCCCGGCCTCTGCACTACTCAGAGGAAAATAAATTAAATGCAACGAGATTGTTCTAAAGTGCTGTCCCCGTAGCGTCATAGCGCTAAATGACAGATGTTTCTCTCTGAAAAGTGGCTCTAATGCCTGCACAGACGTCAATAGAGGAGGGACTCAGTGCGGTCTGCATCGCGCCCGCCACCCGCTGGCACAGACGCCAGACCAGCAGGGGGTATGGTGGGTGCGGGGTGGGGCAGGGGCCCCCCGGCGTCCCCCACTTCTCGTGTGGCTCTGGGAACAGCCGGAGGACCAGGTGCCCAGGCATGGCGGCCGGGCAGGAGGCGGCGGCCGGGATATTTGGGCAGTGGACACTGGACCTAGTCCAGAGGGAGGGGCCGGACGCCGTCGTCTCGAGAGCAGGCTCCCAGGACACCTGTCACCAAACTCGGGGCACAAGGGCAGGCAGGCGTCCACGCTGGCCACCAGGAGGCCCGGGTTTCAGATGGGACAGGTGGGGGGTGGTCTGCACACATCAGTGCCCATCCCTGGGCCTCACTGTCCTCACCCCGAAGACGGGTGGGTCAGGTGACCTCCCTTGCCCAACGCTGACCCCATGGCAGGCACTCTCGACAAAGGCTTCGAACACAGCGGACTCGCGACTTGGGGCGTTCAGCCCGTTTCATCGTCCACGTCTGCCGTTTCCGGGTTAGCTTACTGGTCAGAAGGACGACAAATGCGGGGCCCTGGGCGGGGAGGCGGCGGCAGCTCTTCTGGGCGGCCTCGGGCACTACCCCTGAGCCCTCCTGGGAGGCCCCGCCCCACGCCAGCCGCTGGGACCGTGCGGGCGCAGGACGGGCCTGCCCAGCTCTGCGCAGAGAGCACCCCGAGAGGGATGTGCAGGGCCCCCAGCACCCTGCCTGGTGCCGTTCCGGGGGATCTGGGGAAAGGGAACGGCAGACTTGGAGCCTAGAGACAGGGTCTCTGCCCCTCCCTCGTTCCCCATCGCTGTCAGGGCCTCAGCTTCCCCTCCTTTGAATGGAGAAGGACAGACTCGGGGACCCCTAAGGCCTCCTCCAGTTCACGTGGGATTCTGTGGGCCTGAGGAAGGCAGGCTGGCAGGGGAGGCACCCAGGGATGCCCTGGAGGCTGTACTGCGTGGCCTTGGACTGCGGGGGACCTCTGCGTCCCCTCTAAGCGATGACAGCACCGCACCCTTGCGGGGGGCTGGCCCTGGCCAGGTGCGGTCCGAGCACCTCCTAGCAGTACCTCACTTAGTGCCCCCCCAGGCCTACCAAATACTGACAGCACCTCCACTTCACAGCATGGCAACCCAGGCCCACAGAAGGTCAGCAAGCTGCCCTAGGTCACACAGCTGACCCCCCGTGAGGCTGGCCCAGACTCCTCGCCCTCAGCTCCCGCCGTTCCGTCCTATCACGGCTGGGCTCCCTGGGAGCTGCCAGGCGCTGCACCAGCCCCGGGCCCGGGCCAGATGCCGCCACACGGGCCGCGGGACCTCGGCCCACTCCAGGGCCCCCCAAAAACCCTGGCGAAACGCAAGACGCAACGATGTTTATAGAAATCATTTCCCAAACAGCTGTTGAAACGAGACACCTGTTACTCAGGAGCGGGCCGGGGAGACGGCACCAGCTTGTTCTCCGCTTTCCGCCATTGTGGCCTCATCTCTTAGGGGGGGCAGGACCCCAGTCCTGGGCTGGGAGGCCCCAGCCCCCTCCCTCCGCACCGGTGCTCCGAGGCCCTGGAGCGGGCACCCCGTCGCTGAGTGTTACTAGACGCCTAATTTTTTTGGATCGTAACTTTTACTCCTGATTATGTGATGACTATATAATCAAATATTCATTGCATAATGATGATTAAAATATATAATCCCCCCAAAGATGTTTAGAACAATTTAGGCTACCATTGACTTAATTAAGGGAGTTAGGGGATTAGCCGTGCAATGAAGGGGTAATTTTTTAGAACTAATTTCGTGGTTCTTGGGCTCTGGAACCAGAGGGAGGAAGGGATTATGGGGGAAGATGAAGGACAAGGGTACCGTGGTCACCTCCACCGGGGGGACCTTGGGCCCCTGTGAAGGGTCACCCCTGCGTGCCGGCCGGGACGGTCCCACTCGTGCAGAACAGAGGCTGGGCCGTGGGTGCTGGATGGGCGACGGGACCCGCGGGCAGGACCGACCCCTGCTGCCTGACTGCACGCACTTCGGGCCTTAGCTTCGTGCCTGCCCGTCCCCTGCCTCTTTCTACGTGCGGGGTACAGGACAGGACGGTGCCCTCCTTGGGTTCCAGCTGACAGTTCACGAGCCTCGTCCCCAAGCCACCCTGCAAGGCAGGCGACCGTCCCCTGAGGGTCCTACCGGGAAGCTCAGCCTCGGAAAGGGAAGGCACCTGCCCAGAGCCACAGGCGGAGAGGTCGGCCTGGTGCCGGGTGGCTCCTCTGTCCCCCGCGCCCCCAGCTGTGTGTCAGGCTGCGTGTGTCCATGACGACGGGGCAGAGCAGCCAAGAGCACCCCATCCTCTGGGGCCTGGCCATGTCCCTGCTCCCTCCCACCCACTACCGGGCTGAGCCGGGGGTCCCTGCAAATGCAGGAGCCGCTGCACGGTGGGCTGAGTCGACACATGCCTGAGACTCAAGGGCCACTCGCAGACAGGCCGCAGAAACCCCCCACCTGAGGCCCGGATGCCCGGTGTGCCCGGGGCGGGGAGGAGGGAAGAGGACGGGACACTTGGGGCCACGTGCCGTGGTCCACGTTCACCCAAGTCGGTAGCTAACAGCTGCCAAGGTCCCCCCACAGGGGCCACGGCCACTCGCGCGCCACACGGGCACCTCCTGTACGTCAGGCCTGCGTCCTTCCTGCCGTGTAGGCTGTACAGCTAGGGCTGCTGTGACAAATGTCCCGGACTAGGTGGGACCTGGACAGCAGGAAGTTACTGTCCTTCAGCCCTGGAGGCCAGAAGCCAGAGACGTGGGTGTGGGCGGGGGCGGGTGGTCCCTCCTGAGGCCTCTCCTGGCGTTTTCTCCCCGTAGCCTCACCCGGTCGTCCCCTCTGTGCATGTCCGTGTCCTCGTCCCCGACTCTTGTGGGACACCAGTCCTGTTGCAGTAGGGCCCACCCTAGTGACCTCATGGTACCTCAACGACCTCTTTACTGACCCCATCTCCACATACAGTGACTTTCTGAGGTGCTGGGAGGGACAGAGTTCAGCCACAACACGTGGTCCCCCTAATCCTCACTGCCATCCAGGGGACATCTGAGAGAGCTCGGGTCCCAGGGCTCCCACGACTGGGCACCATGGCTCAGCCGCCGCCTCGCAGCTCTGAGGGAGGGAGGCCCCTGGAAGCCCGCAGGAGTCACGGGCAGCCTGGGGAGCCCTCAGGCCCTCAACACTGGGCCCCGCCCCTGAGCTGCCCCTGCCCGCTGTGGGCAAAGCCACCTCGAATGCCGAATGCCACAGTGCCAAGCCTGGGGGCAGCCACGGAGCTCGCCCGCCACCCCCAGCCCTGCAGCTCCTGCTGGGGAGGCGGCAGGGGGCTGTGGCCGGCATGGGGTGGGACGGATGCAGATGGCCCGCGTTCCTGCCCCCCCCCCCGGGGAATTCTGAGTCTGACGGGAGCCTCTGCCTCCCGGGCTGAGCTGTTCATCCCTGCGACAGGCTGCGACCAACGGTCAGGAACCCACCGGCAGCTAATAAAGACGAAGGGGTCCGGGTGACTGTGACACTGCCGCACGCGCACACATGCACCCCCCAAACCCAGCCAGGCCTCTCCCCCTGCTGTGCATGGGCTGCAAAGCCGTCCTAGGCTCCTCGGACCCGGCCCTCGGGACCCCCGTGATGGGGGCGGTGCTGAGGGCTCAGAAACAGACCCCGCACCACCACCCGCCTCCCCCGTTTTGGGGTCCAGCCCCTCAGGCCCCACCAAGGCCGTGGCCGCCTGGCTCCCTGCAGCGGGGGAGGTTGGAGGAAGGCGAGCGGGCACGGCCGGGGCCCCCTTCCTGCCTCAGGCCTGGCCACCGCCCCGTCAGGGTCTGCAGCCGCTGCCGCGGTGCCCGAGGTCCCAGCTGGTGCTCCCAACTCCCGCACTGGCCCCAGAGGGCAGAGGGCGAGGTCCACACCCGGCCCTCAGGAGGGGCTGGCTGCCTTCTCTCTCCTGCCCCTGCCCCGCCCCCCAGTGCTGGACGGCTCCCTGACCCGGGGGGGGGGGGGCAGCGGCTCTGGACTTTTCCGAGGTCGGAGGCCCAGAGAGGGTGCGGCCGGGGGTCCGCTCTCAGGCAGGCACGGGCAGCAACGGAGAGCGCGGGAGTCGGCTCTGGGATGCAGGGGCCGGAGGGAAGGAAGGGGGCGCAGAGGGGAGAGGAGGAAGGAAAAGGCTGGACGGTCGCGTCTGTTCCCAGAGCCACGCGGAGCCCCCCACCTCCGGGGTCCTAGTGCCAGGGGGCCAGGGGCGGGTTTCCTCCTTGACCGCTGCCCCCCCCCCCCGCTCCCACCCCCTCTGATGGTGCTGCCTGCTGCCCCCCCCGCCCCCGCCCTGTCCCTCCGCTGGGCAAAAGGACGGGAGGCGGCTTGGCCCACGGAGGCTGACTGGGGAGAGGGGGAGGGAGGTGCGAGGCCCAGAGGGAGACGTCTAGCGGCCTCCAGGCTCCTTCACCAACCGGCCGGATCCTTCCGAGCTGTCCCAAACGGAGGCCCGGGCCCCTCTGGGCCTGCAGGGAAGCAGTCATTGGATGCAGGTGCGCCCAGGAGGCAGACACGACTTTGGGGGGGGGGGATGGTCAGCTCTCGCTAGGCAGGCTGAGGGAGGGCCTCAGCTGGGGGTCCCTGCGTCCCCGGGCCGAGGAGGGACGGGTGACCCCTTACGGCGTTCACTACGTGCCTCCAGCCACAGTGCTGGAGCCTCAAGCTTGGTCAGGGCCCTGGCAGCTCCCATCCTGCTTCATCTGACGTCCGACGCTGGCTGGTGGCCGCCGGCTGTCCCTCGGCCCGCAGCCGCCTCCCTTGGCTCACTCTGGGGACCTGCCGGTTGTGCCTGTGCTTGCCTCACTTTCTTCTCCTTGAAGTGGAGGTTGAGAGCACGTCCCCTTCCTCAGATGACACACGCAGAGCCCCAGAGCCGCCCCAGGGAGTGTCCCCTCCTGTGACCGTCCACTCTCAGCAGGCCCTATGGGCCCCTCCAGGCCCGCCGCCCCCACTCCAGAGTGCGAGCACCGCCGGGGACCCGGAGGCTGGAGAGGAGGCACCGCAGACACGTGGGAGCAGCACCCAGGGCCGCTGTCTCCGGGGTGGGGGGGCCGCCTCTGGGGGTGGGGGGCGTCGGGGGCGGGCGCGCCCGGGGCGGGGGGGGGGGAGGGTCAGCGGCTTTGGAAACCTGCCGGCCTAGCGACGCGCTTGACGAGGGCAGCGCGGTAGTTACACTTTCTTAATTAAGTGAATAATTAAAAAGAAGTTGATTATCAATTAGCTAATTAAATAATCCATGTTACTTTCATATTCCCGCCTTTTCCCTGTTTTTCCCGTTCCTTCCTTTCCCTCCCTTTTCCCTCCCCCGCCCTTCTGGTTAATCACTGCGGCCGCGGTAATGAGCCGCCTCGGGTTGCCAGGCAACCGGCTCCCAGTTAAACAGTCACAGCTGCCTCCCGTCAGCGCCCTGACGGCTGCGCACGGGGCTCGGCGCCCAGGACGCCCCGCGGGGGCGGGGAGGGGACCCCTCTGCATCTCCGTCTGTGCAGCGACAGGGCTGACACTGTGTAGACGCCAGGAGACGCAGTCCCCGGGCCTGGGGGCCCCGCGAATCCGCCCCCGCTGCCGCGGCCGTCCGATCCCCCTGCACCCCACCTGGAGCGCCCCGGCCCGGCCACGGCGCTGCGGGCCCCCGTGTCCCCGCCGCCCCAGGCTGTGGTCACGCGGCCGGTGCGCTCAGGCCGCTGCGACGGGGCCGGGGAGAGGCAGCTCGGGGCGACGCCTGCGCGCCCTCCAGCCAGGGGGCCCGGGGAGACGGGCGACGCCCCGCGGGACGGGAACGGAGCTCCCGGGACCGCCTAGGAGAGGTGGGGCCCGAGCCGCCCGCCGGGGACAGCGAGGCAGGGCTGCAACCTCCCACCCACCCCCGGGGACCGCCTGGTTCAAAGCCGAGGGCACCACGGCGCGGGCCGAGCCCGCTGGCCACCGCCGCCGCCTCGGGGTCCCAGGCGGGTTCCAGTCCGCACACCGGCGAGGCCTGAACCGGCTCCAAAGCCCCCTCACCCCGGGGCGCAGCGGCCGACGCCCCCCCCGCCCCACTTTACAGTGCGCGGCGCACGGCGGGGTTCACGTCCGTCCGGTGCCGGGCGCTCGGCGACGCCCGCCCCGCCCGCTCCCGCCCGGGGTCGGCTTGGGGGGTCCGCCCCTGGGCGTTGGTCGGCCTGCCAGGCAGCCCGCTGGGTCCCCCTCCCAGGTCCTCCCGCGAGCTCTCCGCCCCACCCCCATCTCGTGTTGTTGTGCTGGTTTTTTTCTCTAATTCTCCGGAGTTACTCTTTTGTTGCCAATTGTTTCTGTGCCCTGAGGCCACGCTGTAAATGAGATGTTACATCTGCACCGAGCTAAGTAAACACTTTATAAATGAATAAATAAGTGAATAAATAACGAAATAGTCATCTCGGGGACGGACCGGCTGCCAGGGCTCCGGCCCACCGGTCTGTGTCCATCCGGTACCCAGGCCTCCGGTGGGGGGAGGTGGGTTGGGAGCGGGTTTCTGTTCCCTCTCCCCCCTCTCCCCTCAACGGCTGACCCGGCCCACCCGAGCCTCAGTCAAGTGGCCTCCTCAGCCCCCCCTTGCTCATTTCCCAAATTTTCCTCCAGGCTCCCTGGCATTCCCTCCAACCTCCAGACGTCAGTTTGGGATTCATTGCTTCCACCCATCTCTTTTCAAACAAAAATGGATTGTCAAAAGGGCTCTTAACCCCGGCTGTGCGGGACCAGACCTGTCTTCTCCAGGAAGGCGGACCGGCTCTGGGTGGTCACCGGCTCAGCAACGTCCAGCCACCCAGGTCTGCTACCGCAGTGCTGCCCCAGGGCAGGGCTGGGGGCCTGTGCACTGGTGGCTAGGAACTGACAAACTGTCACCAACAGGAAAGATTGGGGGCTGGGGGGGGCTGCAGCCAGAGTCCCCCCTCCCCCCCAGCTTCCAGCCTGACACACACACACACACCCACACACACACACACCCTGGCCAGCATGCTGGAGGGAGCAGGCAGGCCTCCACCCCATCGGTGGACGGGCGAGTCAAGTCCCAGAGAGGCGGAACTTCGCAGGTATCACGGACAACAACGGGAAGAGGCCGCCGAGCAAGCACTCACTGAGTAACCGTTATAAATCCGGCCGTGCAGTCTGGACTAGATGATCGGGGACGGCCTGGGAGAGGTGGGGAGCAGACCTGTTATTATTTACGCCAGATTAAGAAAAGTATCCAATTTGCTAGCCATCTTCCTCCTCGTGGGAACGGGCATCAATTTTATTACTGTTACTCCGATTTTAATATTCTCTAAATGAATTACTATTGAGCGAGGTAGTTAGTCAATAGTTTAATGCAATTAATTATCTTTAAATCACTTTGTTATCTTTTTTTTTTTTGAAAGAGATTCTTAACTCCAGTGAGCTGCCGTTTACTTACAGGAAACTTGAGAGGAAGATTTGGCAGGGAGGAGGGGGAGGCACCGGAGTGGAGACCCTGCTGAGGGGTTTTCTTGGTCCAGAAGCAGCGCAGCCCTGGATCCCAAAGGCCCAAAATTCCAAGGTGTGGGCGACTCGTGGGGACCGTGCCCGTCGCTGCACCTGGTGCCCACGGGGAGGCCGGCAGGCCAGCACGGGGAGGCTGGACACTGGGCACCTCCTGCCACAGCAGGAGCCTCTACATTTTGTTTTGCTTGTTTGTTTTTAGTTTAAGTAGATGGCGTGGGGGGGGTGCGAATGGAACTCACAGGCCACTCCCACTCATGTTTCTTTTCTGGACTTCCCCTGGCCCTGCTCCTGGGGCATGGCAGCCACGACAGCCAAGCAGGCCCTTTTGTGGTCACCCCTGGTTCTTCTCCGAGGGGCAAGGGAGCGTCGCCTTGGGCAAAGGACTTGGGAGACAAGAGATGGTGATGGACGGAGCAATGGGGAATCTGGTATTATTTCCAAGTTACTGTATTCTAGCTTATTCCTTGTTTGTGAGGTGTGGAAGGCCCCACCTCTTCCCCTGCCCCACCCCCACACCCCCAGACTACTGTGGACTCTACAAACCTCCCTTCGGGCTCCCTGGGGTCCCTCCGCTCCCCCTCACTGCTGCTAGCACCTGGGGAAGGCAGCTCAGACCTGGTTCGGCGGGGTGGTGGGGGTGGGGGTGCAGCCTGTTGGGGTTCAGAGAAGCCTGACTGATCCATCACAACTCAGGGGCCAGGCCACTTGGCTGGTGGGGGCGAGGTGGGGGACAAGCAGCTGAAAGCTCCTCTCCTTGGGTCCCAGCTACTTATTCTTAGCTACTGCACTGAGTAGAAGCAAGAGGAAGCAGCCATCAGCTCAAACTGAGGGCCAGAAATGTTCCAGGAGAAAGCCCCCTTCCCTGCATCTTTCCCAGGCCTGACAAGGAACATCAGAAGACAAAGTTGTCTGTTCGGAGGTCCAGCCAATGGCACACTCAATAACAAAGAGAGGGAGAGACGAACTTTTTTTCCCAGCAGGTCAAGAGTAACTTCTCCGTGATCTCAGGACATCAAACAGAAGAGTGTTGGGGGCCACTGGGTGGTGTATGTGTGGGGGTGGGGGTGGGGAACACCTCCCTATGGGATCAGCAGAGTCCTGCCGGTAGACAGATGATAGATAATAGATTACCTTGTAAATAGTGGCTGGCCCAGTCCAGCCTGAGCAATAAAGAATGCTAATGGGCAGGAGCAGACTATACAAAGGGCAACACTGTATCCGATCCCGCCTTAGACATGTTTGCCGAGTTCCCCTCAGCTGTCTGAGTGCAGGTGCGTGAAGGACCACCAGGGTGTGACCCAGACACCAAGGAGGCTCTCTTGAGTGCCAAGACAATCCCCGAGAATTTTCCTCTTCCTCCCACAGAGCCACGGATCAGCCCCCGAAAGAAATGCTGGAGCATCTCACCATTCAGCGAAAATTGAATCCCCCCCCGAAAGAGCACCGAGGACAGGACCTGGTATTTCATAGTGTTTTGAAAGTAATATTCTGTTTGTCGGTGCCGTGAAATAGGGCACCGGGAACGTTACAAGAAATAAAAAGTAATTTCTCAGTGGAGAAGTTGCCAGTTTCCGATTCAGGGCTCGGGTTCTGGAACCTGGAGCCCCGGACACTTCTGTCGGCCCAGAGCCGCTCGGTCCTCACCAGCCAGGAGGACCAGCCCCTCCCACCGCACACATCTGGAATTGGCATCAGGGGGGGGCTGAGCTCTCAGGAAGTTCTCACACTTCACGACTCATTAAACGTGGGGCTTGGACTCCCCGGGAAAGGGGGTGAGGGCTGGAGTTACGCTGGGGGGTTGGGATTGAGGATAGGTGACTCCCCGACTCAGCTCCTCGGGCAGCAGCTGGCCCGGAAGGAGTTGGGGGGGGGGGGCGGAGGGCGTGATTTCAGGGCAGCCTCCTCCCGAAGATTTGGGGATCCCTCCCAGTGCCCACCTCTGTGGGGTAGGCCTGAGAGCACGTGGGCTGGGGTAGGGAGCTGCCTTGCCTGACTCCGAAAGGGCCCACGTCCTGCTCGGGTGGGCCTTTGGTGGAGTGGACCGAGGGGACAAGTGGCCAGCCACCTCCCGCACAAGCACTCCAGCCTGGGGGACTATTTCGCCTGGACGCAGGGGGACCCTGGCCGCGTGTGGCCCGGAGGTCTGGAGGGACTGCCAGCCCTACCCGGGCAGGCGGCTGGGCCGGTGTCCCCCGGGGAGGCCTCTGGGGGCCACGGGCCTCCAAGCCTCTCAGTTGCTGGGTCCCGGTAACCGCCTTCGTGTCTGAAGGGGATAATACTTGGGAGCTTAAAATTACAATTGCTCCTACTTAAATTTATTTGATGGCCAGAGCGTCCCCGTTATACATCCGCATATGGGTTTTCAATATCGTAAATGTTTAAAAAGGTTTTGTTCTGTACTTACACTGAGTGAAATTAAAAAGAAACGGTAAAATGTTTGAAAATGAAGTGCATTATGTTTAATAAATTTAAAATGAACAAAGACTGCTATATTGCCAGCAATATCTTTCCCTGCCCAGGGGCATTAATAAAGACTGGAGGTTTGGAAAAACAATATTTTCTATTAAAATTCTGCACTGTGTTTCAATATTAAAAGGATATGTGATGAATTTCCAGTGTTACCCAGACGGGGTCAGAGATTAATTTCATTTCTTTCTGGTCAGCATTCTGTCGATAATTAATCAAAAGCAGAGTTTCTTAATGAAACACTTTTCATAAGGTGATAATTAGCAGGAAAGAGGCGGCCCGCAGACAGTCCCGAGAGCTGTCTAATAACCGGCCGGGCGCGGGGCTGGGTCCTGGGGGCCGGGGGCGGGGCCGCGGGGACATCGGGTTCCCCAGGGAAGGAGCTGAGCGGCGGCAAGTCGAGGTGAGTCGAGTCCTCGCTCGGCCCAGCCCTGGGCTGAGGACGCTCTGCCGACCTGCTCGGACCGCCAGAGGAACCAGGAGAGGCGCGAGCCGCCAGGGCCTGGACGGACCGACCCCGCCCTGACCCAGAGTGGCGACTGAGGCGCTGTGTGACCTTAGGGCGGTCCCTTTCCCTCTCTGGGCCTGGATGGTTCCTCCTCAGGGGGAGCAGCTCAATCCAGAGCCTCTCTGGCCTCGGGCGCAGGGTTCAGCCTTTGTCCTGGCCGGCCACCCTCTCTGCAGAAGTCTTGGGTGGGGGTAAAGGAGCCCCCCCCCTCCCCGGGAGCCCACATCCCCCACCAGGATCCCGCTCAGACCTTGGCTCCTGGGAGCCGGCTGCCTGCGTGGTGGTGAAGCCCAGGACGCCTCAGGGAGGGAGGGGGAGCGAGGGAGGGGCGGGGGGGGGCGTGCGCAGACAGAGGGGGATTATTAGTGCGTTATAAAATCACTAAAAATAAATGGAAAACAATTAAGGGGTTCAAAAGTAAATAAAGTTAATGAAATAAAATTAGCAGCAATTAGCAGCGGCGCCCGAGCTCCTTGCCCGCAGCCTCGCGCGCGTGGTTTGGAGCCCCGGGGGGGGGGTTGGGGGGGCTCCGAGCAGCGAACAAAGACCTCCGGCTGGGCCCGGCCAAGTGCGGCGCGGCCCGTGGGGGCCCCGTTTCGCGCCCCGCGCACCCCAGGTGCGCCCTAATCCCGGGCCCAGCGGCAGGTGCCGGTCCGGGGCCGGCCTGGCCTTCCCCGCGCTGCTCCGGAAGCGCTGCAAACTTTCCGATAACGCCAAGAGGCGGGGGTTCTGTGCAGATGAGATTATCGATAGTTATTGAAAGTCCCCAAATAGGATTTACAAAGCAGGCTCCTGCGCCTTTAATAGAATTCTAGATAATCTTTTATCACAACAAGACACCCATAGAATTATTTAAACAGATTGGACGGCTGCAGCAGCAAATTTCAATTATTCTAATGCTTTAATAAATGTGGTGCGTGTGTATTAAATTCAAGCTTCTTAATCCAAATTTTACGATTTAACTGCTCTGATTTTTCATTACTGCAACGCCCGCACGCGGCAACGGCCCACTCCGTTCCTGGGGATGGCGATGGCGGCCCAGCAGAGGCGGGGCTGGTGCGGGGCACGGGCGCGGGCGGGTCTCGGGAAAGGCCGGGCGGGCGCGGGCGGCGAGAAGGGAGGACTCGGAGAGGAGGGGCCCGAGGGGCCCTGCGCCCCTCTGCTCCCCGGCGCGGCGCCGATCGCCCCAACGCCCGCTCCGTACTCACATCGCGGCTCTGCAAGGCTCGGCGGTTCCCAGCCCGGGGGTGTGTGTGGTGGTGGTGGTGGTGGGGGCTTCGTCCGGACCACCAGTGGGGGGCGCCCCGGGCAGAAGGGGGACAGGAGGAAGGACGGCGGCGGGTAGGCAGTCCCCGGCTAGAGCGCCCCAGCGCCAGCTTGAGCGCACCAGGGAGCCGCTGGGCCCCAGCAGGGCCTCCCCTCGGGCGCCCTCTCCCCTCCGCCCGCTTCAGCCCTAAATGAGGGGATGTGGGAGCCCAACGCCCGGAGCGCGCCCCGGGGCCCGCCCCGACCGACCCCCGCCGTCCAAAGGCTGCCCCCTCCCCGGGGCGCTGGAGCGGCGAGGCGGGAACCGCGGCCTGGACCCGGGGTCCGGGAGCCCCGCCGCGCCTCCTGCACGCAGCGCGGCCTGGGAAGCGCGGCGAAGGCCGCGGACGAGGGGCCAAACCAGCCAACACGCAGCCAACGCCGAGCAGGCACGGCGGCCGCGAGCTGGAGCCCCGATTTTTCGGGGGAGTGGGAGGGCCGGGGGGGGGGGGCCGAGTGGGGGGACCGCCAAGATCTGCCCTGCCGTCGGTCGGGCTCTAGAAGGGAAAGAGCACCAAAGGCGAGGCCCCCCCGCCATGCTGGGGCTGGCTCCTGTCCCCCACTCGCCCCCTTGCCCTCCACGCTCCCCCACCCCGGCCTCGCGGGCGGCCAGAGCTGACCCGGCTGAGCAGTGAGCTGGGCTGGATCCAGAGGCCTCGATCTCTCATAATCTTTGTTTAATGTTGCAT
>PVJL010002200.1:20000-27500 GCA_004026885.1 Lyroderma lyra | reverse complement strand
CACGGCGCTCAGCCTCGCTGGAATTAATGGTTTTAATAATTGGGATCCCGATTTCTTGGGGAATTGGTGGCGTTTGCGGCCCCGAGCACCCCGGGCCCGGGGAAAATCGAGGCGGGTGGGTTGGGATTTTGGGGGTGGGGGGAGGTGGAGCAGGGGTGGCGGTTCGGTTCGGGGTGGGGCGGCTGCGGGCAGGGGAGGGGACTCGGGGCCGGCTGCAGGCTCCAGCCAAGTTTGCTAATATTTCTTCGCTGCAGATGTCCTGAAGCCCCCGAAGGGTCCCCGGGGGACCCGGACCCTATTAGAACAAATGTGCACTGCTTTTGTAAAGAGGCGCGTTGGCGGCGCCTGTCCTATTACAGGCGACACATGATCAATAGGCTGATAACGCAGCAACATCAATATAAGCGACAGAACAATGAGGGATATCATTGGGCATCTATCTTAATATAGCCGGCTACAAGAGCGCTGACAAAGAGCGCAGCTCATGAAAATTCCGCCCCACGATTCCCCATCTCCGCTCCAATATGCGCACGCACTCCCCCAGCTGCCGGCGCTATTATTCTCCAATTTCAATTTGACACCCCAGCCTTTCATGCTAATTCTATTATTGTAGGAAGTTTATGTGATTTCATATCACTAGAAATCGGTAATGTATAATAACCCTTTGGGCAAGAAACCCAGTCCCCGCAGCAGCCACCGGAAAATAATTACTTTCATATCAAAACTCTGCAGGAGCCCAGCGGCCGGGCCCTGGCAGCCCCCGGCTCCGTCACCCGGCGCCGCGCGCGCCCCGGCGTGTGCCAGGGCGCGGGGCTGCGCGCGGGGGCGCGCGTGCGTGTGTGTGTGCGCGCGCGCGCGTGTGTGGCGCCGGGGAGGAGGGGGAGCGCGGGGGAGGGCCGGAGAGGGGGAGCTGCGGATGCATAAATTTGTTCAATCAGAAAACACAAACACACACGCACACACGCGCGCGCGCACACAAAAGGAGGCATTAAGCGCGGACCTCGGGGGAGGTGAGGCGCCCGGTCCCCGCCCCACCCGCGGGGAGAGGAGTGGAAAATGGAGGGGAGGGGGCCAGGCCCGGCGCTCGGAAATTGGAAAAAGATGGACCCGAGAGCTTGCGTTTGACGAGCTTTATTTATCAAAAATGATACATATATAAATATTCTTAGACATTTTTGCATTTTACAAGGCTGAGGATTCTTGTTGTGGGGTTGGTTTGTTTTTTTGTTGTTTGTTCTTTTTTTTTTGGAGAGGGGGGTTATGGGTTCGGATTTTGTTTTGTTTTTGTTTGCTCCCTTGAGAGGCGGAGGGTCTCACCCCAAGTCCTACGGTTGCTGCCTAGGTCCGAATCGACACAGCGTTTTTCTTAAAAAGTAAAATAAAATAAAAGGAAGAAAACAGAAGGAAGAGGAAAGAGCAGTGTTTCTAAGCCGATCACCTGATTTCGTTGTGAGTCGGAGCCTGAGCCGCCGGCGTGGGCAGGCCGAGCGCCTCTCCCGGCCGCCGCGGCAGCCGCCCTCAGTCCATGTCCACGTCCTCGGCGTCCGGGGCGCTGGGTCCGGCCGCGGCGCCGGACTCGGGGGCCCCGCAGATGGCCGGCTCCCCTGCGGGGCTGGACGCCCGCGTGCAGGGCCCGGGCGACGGCGCGAGCGGCGGGGCCGCTGGGCAGGCTGCCCCCGCGTCCGCGCAGTCCCCGCCGCCGCCCTCGGCCGCGGCGGGGTCCCGGAAGGGTGCCGGGGTCGGGGCCCCCGGGGCGGCGCCGGCGTCGGGGCTGCGGCGCGCGAAGGCCGAGTCCGGGGCACCGCCGGGCCGCGGGAAGGCCCCGAAGCTGGCCTGAGCGGGCGGCGCGGGCGGCGCGGCGGGAGCGGGCGGCGCGTCCTTGGGCGCCAGCTCCGCGCCCGCACCGCCCTTGAGCGCGGCCTGTGGCACCAGGAAGCCGAGCGGCTGCGTGATAGGGTAGAGCAGGAAGTGGCCCTTGCCGATGAGGGTCCGCGGCGCGCACGGCAGCCCGGGCGCGAAGTCCAGCCCCGCGGCGGCGGCGGCGGCGGCGGCGGCGGCGGCGGCAGGCGCGGGCGCGGCCTTCCGGCGCGGCGGCGAGTCCGACAGCAGGCTCTCCACGCTGAAGGGGCTGGCCTTGGGCAGGCCCGCGGCACCGCGCTCCGCCGCCGCCCCGGGCCCGCACGGGGCCGCGTCCTTGTCCGCGGGGCGGCCTAGCCGCAGCGGCGGGCCGGCGCCGCTTCTTTGGCTCGGGTAAAAGGCGGGGTCGCAGGTACCGGGCGCGGGTGGCTCGCCCGGCGGTGCGGGCGCGGACCCGGGGGCGCCGGCAGCGTGCGCTCCAGGGCCCTTGGCTGCAGCGGCGGGCGGCGGCGGCGGCGGCTCGGGCGGCTCCGGGGACAGGCCGCCGCCGCCGCTGTCGCTGTCAGAGCTGGGTGCGCTGTGCAGGGACAGGCCGCTGGGCGAGTGCAGGTGCCGGCTCTGGCTCTTGAGCAGCTTCTTCTCGTGCTTGCGTTTCTTCTTCTCCATCTTCTCCAGCTCCTTGCGCGCGATCTCCTCCGGGTCCATGGGCTCACCACTGCACGTGGTCGGGTGCGAGTTGTGCGCCGGCCGCCCCGGGCCCTTCTTCGTGTTTTCCTTCTTCCTCCACTTGGCCCGGCGGTTTTGGAACCAGACCTAGAGCAGCCGGGTGAGGAAAGGAAGGTACGTCAGGCGGCACCCTCGCCACGGGGCTGCGGGGCTCCCCACGGCCCCGAGGGAGGCCGGCCTGCACAACCTCTGCAGCTCTGGCTGGGGTGGGGCGGGAGCTAAGCCACGCGGCCAGGTCAGGCCAGGCCCCGAACTGGGCTTCGTGCTCAGGCTGCAGGTTCCAAAGAAAATCTTTTCCTCCCAGAAGAAGGTGCGTGGAGCCTCTTGGTCCGCTTTCTGATCTGGCTTCTCACCTCCTGGAGCTGGGAGCTGCCTGCCCCCTCGTTGGGCAGGGCTGGGCTGGGCTGGGCTGGCCCGGCCCTTGACCCAGGACATCGGGTTCCTGGTCGGGAGGCAGAGAGCAGGGCCCGCCTTGCCCCTCCTGGCTTCTCACAGCTCGCGGTCTAAGCAGCCCGTGAGGCCTGGCGCTGACCGTCTGGTCCGAGGACACCAGGCGGCAGGCTCAGCCGCCTTCCACACCTGTCTTCAGCACACCGCCCCCCCGCCCCGAGACTGAGTCAAAGACCAGATTTTGGCGTTTCTCCGTGAAGGGAAATCTGGATGCTTATTCTTCTAGAAGGGCCTAAGAAGCTAAGCTCACTCTGGGGAAGGGGTGCTCAGCGACCTGCTCCCCCAACACATTCACACATACCCTTCTTTCTGGGGGTTTCAGTGCTCTCAAACCAGTTGTGCTTGGCCTGGGGTGTGTGTGTGTGGGGGTGTGGACAGAGAGGAGGCCTGGACCAGCCTGGTCTCCCACCTTCTCTGCAGGCCCTGTCCTGGGAAGCCCTGCAGGACTCAGGGAGAGCAGAGCCCCTGGGCCCTTGGGATCCCAGACCCCCACTGAGCCTGAGGCGCATACCCTCCCCAGAGGTCTCTGACATCCCAATTCTTTGTTGTGGCCGTCCAGAGAGCCCGCGTATCGCCGGCCGGGCCTGGTCACAGGCAGCCCTCTCCGTGCCAGGAGCAGGCATGAGGCTGCAACCTCCCGAAGGTTGTAACTACCCTTTCTCTTCTCTCTCTCTCTTTAATACTTTTTTTTTCTTTTGGTACAAATTGCAGGCTGACTTGTCAGCAAGAATCACTCATTATTGTATTAGAGGAGGAATGACGAGGTCTTGACTTCACTTAAGACACTTAGAACGAATTGGATGAAAGGATTTACAAACACAAGAGGTCAGGAAGGGCGGCCCAAGCGCAGGACCAGACACCCCTCTGGGCAGAGCGGGCCGTGCTGAACGGGGGGTGCGGCCTGCAGCCCCCCATAGCACTCACCTCACCCCACCCGGCAGAGACTTCTGTGCGGGGGAAACACCCCATTATGCAAATTACAGTTGGAATTTCTAATCCGCCAAACGGACGCTGTAGTTTTAGAAGGAATGCCGCTGGCAGTGTCCCGAATGAAAATCAGATTACAGGGAAAAGGAAAAGAGACAAAGATATAACCGGGGGTGCGGGGGGGGATGAAAGATTCTGACACCCCTTTTCTCGCAACGTGTTAACCGGTTAAGTTTCCAGCCCCTTCCCCAGCTGCCCGCTCCTGCGAAGCGGTGAAGAAATACATGTTTCCATCTGAGTGTTTCAGACGGTAAACACACAGACACGTTCGCGGGGAGCCGGGCCCCGCGGGGGCGCGGGGGCGCCGGGCTGCCCTTTCCCCGTCTCCTCCGTGTCGCCTCTCCCGCCCGAGCCCCGGAGGCCTCCTTCCGCGCGGTCGCCCGAACCCATCACGCGGCTCCCCGGTTCGGACGCAGCGGCTGTTCTCACCACTTCGGGACGGCCGCCTCGGCTTCCGGGGACTCCCCCCCCCCCGACCCTCTCCGCGAGGCGCCGAGCCCCGGAAGACCCCACCCGCTCCACACACCGTGCTGCAGGCGAGCGGCGGGCGGGCTCGGAACGGAGGGTGCGTCTCCACCTAGAACAAAGGCCGGCCGGCGCGGGGCAGGCCGAGAGGCGGGACGCGGGCTCCTGGGCGGGACGGCGGGTCTTTACCTGAACGCGGGACTCGACCAGATCCAGGCGCAGCGCCAGCGCCTCGCGCATGAACACGTCGGGGTAGTGGCTCTCGTTGAAGGCTTTCTCCAGCTCCTCCAGCTGCCAGCCGGTGAAGTTGGTGCGGGTGCGCCGCCGCTTGCAGCCCGGGCTCTCCTTGTCGGGGTCCCCCGAGTCTGCGGGCGTGCACAGGACGCCGCGGGGCTCAGCCACGGCCCGAGCCAGATGCACGCGCCTCTGCTGCCCTCCGGCCACCCAGGGTCCAGCGGCCCCCTGTGCCGGGGTGGAGGGCTGGGACCCCGGCGATCCCTCTCCGCGGCCGCCGAAATGCAACTCCTCTGCCCTACGGGGTCCCCGACCGCCCCCCCCAGCCCCCCACCCCCCCACCACACACGTTCACACTCCCCGTCCGCCGCGCCTACCTGACAGCTTGAAGGGCTGGCTGTCGCCGCCTACCCCGCAGGCCGCCGGCAGCAGCGGCGTGGGGTTGACTACCGAGGCGGCGGCGGCGCACGAGCCGCTAAGCAGCCCGTCGATGGAGAAGGGCACCGAGGCGGCGGCCGCGGCCGCGGCGGCCGACTGCAGCTGGTGGCCGGCCAGCTCGTACACGTGGTGGTGGCCCAGCGGGTAGGGGAAGCCCACCACGCCGCCCAGCGAGCCCCCGAACTGGGCATGCGGGTGCTCCAGGAGGCGGCCGTCCATCATCTCGCGCGGGGGGCCGGCGGGGCCGGCGGCGGGGCGCGGGGGCGCGGGCCGGGGCCGGGCTGGGCCAGCGGCGGGAGGCGCGGGCGGCGGCGGCGGCGGCGCGGACAGGGACCCGGAGCCCTACACATGCTTCGCCCGCACTCCGGCGCTTTACTTTATCAACATCAAGCTCCCGATAATTAGCCGCGGCCCGGGGAATTTGGGACCAATAAGAAGCGCTAATCGGCTCTGACGTCAGAGGCGTGCTGGGTGCAAGGAAACGTTTTCCATATCGATTGCTAATTATACCTGACATGCACCTCAATAAACAGTATCAGGAACTGTCACAACAAGACGGGGGGGGGCGGCGGCGGCAGAGCGGGAGGGGCGCGGCCCGTGCTGGGCGGGCGCGGGGAGCGGCCCCGGGCAGGGGCCCCCGGCGAGCCCCCACTTCGGTCCCCGCTGGCCCAGCCCGCGCGTCCCCCGCCGCGGCTCCCGCCCCTACGCAAATCACTAATAGATTTCCCTTTAAAACATTCACCGCGTGTTGTGGGGATTTTTCACCAGAAATGCTGTACTCTCTGAACCTTTAAAGTGATGTTGCTCCAATTACAGAGAGACATTGAGCGGCAAATAGACTGATCCAATAATAGGAGATTCATCATCCGCTCTTTCCGAAACTGTCACATTGAATTTAAAACTACAAGGGCTTCTCATCTCCTCTCCGGCTCCAGGCGGCGGGAGGGGAGGAAGGCGAGGGAGGAGGAGGGGAGGAGGAGCGGAGGCGAGGGCGGCGAGGGAGGCCGGCGACTCCAAAACAGGGGGACTCCTGCAGCATGTCCGCCCCTCAATAAAGAGCACCCTTAACGTCCTCTCTGACTGACTGGCAGGCGCTGGGTGTACAAAACCGGAGGTGGGGGTGGCCGAGGAGGCACCCTGAGCCCCCCCACCTCGCCCCTGCCTGGGGGGAAAAAGGGGGCACAAAGGGCAGGGGCGGGGGGTGGGGGTGGAAAAGTAACTTTGAGGCGGCAGCCAATCAGGTCCCTTACACACACGAATAAAAATAAATAAATACATCTCGCTTGGACTCGGCCTCTGAAGGGTAGGGCCGAGGTACCCAACCCATTTGTTATAATTAAATTATGTTCTCAGAGAAGTGTCACTCCTTCTCCACTATAAAATATTGATAGACTCAAAGCTGAATCACTGAAGGACGTATTCCTAAATAAGCAGCAAATGAGGACCGAGAGCAGAGGGGAGGGAAATCGCTGTGTCCTTTGTAAAAGAAAGTTCGTGGGTGGGGAGGTTGCACCTCCCGTCCGCCCCAGGGGCTGGGACCTGGTCCTGGGCCAGCACCCGCAGGCAGGACGGGAGAGAGCTCCTGGGCCTCAGTAGGGCGGGCCGGCCGGGAGCCTCTCACCCCACAATGAAGCCACCACAGATGAGTTGGCCTTTGACGTGAGTGGCTTTGCCCAGGCTGCCACGCCGGGAGCCGGGAGTGAAGGAGAAGGGCAGGACGACTGTGCCTGTCTGTGCGTCCCCCCACCCTGTGCCAGCCCTTCTGTCCGTCCCTGTCCGTGTGTATTCCAGAGAGGGGACGTCTGGGTGGAGGGGCGGCGGCGGGGGGGGGGGGGATCGAGGCTGGCACCAACCCCACCCCGCCTGGCGCAGGCAGCCTTCTGCCTGGACCAGCCTGGAGGCGGGGTCACTGGACCTGCAGCCCCGGGTAGGTCCTGTTAGAATGAGCCCAGGCCACACCGACTCGGATTTAATCACTTCTCTGTCCTCGCTGGAGAAGAGGCGACGGTGCCGCGGCGGGGGGACGGGCCCCACATCTCCGGGCCAGAGAGGAGGCCTGGAATCTGGGGCCTAGGAAAACGCTGCAAGGATTAATTCCGAGGTCAGGGGCCAAGAGCACTACTTTTCGCCATAATTTAATTTCTTTCTCTATAAATACTAAATGTAAACTCCGTCCATCCGACTCGATTTCGCCCATAGCCGTGAGCGCCTCGTTCTCTGTCGGGTTCGCGAGGAGGAATGTGCAGGGCGCGTGTTTCTGAATACAGAGGCGTAATCAATTCGGCCCGAGGGGAGGGCCGGGGAGGGGCGGGCGCCGGCCGGGCTCCCTCGCCCATCTCTCTT
>PVJL010002200.1:0-15000 GCA_004026885.1 Lyroderma lyra | reverse complement strand
CGGGCCGCAGGCGTGCTGACCGGTCCTCTGGCCGCTGGACTTCGCACGAGCCGCCGGCCAGGGGTGAGCGGGCCTGCCTGGTGGAGGCCGCGGCCGCGGGAGGGGCTGCCCTGCCACCGGCAAGAGTTTCCAGCCTATCCGTCCGGAAATCGGGGGGTCGCCCGGCCCCACCGATGGGGAGACAGCCCTTCGGTTATTTATGGGCGGGTGGGAGGATTCGTCCTCGTCCGCCCCCGCCCCCGCCTCGCTCCCTCCCTCCGCCGCCCCAGGCGCCGGGGACTGGCGCGGGGCAGAGCGGCGCGGGGGCGCGTGGGGGCCGGCGCCGCGTCGGGAGGCGGCGGGAGAGGGCGGGGCGCGGCAGAGGCGCCCCCACCCCGCGTCCCGGCCGCGCTCCAGCCCCGGGCGTGGGGCGGCGCCGCGGGGCCTGCTTAACTGGGAAATGATGGAGCCGCGCCCCGCCCCCGCACTCGCCGCCTAATTGTTTTCGCTCGCCCGTCCCCATCTGTCCCTCTCGGCCCGTGTGTGTTTGGGCCTTTGTCTCGCTGCCCTGTACTGACACTTTCTTTCAGAGACCACTTCTGTCGCCCTGCGCCGATCGCTTCTGCCCCATTAACCCATCGGCACGCGGCTCCCGCAACAAAGGCCTGAGAGCGGATCGACCGCGAGCGCGTCTCCATTGTCCGCCGCCGACCCCGCGCCGGCCCGCACAGCCCGGCCTGCAGCCCGACGGCGCGGGGACCGAGCTGGCCTCGAAAACAAGCGGAGGAAGCCATCCTGTCGGGGCCGAGTTCCGCCCTAAGTAAACACGGAGCGGGGACCGGCTGCCCTTGGCAGGGGCCGGCGGAGCAGCTGCGGCCTCGGCACCGCCGCCGCCCGGGAAGCTAATCCTGCCTTGGCAGTGCCCCTCTGTCCTTCCCTGGACGTGAACCTGGCAGGCAGAGGACAAGCGGCTGCGAGGAGGGGCGAGTCCGCCTCGTGGCCCGTAGACAAAGACCAGTACCTGTGACTAACGGGGCTGCCTCTCCTCCGGGTCCTCCCTCCCCCGCCCCAAAGGAGAGGAGAGGCCCAGCCCACTCCGGCTCCGGTAGGAGAGCACCCACTGGTCTGGGGGGTGCTGACCGCCGAGAGCAGACCCCAGCGACAGGTCCAGGTCGACGGTCTAGGCTCGCAGCGCGCCGCGCACAGCCGGGGAGCAGGGCCCACGCCAGGGCGGAAGCAGCAGTGCCGGCCTCACGGCCCCGCACCGGGGTTCCTGCCTCCCACAGCCTTCCGAGGCCGCGCGCGGTGGTGTGAGCACGCGGCGGTGTGAGCGCGCGGCGGTGTGAGCACGGAGGCTGCTCCTCGGAGATGAAGGGCTTTCACTGGGACTTCCTGGCAGCTTCCTGGAGGGTGGTGGGCATGGGCACAGGTGGAGGGGAGACCCCCTTGTGTCTGCAGCCTTCCCTCTCCTGGAGGCATTCCCTCCCAGGGCTGCCTTGTTCTGACCAGAGTGGCAGGAGGAAGGTGGTCCACTGCCCACAGGCTGTCCATACAGGCCACCAGAAGGCCACCTTTGTCTAAAGTGGAGGTTGGGGTGACAGCAGGAGGCTACTGGGCCCAGTCCTGCTGAGACGCACATGAATGCTGATAACCAAAGAGCTTGGCCCTCTTTTCATAGAGAACTGCCTGCTTTTATTTTCTGTTCTACAAGCGCCGGTCCCACGGTTTAGCAGTGCCATCGCAAGGCTGTCCTAGGAGCATGTCCCCTGCAGCATGGAGACGTCACAGGTCCAGGCAAGGTGAAAGGGCTCCAGTTTCTAATGCTGCCTAGACCGCCACCTTGTTTTGAAAACCCATTAAACACTTCGCGTAAAGAAACCGCCAGAAAACCAGGAAAGGACGAAGGGACACGTGTACTGATCGCCGGAGGCCACTCCGAAGCTCCGACAGCAACTTGCTCAGCTGCCTCCTCCCCACCCCGTGCCCCACGTGCTGCGGGGGAGGCGGGCAGAGGTCTGCGGTTTCCTGCTGCTGACCTGCCAGACTGGGCACTGTCACCCCTTTCTGGGTCTGGAGGACCCAGAGTCCAGAAGGAATGGGGTCCTGCGGGTCTCCGTCTGCCCTTTTGCCTGGAGCCCAGTCGTGCTTTCACGTCGCTCCTACAGGGACTTTGTAAGCCACTCTGACAGCACGTCACAAGTCCAAGTCCTCTCTCTGCTTCCTCTGTCTGACCCGTGGAGGGGCGCCGGGGCCTCCCGCACTTGGCAGCTTGTGCAGGTGTTGTCAGGCGGAGGCGCAGGTGACTCCCAGAGCCGGCACGGGCCCGTCCGCGCTGCCTCCTGGGAGCCCGCCGTGGGCCCGGGCACCGCGGTCGGGCCAGCAGGAGAGGCAGTTTTTAGGTGACAGCCTTCCTGAGACCTCACTGCCACCCACCCATTCACCCTTCCAGAAAGTTTACAACGCAGTGTCTCTTAGGACACCCCGAGTTGTGCACCGTCCCCATCATCGAATGCAGAGCATTTCCGTCACCTCCGAGGGAGACCCGCACCTGTCAGCGGTCACACCCCATCCTGAACCCCCGCCCCCTCGGCCCCTGGCAACTGCTCATCCACTTTCCTGTCCCTGTGGATTAGACGAGGACCATTTTGCAAAAAGAAGTTTTCGCAGTCTGGAAAGGAGGGTGTAGACGGGGACTGTGGGAGGAAGGCCTGGATCCCGCGTTCCTTGAGACACAGGAGCCGGGGAGTGTCACCTGGGAGCCAGAGGCAAGGGGCGGCCGGGGTGAAAGCCCTGTGGCCTCCTCCTCAGCCCGGGCCACATGTTGTACCCATCAGTCCTCCCCTCCGCTGCCGTTACAGATGGGCCTGTGAGATGGCCTCTGGCCCCTCTGTCGTCTGTCTGCCTGGTGGGTGCAAGCTGCCCCCCGCAGGCCAGACCACGAGGCTCCTTTCCGCTCTGCCCCATCTGATTGGACGCCCTCTGGGGCTGGCGCGGCACCAGAGTGCTTGTGGGCAGGCCCTTCCTGGCCCCCTCCTCGTCCCTTCTCCCCAGCCCTGAGGACCCGATCTCACGTTCAGAGGCTGTCCCTTGTCTTGGTGTGTGGCCAAGCAAGCTTTGGGGCGTGATACATGTAAGAGGTTGCTCGGTTCAGAGAGCACCATTTTGTTTTCCCCCAACAAAAAAGTCTTTTAGAATTTAGCCTATTTTTAACACCCATTCTCGCCACGATCCCACTCTGCACAAGCCGAAGTCCCAGCAACCACAGCGCTGGGTTCTAATGAGCATTTTCTTGATTTATAGCAGAAATGAACAGTTATCTGCTAATAACCCCTGAGTCTGAAATTAAAAGGGATAGAGAAAATAAACCAAATTGCAAAGATCAGCTCTTGTTAAATAAAGTCATTGTGGAAAGACACACAACAACATTTTCATGCATCAGATCAAGGACGTGATGGGCTTGTCATCTGAGGGTTGTAATTACTTAACAGCACTTGGCGCAGACCACGCACCCTCCGCACACACCACGGACGCTGGTTAATTAATTCTCAGCAGAGCCCGTCCAGCTACTCTTACACAGAGAAACTGAGGCGGGGTGACGGGACGGCGGGAAGCGCAGCACGAGAACCTCGGGTGCCGGTGGCCTCCTGGCCTAGGCCCGCCCGGCCTCTCCGCTCACTCTTGCCCAGAGATTTAAGGTGTCGGGGCGCAGGGGGTGGGGTGGGGGCTACAGAAACAAAGGCACGGCTAACGGCTAACGGCGCTTGGTTGGCGCTGCCGTTGTTTTCCTAGTCGGATGGCGGCGCTCGTCGCCCCACCCGGAGACTCACAGGCTGAAGGCGGTGTGGGTTCCCCTCGCGTGCACGCGTGCAGGGGCGGTGTGTGCCGCAGGGGCGGGAGTGGGGCTGCGTGGGGACAGGCGGCAGCAGGCTTACGAGAAGAAGTTACACGCCAGTCAGAGCCATTAACGCGAGCTGGAACGCTTAGCAAAGCAAGCTGGCTTTCTTCTGTTACCCCTTGTTTCCGTGCTTCGCTCACCTTTTAAAAGACTGCCTGACGGGGCACACGCCCACGATCCCGCCCAAGGCCGGGCTGCTGGGAGCGCCCTGAGCGGGCGCCAGGGCTGGACACAGGCCCCTTAACGCACAGCGGCAGTTCCCCACAGAGGCCCTGTCGTCACCTGTCACACCTGCAATTTCTTTATTCACCTGGAGGCACAGGTTGATGTGAACTCCAGGGAGGCCCCCGGGAGGAGGCACCCCCCCGACCCGCCCCGGAACGAGGTCTGTCTTTGTTTTCCCCAGGGGGCCAGTGGCCTCCTGTGCCGTCCAGTGTCCAGTTCCGTTACAGTTTTGGAAAGAAAAACCAACCAAGACACCACCACCTAGCTTCCGGGAGTGCCACCCAGAGACGGGCCTCTGGGTGTTGAAAGTCCTGCCTTTTCCGACACCCGAGACCAAAGCCCTTTCCCTACCTGTTTCCTCTGTGAATTCAAGGTCAGACAATGAAGTTTGCGAACTCATCCTGGAGAAAGTGCTCCATACCTCGTTGCTGAATGTCACCACGGTCACCTTCGAAGCTCTACCCTTGAGGGGCTAGGCACCGACACCAGCGCCCAGTCCGCCCTTCACAGCCGTTTCGGAGCTCTCTTTCTGGAATGGCCGTTGGAGCTGTCATCGTGCCCAAATCTGACAATTAGGTTCGCGAACTTGCCGCCGTGCGCTTACGCTGACAGCTCTGCACAGACAACTCGGTGAGGTGTCACAACCTTGGCAAGGGACGACGACAGCTCCGATGGCCATTCCAGAAAGAGAGCTCCAAAACGGCCTGAAGGGCGGCCTGGGCGCTGGTGTCGGTGCACAGCCTCCCAAGGGGAGTGCTTGGAAGGTGACCGCAGGGACACTCAGCAGTGAGGACGAGTCCACGCACTTAATTGTCAGACCTCGTATGTCGCTGCACACTGGGCACGCTTCTGGACTGCATAAAAATATCTGAGTAATTAAAAATAAGTCACCAAGTAGGAGTATTAATTAGATGCTCAGGAGCATCCTCTGAGCAGCGTGGAATGAGACGTGCACTCCGAGGGCATCACCCCACCGCACTGGCTGCAGGAGCCGAACGGGGACGGTGTCCCTTGACTTGAGCTCCACGGTCCCCAGCCTCAGCTGTTTTATTAATTTTTTTATCTACAATTCTAAACTACTATTTCATTTATTAGAACAATAGGGAAGCTTATTGAGGTTGTATTTTTATTAAAATTTCTATTAACTTTTGCTATCAGTGCAGTTGTAGATTAATTAATTTTTACTACTTTCCCAAAGCAAAAAATATTGGAGCTGATCCCAACTTACTTCCAATATGAAACAAGCCCGATCAGAACCTGAGCAGTTCGGGCCCCAGCGATCTGCGGGAGCGGCAGGGCGGGGCGAGTCTATGCCGGAGGGGAGTTCAGGGGGGTCCTGAGGAAGAGGGGGGCGGTCTCCTCCACTGGGAGCGGCGTAAGGGAGTTCTGGACGCGGCGGTTCTCGTACAGAAGCACGTGAGATTTCACTCTTTCAGTTTTGGGGTTTTGGGGGGACTGTTTAGTTCTGAGGAGCTTTCTCTTTTGAGGTGAAATTCACATAGTATGAAATCACCGTTTGAAAGTAAACCCGTTCAGTACGTTGATGATATTGTGCGCCCCCCACCTCTGCCTGGTTCCCAAAGAAGCCGCATCCCCATTAGCAGTCACCCCCAGGCCCCGGCGCCCACGAACCCGCCTCCTGTCTCCGTGGCCCTGCCTGCTGTGGACGCTCCGTGGAAATGGCACCGCACGCTGCACGCCGGTGGTGTGGGGCTTCTCGCACTTGCAGCGTGCTCTCGAGGCTGGTCCAGGCCATGGTGCGAGTCAGGGGTTGCTCCTGGTCGTGGCAGAGTAATGCTCCAGCGCGCACGTGCACCACCTTCCGTTTACTCAGTCACCCTCCGGGGCCATCGGTTCCACGCTCTGACCGTGGGACCAGAGCTGCTGTGGACACGGGTGCACAGGCATTCGGCCTGGGGAACTCCGACCGCGAGGGCACTACCACAGCATCCCACACTGTCCCGAGTGTGGCCGTTGGTCTGCGCGGTGTGGTCAGGCTGTGGCTTCTTGCTTTACTGTCACCTGGCTGTGGCATGACCGTGTCAGACCATCGTGTGAGTGGACCAACCGCTGTGTCTTCCTCCAAGGCAGCCAGGCACGAAGCATCTGCAGCAGTGCCAAGGCGGAGAGCGCCGGGCTGGGGCGCTGGCCCCAGCGGCCAGGCAGGAAAGGGTGCAGTGGTCAGGGGCGGGCGCGGGGGCCGGGGGGGCAGCAGAAAGGAAACGGGGCTGCAGCTGCCCGTCCGCAGCCAAGCAAAGCGGCTACCGTGCGGGATGTGAGGCCTCGGGGTCAGCTGCAGGCCTCGGGCGCGAGGCACATCTGGCTCCCAGGTGCTTGGGCTCCAGTGTGGCAGCCGGCCAGCAGGCGAGGACTCCTCCGTCCCCTCCGTCTGCCCCCCACCTCAGCGCTACCCACGGAACAAGGTGCCGTTGTTGTCTTGTTAGATGGCGCCTAATGGCACAGTGACTTCCGTCTGAAAGCCCAGGCTTGGTTCCTACCTGCCTCCCCCGCTGCCCGCTGCCCAGTCCCAGCCTGGCCTCGTCTGCTGCCGCTGGAATTTTCCGGAGCGAGGGCTGGGAGGCCCTGAGCTGAGGGCTCCAGGACTTGGAAAGGAGCTTGTTGGCCCACGAGAACCTCTGCACACGAGAGGGGTCCAGAGCGCAGGGAAACCCCAAGCCCAGGGAGGGTGGTGGACTTTCTGAGGGACGTGGCGACGAGCACTGCCCTTCTGGGGGCCGACTGGCTCGTCACGAGGCTGGGAAGAAGTTCCATCGCGGCTTCCCTTCGAGGTGCCATGGACAGCAAACACCTGTCCTTGCCGCTCACATCCGGGCTCCCTGACACGGGACGCAGGCAGGCGCTCTCCGGAGACGCGGGCGTCCCGAGGGGCTCTGCAGCTGACCGCCTGCGGGGAGCGGACCGGGCGGCCGCCTCCGGGGGGAGCTGAGCTGAGGCTGGCGGCCACCAGGGAGCCCCGGGCAGCGAGCTGTCTGTCAGAGCCGGGACCACAAATAAACGAGGACAGGCCTAAAAGCGCTCAGGCTGGCTGCCGATCGAGGTCGCAGGCGGCCTCTGAGAGCAGCCCGCACACGTGGCCCGGGTTGTCTCCTGGACCTTCTCCCGGGAACGTTTTTGGTGGAATTCTGGGTGTTTGTTCCTGATATTTCTGAAAACGACACCAAGTCGATAGATGTCCACTGCACCTCTCTAAAGAGTGAGGCATTGTTCTGGGTGCTGTCGTTGGGGAGCGGGACGGAGGAGGAGAGGGAACAGGGAGGAAAGGACGGTGGCAGTGACAGTGACAACTGTCAGAGACGGGGAAAGGCGAGAGGGGCCGACTGGAAGGTGGGGGACGCAGGAACACGAGGCGTCTCGGAGGCTGCCGAGGTGACGCAGCGTACGTCCCACGCAGGCTGGCCAGACGTGCCATTCTGAGCGGGACAGAACGACGGTCCTGCCCCGTTTCAGACAGCACGTGTGGTCAGCCTGGTCTCACTGGGCTCCATTCAAGGTGTCAGGGTGCCGAGCAGACGTCCCATTTGCAATGGGACGGGACTCGTTTTCTGTCCCGTTTACAGGACCCCTGGTCAGCCTGCTCTAGCAGGCGTCCTGCAGGAGGAGCACAGGGAAGGGGCAGTGTGCACCGACAGCGCCCGAGAGTTTTCCAGAACTGACGCAAGACGGGCCTTCGGGGAGTCAGAAACCGTCAGTCCCACGCAGGCTGCACAGGAAGAGACCCACGTCTGAACACACTGTGGCTAGAACCACGGCTGCTGGAGACACAGGCTGTCAGCGAGCGGAAGCCCGGTGACCTAGAGGCAGATGACAGTGACCGCTGGCTTCTCAACTGCAGAGTACAGTCAGGGATGAGCTGGAACGGCACCTTCAGGACGGCGAGGCAAGGACATTTCCGTGCGCAACTGTTCGCACCTCACTAAACCGTCTGAAGCTGAAACAAAGAGACGCAGACGTGTCCCAACAGGAGCGCTGACCACGGGCCGGCAGGCCTTTGGGAGGGAACGGCCAGGGGGGTAAGGAAATTCCGGGAGGAGGAAGGGACGTGCGCGACGCACCAGCAGCATCAGGAGAGAGAGGTGAGAGTGCCAGAGCCCGCTGAGGTCGCCGGCACAGCACGCAGCAACAGAACTCATTTGGGGCTGTGAAAACAAGGTGACGACAGGGGACACAGGCGGCGCCCGTTGCAATGGAAGCAATTTTAGGTCCCCGCTTCAGTCAGGAGGAGGGTAAAATCCGATCAACGTCAGACTTCTTAAATTCGAGTACGTGTGTTAGAAATCGGGAGTGCTCCTAAAAGGCTGCCCGTACAGCTCTGCAGCAGTGACACAGAGCTTCACTTTAAACAAACGTGTTTAAGCCAAAAAGGGAACACACGTGACAGACGCTGCCAGCAGTGCCCGCGACGTGCACACGTGGCGATGGCCGCAAAGGTGGGGGTCAGGCTGGCGTTTGGGAAACCGCCGCAAACTGGAGAACGGCGCAGAGACGTCCCTGTGCACGTGTTCAGGACGCCTTCCCCTGCACGCCCCGTCGGCCCCACATGAACGAATGCCGCGAGCACCCAGAGTTCTTTCCAACGTTCAGGCAGTGCTGACGTCACGGGCGCTGTGTAAAACGAAGCTCCGCGCGTGTCCTGGATGTGCAGCCAGCGCGCACAGCCGAGCACTTCTGGCCTGTGCTGCAGACCACCTTTGCAGACGAGCACAGGCCACGGGCCTGGCACCCGGGGGCTCCCACCAGCCCAGTGGAGCTCCACAGGCCCCAGCACTTCGTGAGAACAGTTATTACGACTTCATGAACTTGCTAGAATTAACGCTGAGCTCATCACATGGCCCAGAAAAACGTCCTCTCCCTGACTCCAAGCCGCTCACCTCTCTGTAGAATAGGGGTCAGCGGGGACGGCGCTGTTTCCTGCACGCTTGGCCAAGGCCCTCCCGCTGCCCCGCCCCCCACCGCATGCACGCGCACGCACACGGGCGCACAGAGTTCGGGCAGAGCCCAGGGGCTGCTGAGTTGGAAATGCACACGCACTATCTCAGGGTCGTCTGTGCAGACACCCCAGGCGGTGGGGGTTGAAGGTCTACAGCAGGAAGGATGAGACCCTGGCCCCTGGGGCCTCTGGCCTGCCCGACGCCGTCTACGTCACACTGTAGCTAGTACATGGCAGTGCAGAGCCAAGAGCTGGGCCAGCCTGAACGGTACAGACACTGTTAACCTCAGGCAGCCCAAAGCACCGGGAAACGTCCTCTGCTCAGGCCACAGCGCCGCAGCGTCGGAAGCGGCAGGTTCGCACACACCTGCTCTTTGCCATTGCACTTCCGCGGCCCCCGGAGGTCCTGAGACCACGCCTTCCCCGCTCGGGAGGGTCACATGCACCCCCTCGGGTCGGATGCCGTCCCCTTCCCCCTGCACTCGCCTGTGTGCTCTAAATGTTCACATGGTCGCGACCCCCGTGCAATGGCCATCCAGTCGGCACTCTGGGACGGCCGCAGCGCGAGCTTCCTTTGCTCCTGTCCCCCAAACCCGCTAGGGATCCTCCCTCATCATGGCCCAGATCAGGAAACGAGAGGCTCTGCGTTTTCACTGCTTGGGGGGGCAAGAGAGGAAGAACGTGTCACCTTCCAGCTGCCAGAGCACGCTGACACGCCACCTCTGTGCGCACGGCTGTAACGCGGAAGGCCAGCGCGGTGTGAGGGCAGTGGGGGCAAATTCAGTCACCGAGAGAGCGGGTGGAGACCCCACGGCACGCTGCACGGCCACCTCCCGGCGGACTAAACCACCAGTGACAGGAACTAGCGGAGCCATCGTGTAGGGCCTCCGACCTTGGCTCCCCAAAGCGTCCTGCTCCTCGTCTTTGCGGCAGGAAAGACACGCACGGACAGGGCGGTCCCTGCTGACAAGAGGGGGCACACGCTGTCACGGCCCACGTCCTGTGGCCGCAGACCTGCTGCTGCTCTCGGCACGCGAGGGCTCCTGCTTTTGGTCGGCCGATGTTGAAAACTGAGCTCAAAACCAGCAGAACAAACCACGCACCCCAAAGAGGGTGGTCTCCTACTCGGCCGGCTCCGTGTGCTCGAGCACCGCCAGGCCCTGTGGGCCCCCGGGGAGCAGGAGATTGGCAGGCTGGGAGCTCTGCGGGACGGGCCCAGTTCACATCGTCACCTTAATTGCCTCTCTGCGCCATATGTATCTGGGATACTGTATCAACAACAACCCAAAACAACAGGCGGGAGCACAGCCCTGCTCACAGGCAGTGGGAACACTGCCAGCGACATGCGGGCGCCCAGCCGCCCACCGGCTTCTGGGGCGAGGCTCCCGGCCGCGGTCCCCCCCAGGTCTGCGGGGGCAGGGCGGGACTCACCTCTTGTTGGGAGGCACGAGGTGTTAGAGCTGGGGCGGGGCTTCCTCCCAGGCCCGTGAGGAATTTGGGAGAAAATAAGCCCCTTGACCCACGCTTCGCGTTACAAACACGACTTTTCTCTGTAAAAAACAACCGTGTTACTTGTGCCTCCTGGTTGAAACGCCCCGTCTGCGTTTCCACCTCGGTGGCAGATGTCCCATGTTACCCCACAAACACTCCCGGGTGACCGTAACCTCCCCCATTGCAGGGACTTCCGGACTCGTTTCACCACCCCAGTCAGCGCTCGAGCTTGGGTTAGAGGTCACTAAGCCACGTGCCTTCCCAACGCCCCAGACGGCCTAGCCTGCTCCTGCCGCCGCCTCGGGGGGAGGGCCGGGCCGCCCTGGGTTCCGAGCCGTGGGGCCCGATGGCCGCCAGCCGCGCTGCCCAGTGTGGCCGTGCTGACCTGGCGCCCAGGGCAGAGGGATCTTCAGCCTTTCTTTGTTGGGGGGATTTTTATAAGAAAGTCTGGGGACTCCGGGTCCATCCCCGTTGGCCACAGACCTGCGGGTGTCGGGAGGATCGAGCTCCCTCTGCATCGGGAAAGGAAGTGCAGCGTGTGCTGAGACTTCAGCCATCCCTCTAGCTATCAGCGTGCACTCTCACGTTTGCAAGTTGTGAGGTCTTCCTGGATTTCTTGGTTATTGATCGGAGACTGACTTAACAGTTACTTTGATAGCTTTCTGTTAGCCAGCAGAAGGGGCGAAGTTCCTGACCCCCCGAAACTTAATTTCAGGGGGCAAGGATGGACAGACATGAAAACAGCAAACTACCAAGTATGAAGACAGGTAACAGGGCGTTCTGACTGGGAAAGGAACTTGAACTTGACTCTGACCTCTGCCAACACAGGGCGTCGCGTGGCACACCCCTCCTGGCAGAGGAAGTGAGGGCTCGGTTTCCAGACCCGCAGATGTGGCAGCAGCGTGAGCTGCGTGCGCACGGGCCCCTGCTCGTGCTGCAGCCCAGGGGAGGCAGCCGTGGGACGGGAAATGCCAACCAGTGCAAGTGCCCTCGGAGCACGTGGGACCGTCACGAGATGTGCCGCTGGGCTGGCCCCAGCTGTGTGGCGTGGGAGGGCCGCAGCCCTGCAGGAGACACGGACTTGGCTGGGTCGGCGCCCGCTGAACAAGGCAGGCTTCCGGCCGCGGCGCCGTGGCGGGTGGTGCGGCCCCCTCACCGCCGATCACCCCGACGTACAGGCCTTGTGAAGGCCACACCGGTTGGGCGCACGTGGCGTGGGGGCCGGCCAGTTACCGACTGTCCAATGAAGGGGGGCTGGTAGTATCAGACGCGTGTTAACAGTTAAATAAGTAATTCCCCAATCGGACCGCGTGTCTGGGCTGAACACCTCACTGCACGAGCTCACAAACTGCACAATCGGTGCGCCCTGATCCGGGTCCCCAGGGCGCAAGAACACAGTGCAGCCCCGCCGCTGGGCCTCTGCACACACGGGTGCCGCACCGCCGTGCCTCAGGAGGTGGACGCGTCTGAGAGCACGCTGCGGCCACGGCACGCGGCTCTCTCACTCAGAATCCCACAGGCAGGCGGATGAGAGCGGCCGGCGAGACGAGACTGGAGAACGGTCTCCTCTGTGGTCCCCTCCTAACAACGTGATTCCTAAATTTGAGAGTCAGTGCTGACCAGGGCAAGGTCCCTGGAGCCCCGTCGGTGGAAGAGGGCTGCATCCAGGCAGAGTCCCGCGCTGAGGCCAACGGCTAGCAAACAGTGCCACCCCATGGCACCAGCTCCGAAGCGCTCGGCAAAGCAGGTCCTGGCTGAGCCGGTGAAGGGATGCTCCGCGCTTCCACGGTTCCCACAGAATGTTCCCGGCCACAGCAGGCTCTCAGACACAGCTGCTGCCAGACCCAGCTGGCTCTGCCCAGCTTACTTCCTCCAGGTCTGCAGCAGGGCCCTGACACTGGACTTGGGCATGCGGGGAGCCCTCCCAAGGACCCTGTGCCCCTCCCACCGCCGATGAGGAAACAGGTGGACCAAGCTCCTACAGCTGCGCGGCGGCCGCGTCGGGACCCAAACCCAAGCGTGTCTGACACCAGAGGCCCTGCTCTGGCATCAAGGCGGCCCAGTCTCCAGGCAGACGTCCTGGGTGGGGGAACTGCAGCCACCACAGTGCCACCCACGGCAGCCTTCCGAATGTATGCAGGATGCTGGAAGGGAGAGGCCAAATGGGCAAGCCGATTCATTCATTCGCTCATTCACTCATTCATCCACCCACACACCCACCCACCCAGCCGGCTGACGCGCATTTCCCGAGTGCCTCTCCGGGGTGCGCTCCTGGTACTGGTGCTGTAGTGGCCGTGGGAAGGAATCTGGACTCTCCTTAGTGCCACCCAGCTTCCTCGAGGTGGCAGTGGACTGCTGCTGACGTCACCTGGGTTGTCTCTAGACAACGCCCTTGGTTACTTACATACACTTGGAGGTGGGTCTGTTTTCTAAGTTAGACCTTGACTGACACAAAGCCTTCAGAAAGTGACAGGCAAGTGACCGCTGCATACAAAGACCTCACGGGGATAAAAGCAGAGGCAGGAAGAGTGTGGCGAGGAGGCTAGGAGGCAGGACAGTGGCCTGGATGAGGGGTCACAGTGGTGACGAGATGGAGAGCAGCTGACAGGTGTGGGATGTTCCCAGTGGGACACGTTGAATGTCCCCAGAACCTTAAAACTCCTAGAAATGATACTTGCTTATTGTGTTTTCTTAAGAAACTAACTTAATCCTGATTATGCAAAACTTCCACTAAACTTATCACCTCTTATTTTACAATTAAGTAATCTCTCCCCAAATATGTTAAAAGTTACAGAAGTCACCGTTATTATTTCTCTTTAAAGTTATTTATGCACAGAATATAACTTACATCCTATTTCTATTTTATTTTCCTTTTCCCTTGGCTAGAATACAGTTCATTTGTCTCTTATATTGGCTTGCTTTTTATTGTGCTGTTGCTATAATACACGGTCTTCAGTTTATTAGTTTACCCTTGTGTTAAATTACGTGCATAAAAGGTTTGCAAGAGAAACGGCTTTTCTGCGTCCTTGGGGACCTGGGTGACTTATCCGGGGAGGGTGACTCTCAAGACAGAAGTCACAGTCTGAGAACAGGAGGAGCAAACCCGACGCCAACACCCGCCGTCCCTCCTCTGAGCACCACAGGCCCCTGAGGACACTGTTTTCATCAAGGAGCAGGGACGAGGCCACAGAAGCGCTGCCAGTCCAGGGACCCGCGGGCGGGGCAGGCGTGCCCCACGCCCCAGCCTCTCTTGAGTCTCCCGAGGACTTGCGATGCCCTCCCGTGTCTCTGCCGCTCTTCCGGTGGCCGTCCGCTCAGTCCCTTCTTCACGATGCAGGCTTCAGCTTGTCACCATCCCTCTCCTGCCCGGGGCGTCTGTTCACATTCCGCTGACTGGCTCAGTCCCATGCTGGACCCCAGGACTGAGAAGCGAACTGCCTCTCCCCCCTCTCAGAGGCCCCTGGAGATCCCACCAAGCTTGCAGACCGGTGGCCCACACTCGAGGACGGGAGAGTCCAGGCCTCAAGGCCCCCACCCTCAGCACCTCCCCCATCGGTAGGACTGTGTCCATCCAGGCCAGCAAAACTGCCCATAGAGTGTCACCTTGGTCAATGTCACCACACTAAGAGGCGTGACCCGTGTTCCAAGGCAGACAGGGAGACAGACAAAGCAAGGTCACGGCCCCAGAGGGGGCCTATTCCACTGACAACTACTGGTGGCCACTCGTGAGAGCAGGATGTCTGTTGTTGTTCACAGCTGTCCCCTAGCACAGGGCCTCGTGCACAGGGTATGCTCGGTGGATACGGCTGAACATGTGAACAAATGAATGTTGGCCGAGAGTGGTCCTGTGTGCGAGTCCCGGCAGCTGGCGTACAGAGGCAGCCAATGTGACCACCGTTTTCCATGTCCACCAACACGTGCATAAACGCCCACACACGGAGCAGGACTCAGTCACACGGCAGGGGCCCCAAAGACGCACTTGGGAGAGGCGCTGGTCACCACGTCCACCCGGTGTGTGCTTCCATGTGTATGATGTGTCTGGAACAGGCAGGCCCGTGGAGACACGGGGTGGGTCAGAGGTCACCGGAGCTGCGGAGGGGCATGGGAGTGGACGTGGGGTCTCCTTTTGGGGGGATGGAAAGTTTTGGGACTTGACGGAGCTGGTCAATATGCTAAATGCTGCTGAACTCTTCACTTAAAGATGTGAATGTCATCTCAGTGACAAAACCTGTCTTACAGAGATCTTTAGAGGACTCAGCCATTCACTCACTGACTCTATAACATGCGTGCTTCCGTGTGCGAGGCGCGTCTGGGAGCAGACACAGCCGTGGGCACAGTGACACCACGGCCCCCACCGCAGAAGCTTACCGCACAGTACAGGGGTTCTCAACACGTGGAGATTTTAAAAGTACAGAGATTCTTATTTGGCAGCCAGGATGGGGCCCCAGCGGTTTTAAACATG
>PVJL010002199.1:100966-210942 GCA_004026885.1 Lyroderma lyra | reverse complement strand
GAAAGGGGAGGGGGTGGGAGAGGAGGGGGGGAAGCTAAATATAAGGGGATGGAAAGAGGGGTCACATTAGGTGGTGAACTTATTATGCATCAAGTTGACAATGCACTGTGGAATTGAATGCCTGAAACCTATGTAATCCTTGCTAACAGATGTCACCCCAATAAGTCTAACAATAAAAATGAATTAAAAAAAAAAAAAAAAGAATGATGTCCTCATCTTGGACTGATTCCTTTATAATTATGTAATCTCATTCTTTGTCTCTTGTTGTAGTCTTTGTTTTAAAGTTTATTTTGTGTGATATATGTATTGGTACTCCAGGTTTTTTATCATTTCCATTTGCATGAAATATCATTTTCTATCCCTTTATTTTCAGTCTATGTGTATGTTTCCTTTTGAGGTGAGTCTCTTATAGACAATATTTGCCTGAACCTTGCTTTGTTATCCATTCAGCTACTGTATATCTTTTGATTAGAGGAATTTAGTCTATTGACATTTAAAGTGATTACTGATAAGTACATGGTCATTTTCATGTTATTATTCATGTTTATTTTCTTTTGTTTGTTGGTTTTCTCCTTCTGCTTAAAGAAGTCCTGTTAGCCTTTCTTGTAATGCCGGCCTGGTGGTAGTATATTTCTTTAGCTTCCTCTTATTTGGAAATTAGTTCTCCTTGAATTTTAAATGATAACCTTGCTGGGTAAAGTACTCTTGATTTTAGGCCCTTGTTTTTTATTACTTTGAGTATTTGCTGACATTCTCTTCTGGCCTTCAAAGATTTTATTGAGAAATCTGCTGATAGCCTTTTGGGACCTCCCTTGTAGGTAAGTTGTAGTCTTTCTCTCACTGCCTTTAGGATTCTCTCTTTGTCTTTAACCTTTGTCATTTTAATTATGATGTATCTTGGTGTGGGCCTATTTGGATTCATCTTAATTAGTATTCTCTTTGCTTCTTCAGTTTTTGCCAGGTTAGGATAGTTTTCAACCATTATTATATTTTTAAACAGGTTCTTGATCCCTTACTCCCTCTCTTCTCCTTCTGGTACCCCTATGATCTGAATATTGTTACACCTTATGTTGTCTCAGAGGTCTCTCTCAGGCTGTCCTCATTTTTTAAAATTATTGTTTTCACTTTGCTTTTACCTTTGGGTATTTTCTGCTACCTTGTCTTCCAGATCACTAATTCTATTTTCTGCTTCATCGAACTTGTTGTTGATTCCTTCTAGTGTAGTCTTCATTTCAATTATTGTATTCTTTATTTCTGATGGGTCTTTTTTATGGTTTTAAAATCTTTCTTTATGGGTGCTATCTATTTGATGAAGTTTTCAGTAAGTTTTTTAAGCATTCTTATAACCTGTTCTCTAAACTCTTAATGTGGTAGGTTAATTGTCTCCATATCATTTAACTCTATTTCTGGTGATTTCTTTTCTTCATTTATTTGAGATGGTTTTTCTGTTTCCTCATTTTGGTTCTCCATGTTTGCTTCTATATAGTAGGCATGTCTCATATGGCTCTTAGTGTTTGCATTATGCAGTATGTGTCCTGTGTAATCCAATGCTGCAATCTCTTTGATCTCCTGTGGGTGTAATCTAGGATTGTCCCTTGAGTGTGTTGTGTGTGTTCTTCAGTTTTAGTTGTTTGGTATCATCCTCATAGCACACTGTTAACTGTCCATGAGTAGTAGCAGAGTAACACTGAAAAGTTCTGATTTTCCTGCAGACAGCCACTGTTTCTGCATTTCACAAGACAATCTGCCCACATTTGTAAGGTAGGACTGATGGTTCATCCACCTAGAGTGACTCTGTGTTGACAAGGAAAATCTCTAGGAGGCCTTTGTTTACTTTTGGAAAATAAAAAGACAAGAAACATACACACATACACAAACAAACCAATATACAAAAAAATTCCCTGAGACTCCTGGGGTCTTTTACTTGCAGCTCATTGTTAGCTGCCCTGCGGCCGGGTTTTGGTGGCAGAGCAGCATGTTCCACACAGTCTCAGATGGCCACTGCTGCAAAAGACCTAAATGAAGTCCTCCTCCATTAGTAGGGCAGGAGTGATCGCTCAGTCTCACAAGAGTTTGTCTATGTGAGCAGAGCAACACTTTAAGGTGCTTGTGCAAACTTTAAAAGAAGAAAAGGGAAAGAAGTATTATTAATAATAGTAACAATAAAATAAAGAAAATAATAAAAAATAAAAACTAAGGATTAAAAAGTAAAATACAACATTTAGCATCATTTGGGGAAAGAATAATGTTATTGCTTTATATATACATGAGATTTCAAGTTGGTTTGTAAAAGTGTTTCATTAATACTCATAGGAAATTTGGGATATTTTTTAGATATATTGAAATTTACACATGTTGAATAAACTGATTTCAGCCTATATTATATATATATATATATATATATATATATATATATATATATATATATATATATATAAAGTTTAAGAAAAGTAAGAAAATTTTAAAAATAAAATTAAAGACATGTAATACAAATGAAGTAAATCATGAAAGTATTTATAAATGAAAAGTAAAAAAGGTAAAATAAAGACTAAAAGCTAAAATTAAAAGGGGAAAAAAAGGTTTTGTGTAAGCCCTGTGGTAGATGAGAAAGTGAAAAAGAAAAAAAAATAGAATTAAAAAAGAAAGAAGGAACAAAAATTGATTATTTTACTTTTTTTCCCCTACCTCTTGCTTTGAGTCCTGAAGTCTGTCTCTTGCAGCACATTTGTATTTACTCTGGAAGGACACTAGAGTAGTACCAAAAGCTCTCTGGTAAGTTGCAGACAGCTGTTCCTGGAAATGTCTGTAAGAATGTGTTTTTTCACTAGTTGGGTAGGATCAATTTCTCAAGAAACTGGAGTTGGATTAGGCAAATCTCCAGTGTGCCTGATCACACTTTGAAAGAGGAAGGAAAAAAATAAAAAAATAGAGAAAGTAATAATATTATTTAAAAATTAAATTAAAAAGGAAAACAAAAAAATAAAGATATAAACACAAATTGAGAAAGAATAATGGTAGAAGAAAAATTACAGAAAAGAAATAAAAGAAAAAAATTTTAAAGTATAATTGAATAGTTTTTGGATAGCCCAGTTTTTTCACTGGTATCTCACTTTTAGTTGTGTGTGGGAGTGCAGCACAGGGAGCAGCAGAGTAGTACTGACCTGTCTTCAGTAAGCTGGGTACAGCGTTTTCTGCTTCAGATCAAAAATATAAGAAAAAGCAAACTAACAAAACAAAACAAAAGCAAAAACACTAGGACAAAGCTACTCTAAAAGTTCAAACCATAGAATTAATTTTGTAGTATTTGTTACACAGTTAAATATTGATGGTGATGATCAAGTATTTAATAAATGTTTAATTTGTTATTAATAATAATGTTTATTTGTGTTATCTGTTCTAATTGTTATGTATAATAATTGTTATTCAGATCACTAGCCAACTAAAACATTGTTAGTGAGATTGTTTAGCTTTCTTTGATGCACTTGGTTTCTTGAAATGAGGCTCAAAAAATGCAAAATACAGTATTAAAGTTGGACTGGCATTAAGCTTGTTGCAGCATTTATTTTCTTAGGAAGGTGTAAGAAGAAAAAGCTCTTTACTAGTTCAATATTAGTAAATGGCAAGAGGTATTTGAGTGCCTTCTCACTGAGCTGTTCATATTCCTCACTGTCATCTACCCTGAAGTTAAATAAGATACTTTCTTTTAAAAATGGAATTTAAAGAAGATTCAGTTGAAAGTTTGGTTAAGTGCTCTTTTTCACTGATTGATAGTTTAGCTTCTTGGAAGAATTCTTCATTGCAGGGATCTGCAATCCAGTTGTTTTCCAAGTTGAGGAAAGTATGTATAAAAGGACACTTTAAGACCTTCCAGGTGACTTACAATGTTCTGTTCTACGTTTTGAGATAGGTGCAAGTCATTGTCAGAGAAGAAGTTGTGCAGAAATGATTATTGCCTCAATTTTGTTGGTTACTTTGAATATAGTGAGTTAGCTGTATTGGCGTCCCAAGTTGAGTTTGTTTATTTCTTGAAAAATATGTGATAAATATGCAAGACATTGAAGCCAATTACTGTGCTGAAACTTTGGAGGAAGATGGAAATGATGGTCTTCAAAAAATACCTGGACTTCATGTCTAAGTTAAAAACATCAGTGTAAGTACTATGCCGCAAAGTACTAAAGATAGCCACTTTATCTCCTTTTGCAAAAGGACAGTGCTGTGAATGCTGTTCATTTCTTCACACAGTGCTTTAAACAATCTGAAGTTTTGTGGTTGTGGTTTAATAAAATGATCTACTTTTACAGCCTCATCAAGAATATTTTTCAGTTTACTAGGAAGAGGCTTGGATGCAAATCTTTGTCTATGAATGCAGCAGTGACTCCATGGTACATAGGAAGCTACTTGTTTAATTCGTCCACATAGGCCTGTAAAACAACCTGAGATAAGCTTGTCTCCATCAGTAGTGCATCCACCACAATTCAACCAACTAATGTCCTTTTAAATGAAATATCCACCGATTGCATTAAAACTACCTTCACCTGTAGTATGCTCTTTCAATGGGTAAGACAGCAGCAACAGGTTTTCTTCAATTTCATTTCCTACCAAGTATCTTGGGATGACGAGCAAAATAGATATATCAGTAACATTTACATTTTCATAGGTCTGGATGGAAAATAATTTATTTTTTTCTAATTCTGTCTACTACTACAGCTTCAACATTGTCAGACATTTCCTGAATTCAGCTAGATATTGTGTTGTTTGAAAAAAGAAATAATACTCATTTTGCTTACATGTTCTTCCCCAGACATATAGAAAATGGTATTCTTAATACAAGTAGGAATTAAATCTTCAGCTATGGTTTGGTTTTAGCACATTTAGCTATGCTATATGGTGTGATGCCTCAACTGCATTCTCATTGTCTTTCCTGACATCATGTATGAAGTAACAGTTGGATTCTTTTCTAAGCGCCAAAAATAATGTATTTCTTTGTTTTTATGCATAGAATGTTTAGTTTTAACTGTTGCATAAGTAGAGACAGTTTCATGCAACTGTTGGGTGGTATTTCCCCACACAAAACACACAAAGGCTTACGATATCATCATCTCCTACAAATGAAATCCCATATTTAATATACTGTTGAGAGTATTTCCTTTTCTTCTTTGTAGTATCTGAGACATGCACCTTTTTAGTATCTCCTGGTGTGGGTGTACTTGTACTTGTGGATACATGTTGAGAAATACTTGACAATGAGTTAAAATCTACATCAAGTTTCAGTTTTTTAACTATTTCTTTTTTCAACTACCAGTTCCTACCTGATACCCTTAAAAATCATGGACAATAATAACTGAAACTATTTTGAACATTGAATAAAAAACTACTTGGAAAGAATCACAATTAAAGACAACACACATACTTTTACTCAGTCAATAACTAAAGTGATCAAGAAGTCTGGCTATGAATTTCTTATGTTTGGGCAAATTCTAGAAATGTCGAAAATGGATTGTTCTGAAACTGTGTAATGATTGGTAGAAGAGTAGTTTTGGGGAAGGGTTTATAGCCACACCGCTTCACCAATCATTATTTACTAATGCGATCTAATTTTTTTTTTTTTAATTCATTTTTATTGTTAGACTTATTGGGGTGACATCTGTTAGCAAGGATTACATAGGTTTCAGGCATACAATTCTACAGTGCATTGTCAACTTGATGCATAATAAGTTCACCACCTAATGTGACCCCTCTTTCCATCCCCTTATATTTAATTATCTCCATTAACAGTGATTCAACATTAACATTTATTTTTTCATAACTAACATTTTGCATTTTTTAACTTGTTTTTTCACCATTACTGATTATTTTTCTCCTACCCCTGAATCGCCCAGCACATACCCCTGGGGATACATGTAGCACTGCTTGGGAACCGATGCTCTAATTTAAGCTCTGACATTTTTGTGCATCACACAAAAACACGCAGTCACAGTAAAGAACGACACTCAGCAAGATACCGCCACACATCGACACAAACAGAGCTGTGAGTCACAGACATACCAAGGTTATAAAAGCTTAGAGTCATTTGTACACTGCTGCCAACATAACTGCGTGGTGGTGAGTTTGAGAACTTTAATGTTAGACCTCATTTTCCTATTATTTATTTTTGCTTTTACTTCTTTTGACTTTGAGGTCAAATTTGCAAAATTCTCTCTAAACCCAGGTTCATATGTTCACGGTTTCTTCTATGCAATTTATTTTTTAAGGTTTTATATTTAGGTCTTTAATCAATTTTGAGTTACTTTTGGTGGATGATAACGAATAGCAATCTATGCATAGTTTCATTCTTTTGCACGTGACTTTCCAGTTTCAACAGTACCATTTATTAAAGAGGCTTTCTTTTCCTCATTTTATGTTTTTGGCTCTTTTGTGTCTCTTTTTCTGCCGATACCATGTTGTCTTGATTACTGTCTGTACTATAAACTGAAGTTAGTGAGTGTGTTAATAAACTGAAGTTAGTGAGTGTGTTAACCCGGGTCGTCTTCTTTTTCTCTCAGGATTACTTTAGCTAGTCGAGGTCTTTTTTGACACACACAGTATTTTAGAAGCAGTCTCATACACATATCCAGGGTTCAACAGCAGAAGTTAGGCCCTTTTTTATGAGCTGGTAATCTCTACCAATTCTTTTATTTACATTATAAGTATGTAATTCTGTAATAGAACAACATTTTAACTACTTAAAAAAGGGTGTGACTTCTGACACATCTTGTATTACGTCCTTCCAATAATTCCTATTCCCTGACTTTTAATATAAATCATTTTGGTGCTTAAAGTAGAAATAGTCAAATTAAAAAAAAATCAAATGAGTTGCTCCAGTTCTTACCAGAATGCGGAGCTATAATTCCATTTCAGATTCACTGTGGCTGTGCCCCTTTTCCCTCCTTGCAGTTTTCATCAGCAGAAACTGATTAGGGCACTAAATCCCCAGTAGCCTAAGGGTGTCTTGGGATTTAATTCGCAAGTGTGTCTTGGACTGCATGTGTCTTGGGCAAGGCTTTTGGCTAGAATGTCAAATTGTATTTTCATGTAATGCTTTTTAGAAATGCAGACAGAAATAAGTGCTGTGTTCAAGGCTGGATGGGCAAAATTAGAATGTTGGAGATACCTTGTTTGCACTGAGGGAAAGATGACTTTGCTAGCAGAAACATTATCCAAGTACCTACTCTGTTGTTGTCCTTTCCACAAGGCAAGCATTTAACCATTCGACAAAGTCTTCCTGGAAAGTTCTCTCTAAAATGAAAGCAGACTGCTTTTTTCCCTCTCTTTTATTAGGTATTACCAAAACAAAGATGTAGTCCAGTGTTCAGATTAAGCAAGTCTCCATGAGGTCCTGTTGAGGGCCCCTCATAGATCTGAAAAGGGTGAAGTACACGGTCCCTACTGGGTCTTTTATATGGGCCAATGAAAACGGTGCTGTGTACTTTCAGCAGGTTACCAGTGAAACGTTTATTGCTGTTACCTGTTTTTGAAGGTTGTCTCCTCAATATAAAATTACTGTGGGTAACTTTAAATCCATCAATGTCTAGCACATTCTTAAATGTAGAACATTATTTTTTCCTGCTGTCTCTTAGAATTTTCTGGTTTCAGGTAGTGTGTGTGTCTGTGCATGTATGCACGAGTAGAAAAAAGGGATGCTTTTCCTTGCACTTAGAAGCCTATCTTTGTAGGATCCAATAAGTGACTGTTCAGTTTATTATATTTGTGAAGTCTGCCAAGAATAGGTGAACACAGATCATTTTCCAATTTCATGAATTGTTTTGCCTTGGAAATTCAATGCACTTCACAACGGAATCTTTGCAGGGGTTTGAAAAACAACTTGTGGTGAATTTTAGCCTATGATAACCTCAAAATGTAGCTACCCCCTTATTATAATTCATTTAAATAGCTCTGTGTGTCTTAAGTTCTTATTCTGAGCATTCCAATTAATTTTCTATATGGTTGTGAGTGTGATAGGGATTATTTAATACAGCTGCAGCAACACTGTACTATTGGGGTCATTCACATTATTTTACTTGTTAAGACTGTATTGTGGGAAATCCTTAACCCTGAACCTGGGACACCACTAGATATCTCTCTGTTAATTATATGTGCCAGTTATGAAGGCCTGATGCAAACTTATTAAGCCAGTGTAGAGGGAGTTCTGTTTTTGGTTGAAACAAAGGTGTTTCCAGAAAGCTGAGTCTTAGCAACCCTTCTTCTTTCACTAATAAGATCTGAGATGTTCTGCAACTTCACAGCTCCTAAACTCTTTTACCCCCCACCTTTTCCTTTAGACTTATCTGTTGACCAAGGGTTTCAAAAATGCCAAAAAGACTTTTATCATTCTGCATGAATAAGTTATTTGAAGATTGTTTCCCTTCCCCCCTTTCCTTAAATAGTTCTTTAGTGTTTTATATCACCCTTTTGTCTGACAGTAACACTCTCCCCACTTTTCAATTGCCGGGAGGAATGATCAGGGATCTATATGATGATGTAATTATTTACATATGTGCAGTTGACAATCTTAGTGTTAGTCACGTAAGTTACCAACACAGTTTTATCTGAAATAGTCACCCCCTTCCTTTAAGCCACTTTGATATCTATCTTAGGTGAAGACTTACTTCCTAGGAGCACACACAGCCAAGAAACAGCAATGTCTAGCTCATGGCCTCATTCATATCTCATGATCAGTGTTAGAAAGATTTGATCTTCATTCTGCATTCCTTTATTTATTGTACATGCTTACCATTGACTGGCTCACATATCTTCAATATACTCATTCCTGAGTTCTTGGGATCTTGATTCTTTTCAGACCTCTGATGTCTGACATGAAATATGGACGGCAAAAGAAACCTTGAAAGTGAATCCTTGTTAACATCTATACAAAGTTATACAAGGGTCCCTTATACTACACCAATTAATATTGCAGTAACTAAAGCAAGCTTCTCCAAGCCTGTGGCCCACAAAGGCTTTGAATGTGACCCATCCCAAATTCGTAAACTTTTTAAAAATGTTATGAAAACTATGCACGAATCATTTTTTTAGCTTATCAGCTTTTGTGAGTGTTAGTGTATTTTATGTGTGGCCCAGGACAATTCTTCTTCATCCAGTGTGGCCTAGTGAAGCGAAAGGTTGGACACCCCTGCAAACCGATAGTACGTAATATTTTATTTTTGAGTGGCACTGTATCTCTTGGTCATTATGAGGTAGAGGTATAGTCTCTTTAAAGCGCAATTTTGTTCTGTGATTGGCGGGGCAAGGTGTGGGTGAACTTTGGGATCTACATTAAAAAAAAAAAGGCAACAGCTCCAAAACCCCTCCAACCCTCATAGCCAAACCACAAGCAAAATACAATTGGTATAAAGGAGGGAGATACTTTGTGGGTTGAGCTGCTGTGGAGTGATATGCTTTGACATTTGTCTTGACTCTTAGGGTTCCTTCACTACATGAAAATAACATTTATTGGAAGCCATTGGTCTATATTGGGATGAGTGGCTGCACTGCACAGAATCATAAGGTCAATACAGTGTCTAACATCTGCACAGAAGATGCTGAATCAGAAAATCTTAGAATGGAGGATTATTTAACATCACCCTTCGACTTTTCATAGACTAAAATTATCCAATATGAACTCCCATTGTTACTTCTTGGCTGACAACTCCTTAAAATGCACTTATCACTTTGCTTCCTCCCAGTATAAGTGTTGCTCATATATTTGTTCAGTTTTTGGTTATTCTTGCATTTTATAAATTGTTCTTCATTAAGGGTACCCTTGATACGTGTATAAACACCCAAAGCTAGAAAAACTTTCATTTGTCTGATGTGCACAGAGTCTCAAATAATTTATAAAAAAGATTTGGGTTGATAATTGAATGATATTCTGTTTATGGGCCATACTGATTTTCCTGTGGTGTAGCTACACTTCCTGATTGGAAAATTCTTTTGTTTATTAGAGGTGGCTTTATTATTTTATTTTTCCAAAAAAGAATAAATGCTTTTACTTTAATGAAAGTTTCCATACACATGATACCTAGGCCTTTGCAGAAATCTCACAGATGGAAGTGAAGCAGAGTTTGTGCACATAAATCAAACTGTTCCCTCTTGGACTTGATGAATGATGATAGAGATTGATTGTTCTGTATTTTATTTTTCAGGTGATCATTTGAAGATCTGCCCCCAGGGTTATACCTGCTGCTCACAAGAGATGGAGGAGAAGTACAGCCTGCAAAGTAAGGATGAGTTCAAAAGTGTGGTCAGTGAACAGTGCAATCATTTGCAAGCTGTCTTTGCTTCCCGTTACAAGAAGTTTGATGGTATGTATTGGAAATTGAGTTCAAGTAAGCACTGATATTTGCTTTGTTCCTGAATTTGTTTTACAGCTTTTATTCAAGTCAGGTTTAAGAGCTCATAGTTAAATTTGTACAATTGCTTTTTCAGAGCACCTCTGTTTTCTCAGTGTTCAAGTTTCCTTCTAAGGTGTTCCTTCTAGTTGGATCTCAGGGACAAGTTATTCCTACAACATTATTGCTAGAATCCTTTTGGATGTATTAGAATCTGTGTGGTAGGCATTATGGAAATGTGGTCACAAGGGGCCAATAAATAGATTGAAGTAGTTTAATTTAAATGTTCTCTTTTCTTGGGTGAATGCAGAATAGTGTTGTTGACGCAAGTCTCTTAAAAAAATCTTTCTAATAAACAATAGGGATCTGAATACTTAGTCAAAATAACCATAAAGATTCTGCAGATGCTGGACTTCAAATTAAATTTCAGAATGGATTCTCCAAAGACAATTAGAATTCCTAGAAGCTCTGTAGAACACGAACAGGATTAAAGCTCGATCACTCATTCATTTATTCATTGCATATTTGCTTTTACTTTTTAAAATTTATTGGTGTGACATTGGTTGGTACAAATTACATAGGTTCCAGGTAGATAATTCTACAGTACATGGCCTAAGTGTTCACCACACAGAGTAAGTTCTCTTTCTATCACCATATACTTGACTCCTCCTCCTTTGTTTTCCACCCATCCCCCATTGCCCCCAGCTAATCGTTAAACTGTTGACTGTATCCAAGAGTTTTTGTTTCTTTGTTGCTTTCAGTTTTACATTTCCACATGAGTGAGGTCATATGGTTTTTGTTTTTTCTGTCTGACTTATTTTGCTTAACACGATGATCTCAAAGTCCATCCATTTTGTCGCAAATGGCAGTATTTCATCTTTTCTTACAGCTGAGTAATATTCCATTGTGTATATGTACCACAGGTTCTTTATCCAGTCATCTGTCGAAGGACACTTAGGTTCTTTCCATGACTTGACCACCACGAACATCACTGCAATGAACATTGGGGTACATAGGTTTTTGTGGACATAGGTTTTGAAATTTTGGGGGTAGATACCCAGAAGGGGGATTGCTGGATCATATGGTAACTCCCTTCCCAATGTTTTGAGGAACCTCCACACTGTCCTCCATATTGGTTGTACCAATTTGCATTCCTACCAGAAGTGTGTGAGGATTCATTTTTCTCCACATCCTTTCTAGCACTTGTTCCTTGTCCTGTTGATAATAGCCATTCTAACAGGTGTGAGGTGTTATGTCATTGGGGTTTTGATTTGCATTTTCCTAATAGGTGATGAGGTTGAGCATTTTTTCCATAGGTCTCTTGGCCATTTATATATCTTCATGGGTGAAGTATTTGTTCAGATCCTCTGCCCAGTTTTTAATTGGTTTGTTTTGTTGTTGTTGACTCATATGAGCTATTTATGAATTTTAGATATTAGTCCCTTATCAGATGCATTGTTTGCAAATATTTTCTCACATTTCGTTGAGTTTTTGCTTTGTTGATGATTTCTTTGGCTGTGCAGAACCTTTTTAGTTTGATACAGTCCCATTCATTTAGTTTTGCTTTGACTTCCCTTGCCTTTGAAGTCAGGTTCATAAAGTCCTCCCTGAATCCAAGGTGTATAAGTTTGGTACCAATGTGTTCTTCTGTAGTTTATTGACTTGGTTAGTATGTGGAGGTACGATTAAAGGTGAGTTCTTGAGTTTCCATGCAGCAGCAACGCAAAAGTAGTTACTATACTATAGTCTTCATTAAGCTGGTTTTATTCCCTGGCCTCATTTTAGCTGGACTCTGGTTTAGTGTGTCCATGTAAAACCACGACCAAACCCATTTCAATCCCCTGTGCCAAACATGGATTCTTACATGCATGCTTCCTTTTAATAATCAATATGAGTAAAATCAGAGGCACTTGAATCACATCTGAAGCAATGTTACAGATAACACATTTTAAAAACTAGCATATGGGGTCCAAAACACCTCCGCATTATTTTCTTTGCTGCTGTGTTCACTCAGTTTGAAGTTTGTTATGAAGTAGATTTAATTATAATAGGTATGATTTTCTTTGTGCCTGTTTTAAAGGCCATTCTAATTACATAGTACATTTGAAGCATGATTTTCATAACATTATGTTTGGTGAAGAAGTACAAGGCAAATTTTTGAGATGTGAAATGTCTTTCAGTATTTCTGCAAAGGGCTTGTTACCATGGTGAGAACCTGTACTAAATTAGATTTGATATAGAAGATAGTCTTCAGCTAAAGAATAGGTTGTATTTCAAATATTGGCTTTGAAATTTGTTATTTAAAATTTATAAGTGTTATAAATTTTATAACAATTTAATAAACGTTATTTGGGTTCCCAGGCTACATCATGGAAGTATATTTTATTTGTAATGTAGTTGAACTAAAATTTTTTATGTATGATACTATAATACATTGTACCCCCTTTTATCCAACACTTTGTATACAGATTTGTATGCAGTTGTGTTTAGTTTTTATTTCATCTCCTCCTTTTCTTGGATAAATAGGAATAATTTTTTCATACCTCCCAACACACATGCTGTAGCTGTGAAGCATATTTTACAATATATTAACATCACATGAAAAATAGTGTTACGGCAAAAGACATTATTAGACCACTTGTGTCTGTCTTGGTCAGTAAATTATTTGTATGATTATTTAAAAGAATGGTATTCTCTTGACTATAACATTTCTCATTCAACACAGCAACCAAAGCATTTTCTTTTACTTTGAAGAAAAACTTAGAAAGATAATCCAATGGTCATATTTGAAAGTCTCAGATGCTGCTATTCAGAAATTACTACTTGTGGGATTAATATTGGAATTTAGAACAAATCCTACTTTTTAGAAATGGCTACCCTGCATGCAGATAAAGCTGTTTCAAGGTTCCAAGGCCACCTCTTCCAAGGCACCCCATTTCTTGTTAGCCGTGTCTTCTAGTATGGAACTCACAGACCGTGACCTCTCTTGTCTGTGAGCCTCCTTTCTTATTGCTCCCCATGGTTTTAGAGCATTAATGGTATGATTCCAGTGTGTAGATTTAAAAAAAAAAAACAAACCAAAAAACTTTATCAGTAAGTGTTAACATATGTTTTTGAAAAAAAGGACAGAAAAACAGTTTCTCTTGCCCTTTCATATGGGGCCTCCCATTCAATAAATGTATTAAGGTTGTTTCTTTATCACTTTCAAAACTGTTTACCCAAAGTGATTTTGAAGTGTCAGTGTGTTTCTTCAGACTTCAAATTAAAATATGGCATAAACAGTAAAGGTATTGAGTATAGACTAATTGTTTTTTAAGTAGGTGCTGAAATGTGTTTGTTCTAGAGATCAGAACAGAGCTGGGATATGTCATGTGTTTTCTCCAAGTTAGGTTTTCTGAGACAATTAAATGCTTTCAAGGTCAAAACCTCAGTTGATTTTTAGCCAACAAACTATAATTCTCTAGTGGTTGCTGCATTTATTGGTTGATTGATTTTTTTAAACATTGGTGACTAAGACCTGCCAACACTCCTGAAGGCCTGAAGAGGATGTTGAGTGAAATTGTATATGCACTGTCTTGACTCTTACAAGTCCAAGGTCAAGGTGCTTTGGTCAAAGAATTGTTCAAGTCATTATAACAGCCAAACCCCAGGTTACTGATGTAAATGAAAAGAAGGTTGGGTAGAGCAACAAGATGGCAACTGGAGAAACAAGATGGGGAGAGTGAGGTGGCACAAAGAAAGCTGAATACATATACTGAAGAAATAGCAAAGGGACAAGTAGAAAGCTATAGTGTCAGCCAACTTCAAAACAGTTATGTTTTGCCATCTCTGAGCTTGCAGTATAAATTCAAAGTGGTGACCCTGAGCCCAAGCAATTTCCTCTGCCCTCAAAACTTTAGTCATGTTTATGACATTCCACTTCTTTCTAAGGTAGGAACAATTAGTTTTTATGTACTTTTAAATAAAATAAGGTTTAGAAGCTTTTATGTGATTAACCTTCTTTAACCTGTAATCATCCCATTTTTCCATCATTCTCCCTTGATGTGTTCTAGTCAGAGTTCAGGTGTTAGCTCTGGGATTTTGGCGTTAGATACTTTATTTTCCTTATCTCTAAGGTCCTTTTTTATTTTACACATTTAATTTTCTACTGTTTGAACATATAATGAGTCTATAAGCTTATAAATCATTTTTTAAGTTGTAAACTGTGTGTGTGTGTGTGTGTGTGTGTGTGTGTGTGTGTGTGTTTTCAGATCTGGGTGAAGTACAGAAGAACACTTCCTTAGTCAGCAACACATTTCTCAGGGTTCCCATACTTCAAACCTGTACCTCTGAGTTTAAGGACTCATCTGTTTATTTTCCTAAATAGTAATCTTATTAATTCACACTTTAACCTAGATGTTCAATACCAGAAATCTACCATCATAGGCTTGAGAATTCCAGCCAGAAAATGGTAGTGACAGAGCTAGCTGCTCCCCCTCTTGGCCAGTTCTGGGATTTTTTTGAAATGGAACTGCTAATTAACATAGCTAAATCATTTATCTCATAAACATGCTAATCAGATACTCAGTTCAGCGGACTTTGAAAGAATTCCTTGGCAAAAAGAATAGAAATAATAGAGGTGGGGCATAATCTGTGATTTGGGACCACAACATAAAGAACCACCCCAAAATGTCATGTTCTGTGAGACTAGCTGTTGTTAAAAGAAGCATAGTTACATCAAACAACCCAAATAGATTAAGATTAGAATTGCCACGTTAAATATATTTTTGAACTACTTAGTGAAAATGACTTAACAACTACATGGATACATTATTGCTTAACAACTCCCTAAATCAAATTGTTTGCTAGATATTTTGCATCTTAAAAGAAACATTAAAGCAATAGATACTGTCTGATGCTAGTCCACTGGGAATACTTTAATTGGTCATTTTAAGATCAAATGTACCAATTTTGGGCTGGAGACAGAGCACACTAAATTGTCAGCTTGGTTCTGCTGTGAACCTACTGTGACATGGGGCAATTAACTAGTATCAGTTTTCCCATCCATAAAATGAGGGGATTGAGCAATTATATATACTCTCTAAAAAACCTGTCAATTCTAAAAGATTCTGGGAATCTTCAAAACATGTGACTAGACCAGCTGCTTTAGTGAAAGGTCTTACAAGATGTTAATTAGCCATCTGTATGGTACCCTCTATTTTCCTCCTATCATTTCTGAACTCTCCGCCAGTTTTACCAGTTCTTCAAAAACTCTCCCATGAGCCTGAAGTTTGTTAACTTGAATAATAGCAGAAATTTTCTGAATTACCTTAAAGTGCACATAAAAGTGTAAATCAGAGTGGCCTCCTTTCTTTAAAACCCTCTTGCTCTCTCATTTCACAAAGGCAAGACATAAAGCACTGTTCAGATTTACCCAAATCTGTGTTTTTTAAACACTGAATGAAAAATTTCCATAGTTCATACTGACCATTACTTTATTAGACCAGTAGAAAAACCAGTGTGGAGGCTCAGTGAGTTGAAGGCATTAGAATTCATATAACCGTAAAAGTAATGACATCACTGTGAGTAAGTTGGTCACTTACCTTAAAAGACAGATATATCCAACTAAACTTTATGTCCATTAGCTAAGCTGAAATTTCAGGAATTTTCCTAACCCCTGACCTTAACTATTTTTCAGTTACATAGTTTTCTTATTGTCCTTTGCACAGACATTCTAACTTAGTGAAGACCTTCTGGAAGGTTTTCATGTTAATAAAGAAGTCTTAAAAACAAATGACTAGAAATTTATAACATATACTTATATACAACATAGGAGTGATTTTTAATTCTCACCTCAGGTTTCATTCATTAAAATTAGTTGCTTTTTTAAACCTCTGGTTTGGTGCAGCAGGCAACATTTCACTGGATGGGTAGCTAAGAAAGTATACAAAAAAACCTAAGGCCTTCTGGGCTTCCAGCAAATGCAGTGTTCTTTCCAGATCATAGTAATATTCTTTGATTTAGTTGGAAAGCACTGCTACTCTTTCATTTACAATTCTATTCCATGTGAAGGAGACTAAAATACGGGATAGTTTTCTTAATTCTTTTTATAATCTCTCTGTGGAACTTGATGAGAATAAGCCACTGCCAAATTACTATAGTAATATAAGATCTCAGACAAAAGATACACATTTCTGTGTTGACAAAGGTTTTCTGCCTTTTGAGTTGTTATTTAAAGTACCACCAATTGTCGCTCTATCATTGGCTATTTCATCAGAATGAAAATGTTTGTGCATCTTTCAGTGAGCCCTGAACACTTTCACTTTGGGCTTCTGCTATTAATATATTATAGCTTTGACTTCTTAAGAAGACATGGCATCAGCAAGAAGAATGTGGTCTGTTTGGAAGCAAGTAAATAAATGGAAGAGCTTTGGCTGAATTGCTTTAATCTACTTTGTTGATCTCTTGCACTTTGAGCTTGGAAGTTGAGAACGTTGTTCATCTCTGCCTACCCTCTTTCCATGAATATGTCTGTCCAGGCAAAGAAAGGGGGTTATTTGATCTAGCACTGACTCCTGCTGATTGACTGAGAGCATCCCCAGGCCAGTCAGGCTTTTCTTGTTCATTATCCCTGTGCATCTATCTCCATTACTTTTATCTTGAAAGAATTATAAGAGCAGCTGAAACTCTTGTAATAATATGACTTAAAACAGGGAGGGTAATGCATAAGAACACCTTTACTGGAGGTCAGTTTGGCAATGTGTCAGAAGTTTTCAATATAGTCATACCCTTTGATTTAGTAATTCTACTTCTAGGTATTTATCTCAAGGAAATAAAGATCAGTATACCAATATATGTACAGGAATGTTTATCACAGCATTATTTATAATGAATAGGAAATCAGTCTAAATATCCTGTGGTGTCAAAGTATGCATTTTTAAAAAATTATGTTTCTGAAGTTTTTTAAGCACAGAGGAAGTGCTAACCTTACAGTGTTACTTGAGAACAGGGAATAAATACAGGATGATCTCAACCATGCGACAGACATACCTACATAGGAAAAAGACAGGAAGAAAATTCTATTAACCAATGTTGCTCTCTTTTAATGGAGCAATATGGAATAATTTATATTTTTTCATACCTTTTTCATATTTTTCAAATTGCTACAATTTAAAATAAATGTTTTACAGGAAAATTTGTATTTTTAGTAAAAAATGTAAGAACTGCTTTGCTGGATTTTAAAAATGTTTTTTTGTTTTCTTTTAAGTATCACAATGCTTACTGTAAACAATTTGGGAAAAGTATAAAAATGCATTGAAGCCTCCAGCAATTATACTGAATGAATAGAATAAAGGGAAATAAAGTTATTTTTGAAAACATGAAGAAGGTATTATTTTTTTATATAATATCACTGAAAAAAATTGGGTGAACAAAATTGAGAAATGTGTTGGATGAAAATCACCCCTGGCTCCCAATGCTCAATCCATCACCATTGTATTTGCCTCATTTTTTGTGTGTGCAGATAGATAATACATACAAAGTTGGAAAACTAATTTCACGAACTCATCTTAGAAAAGTGCTACATATTTCATTGCTGAATATCACTACAATCACCTTTGAAGTACTCCCCTTGGGAAGCTATGCACTGATGCCAGCGTCTAGTCCACCCTTCAAAGCAGTTCTGGATCTCTTTTTCTGGAATGGCCTCAGAGCTGATATCGTACCCAAAATCTAACAATTTTAAGTTCGCAAACTTGCCACTGTATGTTTATATTGGCAACACTGTACAACTTGGTAAGGTGTCATTTATACAGTGCTACCAACACCAGCACACAGCGGCAAGTTCACGAACTTAATCTGACTTTGAAGGGTGGACTAGGTGCTGGCAATGGTGCATAGCTTCCCATGGGAAGTACTTCGAAGGTGAACATAGTGATCATTCAGCAGTGAAGTATGTAGCACTTTTTTCAGGACAAATTTGCAAAATTCATTTTCTTACCTTGTATACATACATGCAAGTTGGAACAATAACTGACTATGCTATTTTGTGTCCTGATTTTTCTCTTTTTATTGTCCTTTCTCTTTTTTATTAAATTTATTGGGGTGACATCAATTAGTAAAAATTACATAGGTCCCAGGTGTACCAATTCTTTTTTATTTTTAATTCATTTTTTAAAATTAATTTTTATTGTTAGACTTATTGGGGTGACATCTGTTAGCAAGAATTACATAGGTTTCAGGCATACAATTCTACAGTCCATTGTCAACTTGATGTATAATCAGTTCACCATCTAATGTGACTTCTCTTTCCATCACCTTATATTTAGCTTCCCATCCCTCCTCTCCCACCCCCTCCCCTTTCTCCCCTCCCTAACCCAATCATCCCCAAATAAACATTAAACTATTGATTGTGTCCATGGGTTATTTATTTCTTCATTTCTTTTTTCTTTCCTTTCAGTTTTATATTCCGCATATGAGTGAAGTCATGCAGTTCTTTGTTTTTTCTGTCTGGCTTATTTCAATAAGCATGATGTTCTCCAGGTCCATCCATTTTGTTGCAAATGGCAATATTTCATCTTTTCTTATAGCTGAATAATATTCCATTGTGTATATGTACCACAGCTTCTTGATCCAGTCATTTGTCGCAGGGCACTTTGGTTGTTTCCATGTTTTGGCCACAGTAAACAGCGCTGCGATGAACATTGGGGTACATAAGTCTTTGCGGACAAAGGTTTTCAAGTCTTTTGGGTAGATCCCCAGAAGAGGGATTGCTGGGTCAAATGGTAACTCCATTCCCAATTTTCTGAGGAACCTCCACACTGCCTTCCACAGTGGTTGTACCAGTTTGCACTCTCACCAGCAGTGTACCAGAGTTCCTTTTTCTCCACATCCTCTCCAGCACTTGTTATTCCTTGTCTTGTTGATAATAGCCATTCTAACAGATGTGAGGTGGTATCTCATTGTGGTTTTGATTTGCATTTCCCTGATAGCTAATGAGGATGAGCATTTTTTCATATGTCTTCTGGCCATTTGTATTTCTTCGTGGGAGAAGTGTCTGTTTAGTTCTGCCCACATTTCAATTGGGTTGTTTGTTTCTTTGTTGTTAAGTCTTATTAGTTCTTTATATATTTTAGATATTAGACCAATTCCTTTTGCTATCACGACAAAAATGAAATACCTGGGAATTAACTTAACAAAGAACGTGACAGATGTATACACAGAAAACTATAAGACACTTTTGAAAGAAATTGGAACAGACTTTAAGAGGTGGAAAAACATCCCCTGTTCATGGATAGGAAGACTTAACATTGTTAACATGGCCATTCTGCCCAAAGCAATCTACAGATTTAATGCAATACCCATCAAAATCCCACAACTATACTTTCGTGAACTAGATAAAAGAATTATTAGATTTATATGAAACCATAAAAGACCTCAAATTGCCAAAGCAATACTACATAAAAAGAATAAGGCTGGTGGAATTACACTTCCTGACTTCTATTTATATTACAAAGCATCAATAGTCAAAACAGTTTGGTACTGGCAGAAGAACAGAAATATAGACCAATGGAATAGAACTGAAAAGCCAGAAATAAACCCACAAATGTATGGACAAATAATTTTTGATAGAGGAGCAAAAAACACACAATGGGGAAAAGACAACCTGTTTAGTAGGTGGTGCTGGGAAAACTGGAAAAACATATGCAAAAGAATGAACCTGAGCTGTGAACTCTCTCCATATACAAAAATTAATTCAAAATGGATTACAGACCTTCATATAAGACCTGCCACAATAAACTGTATAGAAGAAGACATTGGTACTAAACTTATAGACCTAGGACTCCAGGAAGACTTCATGAACCTGTCCTCAAAGGCAAGGGAAGTAAAAGCAAAAACAAATGAATGGGACTATATCAAACTAAAAAGCTTCTGCACAGCAAAAGAAACCATCAACAAGGCAAAGAGACAGCCAACTGAATGGGAGAAAACATTTGCAAATAACACATCAGATAAGGGTCTAATATCTAAAATATATAAAGAACTAATAAGACTTAACAACAAAAAATAATTCCTTTTTATTGATAGACATTTGGGGTGACATCTGTTAGTAAGAATTACATAGATTTCAGGCATACAATTCCACAGTGCATTGTCAACTTGTTGTATAATAATTTCACCCCCTTTGTGAGTTTTCTTTCCATCACCCTATATCTAGCTTCCACTTTCTCCCATTCCTATCCTCCAGGTGTACAATTCTACATTACATCTTCTATGTGTTGTATTATGTGTTCAGCACCCAGAGTCAGTTCTCTTTCTTTTTTTTTAATTCATTTTTATTGTTAGACTTATTGGGGTGACAGTTCTCTTTCCATTGCCATATATATGTGTCCCTGTCCCTTTTCCACCTGCCACCCCGCTTTCCCCCCCTTATCCTCAGGTAACTACTAAATTATTGACTGTGTCCATGAGTTATGTTTCTTCATTGCTTTTGATTTTATGTTAACAGTCAAACTAAATTTCTCCATCCCTTTCCCTTATTTTACACACTCTCCCATCCCTCCTTCCATCTGAAAGAAGTCCCTCTAACATTCTTTTGTAGTACTGGTTTGGTAGTGATGTATTTCTTTAACTTTTCCTTACTGCAGAAGCTCTCTTTACTGTCCTTCAATTTTGACTGCTGGCTTTGCTGGATACATTATTCTTGGTTGTAGATCCTTGGTTTTCATCCCATTGAATATTTTCTGCCAATTCCTTCTGGCCTGTAAAGTTTCTAGTGACAAATAAGCTGAGAGTCGAATGAGTATCCCTTTATAAGTTACTACTTGCTGTTTTTAGAATTTTATCTTTTTCTTTAACTTTTGCCATTTTGTTCATGATGTGTCTCAGTGTATTTCGCTTTGGGATCATCTTGTTTGGAATTCTCTGTGCATCCTGGACTTGCATGTCTATTTCCTTCACCAGGTTAGGAAAATTTTCAGTCATTATTTCTTCAAATAATTTCTTGATCACTTGCTTTCCTCTGTCCCTTCTGGTATACCCATTATTCTGATTTTGCTTGTTTGCTTGTTTGATATAGTCCCAGAGGATTCTCAATCCAGCTTCCTATTTTTTTGGAAATAACTTTCAAATTGATCTGATTGGGTGTTTTCTGCTGGCTTTTCCTGCAAATCACTGCTTTGCACTTACGTTTTAACTAGTTTGGTGACTTTTATTGTGTTCTTCATTTCAGTTATAATAATGGTTTGTAAGTCTTCCTTAATGCTTGCTATCTCTCTGTTGAAATTGTCATTCAGTTCCTTAAGCATTTTTATAATCATTGCTTTGAGCTCTGTTTCTGATGGGTCATCTATCCCCATCTCTTTAATTTGAGTTCCTTGTCTCTGGTTTCTCATTTTTGCAGCCTCTCTGGACCACTTGCTGCTGCAGTTTCTTTTTTCTTTTTCTTTTTTTTGGGGGGGAGGTGTAGTTCCCTGACTGGGAATTGAACCCAGGATGCAGTGTTGAGAGCGCTGAAGCCTAGCCACTATACCACTAGGGAACTCCCTGCAGTTTCTCTGGTGTATGCTGCTGATGCTGGGTGGGTAGTGGAGGGGTTTTTGTGGCTTTGTTTTCTTCCTGTGGCTCCTGGATCATGCAGGGAGTTTGCACATGATTGCACCTTTCTGTTCTTGGTTTGCCCTGTGTGCACATTCTGCCCTGATCCTTGGGGTCAGCGGTCCTGTTTGCTGGTGTTTCAATTGTACTGATTGTGAGCTGAGAAACGTGTGCAGAATCACGCTCTCTCCTTCTCCTTCCCAGCTGGAGTGTTAGCCCAGTTGTTCCCCCTTCTCTGGGAAACAGATTGAAGTCCAGCTACTGCATTTTGTGGATTGATCTTCACTCCCTGGGGCCAAAGCTAGGTGGTTACTGTATCTCATGCCCCCACCTCTGGGCCTCCTCTCCTCTGTCCAGAGGACAGAGTGAGGTCCAAAGCGTTCTCCCACCACCTTCTTCCTCCTCCTTCCTCCCCCAGTGGTAGAGTTCCAAGCAGGGACCCACATGCAGCTGTGTCCTTGCTCTTTTTATTTCTTATTTGTTTAGCCCTCTGCCCGCCTGCAGGTACCTTAATGCAATGAGTAGTTTTCTTAGCTGTGATTGTGAGTTGTGTAGAGGGTCCTTGGTTGAGGTATAGGCGTTTTATTAGTTGTAATCTCCAGAGGAACTTTTCAGAAGTCTCTCTTATGCTGTCATTTTGTTGCCCCTCCTGATTTTTTTCTTAATATTAGATCATGAACAGTAGACTGTATTACTAGGTTTGTATATGAGGCCATATAATAGATCCATGTAGAGGTTTGTGTGTGGAGCACTTCCAATGGCTATTGTAGTCTCCTAGCTTACTTAAACATGCTCTCAGCTTTTTCTGGGCACTTCTGAATAAAAGGGAATATGGGTGTGCTGAAGTAAATTGGCTAGCGGGTGCTGGGAGTACCCATAATAGAAATAGAGTGGTGTTAAGTGGAAGAGAACTTTCAGTACTGAGACTGTGTCCCTGGCCATATTATCAAGAGAAAGTGTCCATGAGAGGTAAACATTGTATTTACTCACTACAGGTGTTAACATGCAAAATGCATTAAGTAGTAAAATTAACCTTGGGAAGAAAGGGCTAGGTTCCTATTTTGGCAGGATCCCCTATTAATTATTACTTGTTCTTTTGGCATACCATACCCTAGCCAGCACTCTTGAGGAATGAGATTATGCCCAGATAGAGGAAAGTGTGTGTTCAAAATTTTTTACCAGAAAAGCAAGACATTTTTAGATGCTTACTTGTATGTTAGCTGTTTTTCATTAAGTATTTGATTTTGAGTGAAAGAATAACTTTTTGAGTTTTGTTAACAGTGTGAAAAGTATGATTTGTAGCATTTATAAGGAGGCTGCTTTGCTCAGGAGTTTTGTTGATGTGGTAACTTAATGTTTCCACACTACACCAAGGCTATGCATTACAGCCTTTACAGTAAGTAAAGAGGAAATTCATCCTTATATGGAAGGGAGCTTCCTCTAATATAAACACAAGATGGTAATTCATAACACCAAGCAAATGGGTTAAATAGAAATAGCTTCCAATCTCTTAAGATCATACGTTAATTATAGAATGCATTCTAGCTTATTAATCAATATCCAGTTGATTGTTTATAAACAAGTAACTGATGGTATTTAATAGCAGAACTCAGGGCCTTTTGACCTTTTTCAATAATTTTTTATTGAATGTTTATTTGATGCAAGACAAATGGCTGGGAATAGCAGTTCCAGAAGTACATGATGTTCTTCTTTTTTTAAAAGACAAAATATTTTCATAGACAGATTTTATATGGAAAAGTTTTACCTTTTCACCCTAGTTTTTCCCATGTTAAATTGGCACTATTAATATTAAGAATAATCAACCTTTAGAGCTAGGAAATACTACTTACTATCCCCTAGCTCAATCCTTATATACTGAGTTTATTTTTGGTAAAGAAGGTACTATGCAAATGAAATACGTGGGTAGGATTGGGGATTGACCTGTTGCTTAATTCTTAATTTTCCTTTCCCTAATGCTTTGCCTAATCCTTTGCCCTGACCGTGTTGTGTGTGTGTGTGTGTGTGTGTGTGTGTGTGTGTGTGTGTATGGTATATGATATCCTCTCTTTTAATATAACGTAAAATATTTTCTCTGGGTTACTATTTCTCCATTTCGTGTTTTCACTCTAGTCACTCCTACCCTCATAGATGTCTGGGACATTTTCACTGCATCGGAAGCAAGAGCTATTAACCATTTCCTTTTATTAACTTGCTGCCAGTTTTATAAGGCCTTGGATCTTCTTAACAGATCCCCAGAAACTTGGGTTTAATTTATGCTACCCCAGATAATATTTGACCCTGTCAGGAAAGATTAAAAACCAGCCTTAAAAGATTTTTTAAATGATTGTAGATATAAAGAAACTCAAAGGTGGCAATATCACTTCACATATTATAAATTGTGTCCATTTATTGAACATCTGTTGTGTATCAGGGATTATCCATATCAGATGAGTTAGTAATAGCCCCATTTTATGGATGAGACATCGGAGGTTCAGAGAGGTTAGATCTCTTTTGTCCAATCAAGTCCATAGAGTTCATAAATGAGAGATGCCATCCTTTTCCCACTTTGTCATGCTGTTTTGGATATATAGCATGTTGTACTGTTTATTTCCATCCCTATGTTGAGTGCTCATTCCTGAGCCCTAGGAGTAGCAGTTGCTTGATCCTTAGAACATAAATGCTTAAAACTCTAAACTGAAAATTGAAAGGGAAATAAACCCTGATCACAGACACCATATTTCAAAATGCTTGTAAACTAAAGCTTGTCCAACCGTGGACTGCAGGCTACATGTAGCCCAGGACGAGTTTGAATGCAGGCCAAGACAAATTCGTAAACTTTCTTAAAACTTTATGAGATGTTTTTGGTGACACTTGACACTTCTTTTTTTTTTTTTTTTTTTTTTTTTTTTTTTTTTTTTTTTTTTTTTTTTTTTTTTTTTTTTTTTTTTTTTTTTTTTTTTTTTTTTTTTTTTTTTTTTTTTTTTTTTTTTTTTTTTTTTTTTTTTTTTTAGCTCATCCAGTATCATTAGTGTATGTTATGTGTGGCTCAAAACAATTATTCTTCCACTGTGGCCCAGAGAAGCCGAAAGATTGGTTACCTCTGTTGTAAACTATCTCCTTTGTAACTCTTTTCAGATACCAGTAGTGTCACTTAAAACAGACTCCCTGAGTGATATTTTTCATGAATACAAGCAGTCGCTGCAAGGAAAATCTACCTTCCAATTAATTCAGATTCTGATTGATGTGGAACTCTGGTTTACACTATTCCTGGCTGACTTATTTCTTAGCCATCAAGTGTCTTATAAATGGCTTCACTCATGATTATAAAAGGATGATTGCTAGATTTCTGAGGCCTACATAGTTTGATAGGAACAATAGATGCAAAGTTTTTTCTCCTTTTTTCCTTTTAGCAAATTATTATGCTTTGGTTAATAATATTGTACATAATTGGTATGGATTATAGAATTTATGAATTCTGTCATCCTTAAAAGGTTTCTTTGAGGCAAAAGGCCCAGGTAAAATAGTCCCATTTAACAGAGACTGTAAGAATAAGTAAGGAGAAAAGTGTTTTGAGTCCTTTGGATCCTTTGATGTTTTTTCCATTGACTTTCAGGAGTAGTACAGATGAATATTTAAAACTTGCTATATGAAATGAAGGATTAAGGATTTTATAGATGCATTAAAAATTTCTAGTGTACTCATAAAACCATGTGTGGAGAGTGGTGGTATAGTAAAAGTAAATTAGATGGAGAAAATTTGTCTTTCTAGAAATTTCAATACAGTTTGGTTGAGGAGGAAGCTTAAGATGCATAGTAAAACTGTGCTTTGATTTGAGCAATTATAGACCTAACAAATTGTTGGCCATTTTGAGAGATTCAATTATCAAATTTCAATTTGTTATAACAGTTTTATAGAATTTCCACATATAGTCCACTCAAATGATCTTTATATTTGCAATTTGTGACCACACTAAAAAGCTTTAAAATACGAAAGAAAGGAAACTAATTTTGTGAATAATTAAGTGAATTAGAATTCAGTATGTGTATAGCACCGAGCTAATTTCTTCAGTATAAACTAATATCTCTGTCTCTCTGTCACCTTGACACAGACACACACACCTTCCAAGACAGAATTTGAGTCATGGGAAACACAGTAAGGTCCATGGTGGTGTTCTACAGAGGGCATGCTCATTTGAAATCAGTCCTCCTCTTTATTAGATTATTTCTCTTCATAGGCTCTTGACCTAAATGAGAAACTCTAAGAATACTTAATTTTTCATCAAACATTCAATGTCTTAATGTTTCTTTGACTTTGAACACTTTGAACCCTGAAGGTTGAATTTTAACCTTTCATATAAGTTTTAAATTAAAAGTAAGCTTGACACGTTACTCCGTTCTCACCCTTAAGAGCAGTGCAACTGACTGCTGGTGGGAATGCAAATTGGTGCAACCACTATGGAATACAGTGTGTAGGTTTTTCAGAAGATTGGGAATGGAGTTACTGCATGACCCAGCAATCTTGTTCCTGGGTATCTACCCAAAAAATTGGTAAACCTTAGTCTGCGAAGACTTACATACCCAATGTTCATCAAAGCGCTGTTTACAGTGTCCAAGACATGGAAACAACCAAAGTGCCCTTTGATAGATGACTGGATAAAGAAGCTGTGGTACATATACACAAGGGAATATTACTCAGCTGTAAGAAAACATGAAATACTGACATTTGCAACAAAATGGAAGAACCTTGAGATCGTTATGCTAAGTGAAATAATCCAGACAGAAACAACCAAGAACCATATGACTTCACTTATATGTGGAATGTAAAACTAAAAGCAACAAGGAACAAACAAATTCATGGACACAGTCAGTAGTTTAGTGGTTACCTGAGGGTAAGGGAGGAGGAGTGGGAGAATAGGGAGGGGATGGGAGAGGAGGAAGTGGGAGCCAAATATATGGTGATGGAAAGAGAACTCACACTGGGTGGTGAACATATAATGGAACAAACAGATGATGCCCTGTAGAATTGTACACCTGGAACCTATGTAATTCTTGCTAACTTTTATTGTCACCCCTAATGATAAAAAATATATTAAAAAAAAACTGCAATTGTAGATGCCATTCATGAGAATCCAAGTGAGTATTCAGAACTACTTACCAAATGAGTCATGGAAACACAAGTCAAATAATTCTCAATATCTTGTTTCTACACTAAATGATGTGCTAATTTTATGAGCAATATAATAAAAGTCCAAATCAGATGCTCATTGATTTACAGTGGGGCAACTTATGTCTTGACAGACCCATTGCAAACTGAAAATCTTGTAAGGTAATAATGCATTTAATACACCCAACATACCAAACATCATGGCTTAGCCTAGCCAACATTAAACAGGCTCAGAATGATTGTGAGGTTGGACAATTACTTTCGTGAACTTGTCCTAGAAAAAAAGTGTTACATACCTCATTGCTGAATATCACTACAGTCACTTTCAAAGTACTCCCCTTGGGAAGTTATGCACCAACACCAGTGTGTAGTCCACCCTTCAAAGCAGTTTTGGAACTCTTTTTCTGGAATGGCCATCAGAGCTGTCCTCGTACCCCAAATCTGACATTAAGTTCATGAACTTGCCACTGTGCGCTTATGTTGTTATGACACTTTACCGAGCTGTTTGTGCAGTGCTGCCAACATAAGTACTGTACAAACATTTGTCCCAAAAACATAATAAAGAAAGCATACCGGAGAATACAATAAAAAAATTAAAAAACCCAATTTATTGGAAAGACACTTCTCCCTAATTAAGGAAATGCTGCATATTCAACACAGTCCCTCAGCTAGTGATGATTGCTTGTGAGAGGTAAAGTGGGAGAAGTTATTGGCTAGAGCAGTGATTCTCAAAGTTTGGGATACAGCACAGTTACAGATGTCTGGGCCCGACCCCCAGAGTTTGTGATTCCTCAGTTGGTTTAGGCTGAGGCTCAAGAACTTGAATTTCTACCAAGTGCCACAGAGATATTGATGCATGCTCACCGTATTACCACACTTGAGAGGCACTTGGGAATTTGGAGAGAATCAGAGACCTTTCCAGGTACCTAATTTGAGTAATGCTTTTCATATGGTTCCCCTAGCTTTTCATAACTTTCTGGCCTTTGTCCAGAGAAAGAACTTGGGTAAAAATGCCAGACTGTGCATTTATAAAAAGGATGAGGGAGTTGACTTACCCACTTTTTTTTTTTACTCTTCAGTGGGAATCCGTTTCCCTTTCTCTCTCTAAAGAAAGCTCAGGAAATAAAAGGTAGGCAATAGAAGAAAGAAACACTAGACAGACAAAGAAAAGAAAGACACCTCCTCCACCATAAACAAAAAAAAGCAAAGCAAAGACAACCCCACAAACAAAACACAATTTGAAAAGCTGGAACCCAAACGACTATTACTTTAGCCCCAAGAAACACCATGGTGATGAGCTAGGGGCACAGGCATGGGATCTCTTGGAAGTGAGGAAAATCACGCACATTCCCTCTGAAAAGTGTCGGTGTTCTTAGGGCGGGTTTTGAGATAGTATTTGGAATTCATTTCCAGCTTCTGGTTTGCCCACCTAACATAAAAAGGGAATGGTTTTGTAGCACTATTGCATTTTGAGAAGCTCACTAATGTTCTTTGAAAAGGAGGCAGTTTCACTTGGAAGCAGTTTCTTATTTGATGTGGTCCTTATACTTTGTTTTGCTATTTATTACATTTCATACTTAAAAAATTTATATTATGAGGTGTTCATTTTTATACCAGTCATAGATTATTTAGGAATGATTAATGTTACACATACACCATTAGTTCCTGTCTTCATTGAACTTCCTGAAGAAAGCTTCAGGAAAAAGTAATTTGCCATTCGTGCTTAAGAGATTAAAGCCTTCAACACTTAAACTGTGGGTATGTGGTAGCCAAAAATTAAATCTGAAATAATGTGGTATTATATATTTTTTCAGTTATATTTCTGTGTTGTATTATAAATGAACCTAATACATCATTGAGTCTGTTATGCATTCTCTCTCTCTCTCTCTCTTTCTCTCTCTCTCTCTCTCTCTCTCTCTCAACACTGAGGGGGGAAATCTCATGATGTTATGGTATGAATCCTTTAGGAACTCAAGATAACTTGGATAGTCCAATTTGTACCAGTGTCACAGACAACACCTGAGAACTTATTTTCAGGAAACTTATATGCTTGCTTCTTGGGATGTTTCATTATGTTTCTTGGCCTGAAGCATTTCCTAGGCAGTTTTCTTGCATGTCATGTAGATGTAGGGAGGAGTTGTGTCCAAGTAAAACCACGTTTTGAAAACATCTCTCTTGGTATCAGGTTACAATTAGGAGGCAGTACTAACATTGGTTTAGATTCTTGCAGCATAAAGTTCTGGATAACATCGTGTTTTAGACTTCATGTAGCCATTTTATCCCGTTCTTTATTTACCTTGTGAATGAGTGACAAGGAAGAGTAAATATGTATGTGTGTGTATGTATTGTAGTTGTTATTGACTCCTGAGAAGTTATTGGTTAAAAATTTCATTTTTCCACCTGTCTTTGACATAAACATGTATGTAAGTTCCTTTGCGACATAGATTTCTTTTAATTAACAAATGATCAGAGATACCAAATTTCTTGATTTTTTTGTTTTGTTTTCAAATTTACCTCGAAATCATTCAGTTATTTAATTATTGAAAACCCCTTTTTCTTAACATTTAAAAAATTTTTCTTTTTAGAATTTTTCAAAGAACTACTTGAAAATGCAGAGAAATCCCTGAATGACATGTTTGTGAAGACATATGGCCGCTTATACATGCAAAATTCTGAGCTATTTAAAGATCTCTTCGAAGAGTTGAAGCGCTACTATGTGGTGGGAAATGTGAACCTGGAAGAAATGCTAAATGATTTCTGGGCTCGCCTTCTGGAGAGGATGTTCCGCCTGGTGAACTCACAGTATCACTTCACAGATGAGTATCTGGAATGTGTGAGCAAGTATACCGAGCAACTGAAGCCCTTTGGAGATGTCCCTCGAAAATTGAAGCTGCAGGTTACTCGTGCATTTGTAGCAGCCCGTACTTTTGCTCAAGGCCTAGCAGTTGCAAGAGATGTAGTAAGCAAAGTCTCCGTGGTAAGCCCTGTTTTTATTCTGTGTTTTCGTTTTGTTTTGTTTAATTTTAAAAGAAAGTTTGGGAGACGGAGAGAAATAAATCAGTAGAATTGCATTGACTCAGTAACGGTCTTCTCTTTTCTCTTATTTTTTCTCTTTTACACTTTGTCTTTATACATGTACATTATGTAGTTATAAATAATGCTGTGATGAACATCTTCATATATCATTATCACTTTTCAGTGGATTTTTGAGTAGATGTTCTTAGAAACAGGATGTATGTTCACTTTGGAACCTTAATTTAAATGGGTTTAATGCCTCCATACTCTCTTTCAGCTCCTATTCTACTTCCCCTCCATAGAAAGAAACATACACATCGGCTCCACATTAGGTTGTTTTGAGTGACCGTGTTTGAGCCTACTACTAGTTGTGGTCTAGAAAAGCATTTAGCATCCATTATTATGTTTCCTGGTTATAAGGTGTATACCCAGAGCTCTTAAGACGACAGAGGTTTCTATGATAATGTGGACCACCTGCTCTTGACTTTACGTCTTTGTTTATAGAATCATCATTTGAGAAAAAGAAATTGTAATGTATGGTCAAGAGTAGATGAAAAGAGCTACATTTTCCTCATTTGCAAAGTAGTTTATTTATGCCTTCATTATAGTTGATTTTTAGGAAGGACTGGGCAGCTGGCTCAACCCTGTCTTGTTGTTAACCTTACTTTTCAAGGTTGTAATCCCCACTTAGGGAACTGAGATTCCAGAAACCCCAGCTTGGGGTGGATGGTGATGGATGAAGCAAGGAAGCAATTTAGAGACAATTCATTACAGGTTAAAAGATTGAGAGGTAGAAGGCTTGCCATTGTCCATCTCACCCCATCTCCAAAGGTTAGTGAAAAGTAAGCAGTGTGGCTTTCCTGTGTTGCATTCTTCTTCATGTGGTTATAAATTAACTGTGGGAAATCAGTAATAATGACTTGTATTTACAATTCAAACACCCTTCCCTATGCAATAAAGAGTATGTGACCCAAAATGAAATAGTCACGATTATTTATATTCCTTTTGGTATGATTTATTTTTTTTTTTAGCAAAAGAGTTCCTGCGTACTTTAGTATTGTTGTTTGAGAAAGTTACTTTCAAAATCCTAAAAATTTTTTTAGAATTGATCTCTATTCTGTATTCATTGCTTTTCATATCTGCCTAAGAGATAATTTGCATAGTTATATGAAAATACAATGGATAACAAGATATACCTTGAGTAAATATTACTTGCCAATTGTTTAGTTGAAAACACTATTTTATGACTAGTTGAAATTTTGTAATTGGAAATTGTAAAATGTTTTGCCTCACTACTGAGTTTCTTCTAGATTTAAGGATTGACTTGAAATCACACTCTTCAACTAAGTTGGGTTAGGTTATGAAAATCATCATTATAAGACACTCAAGCATCAAATGAGGTTTTAAGGGCTAAAACACATAAAACTCTGAGCTGTGTAATGTTTCTGTTTAGAAGAAGCTTGCAAGGAATACTATGCATTTGAGAAATATTCCTTACTTTAAATTTTGGAGTATAACTACTAGTTAAACAGATTTTAATTTGAGGTACAGTGGTATGGGGAAGACAACAAATGATCTGGCTGTCAAAACATATTTCAAATTGAACATGTTGCAAAAAGTCCAAATTTGATTAATATAATGAGTAAGCTTTTTCTCACACTTGGAGTATCCAAGTAATGTTTTTTCACATGGGGTTCCACTGCTGCCAACTGCTGTACCAAGTGTAGTTTGCAGGCAAAACTAGAGAAACCTAAGAAATAAACTTTCCTTCTTTTGGTGTCCAATAGAATTAATTACCTTGGCCTCAAAAAGAGTGGGGGATATATTTCCAAATTAAAGAGATCCCCCTCACTTACTTCATCATTAAAGAACAAAGAGTTATTTAATTTCAAAAATGAAAAGCATCGTAGTCTTGGGGCTTGTTATTGGGGTTACTTAACTCAGAGATATTTCCATTTTCGCTTCAGAATGGATGACCTGCTTTTCCAGTTTACTTTTGTTGAGCAATAACTTGATTATCACTAAGCTTTTTAAAGGCCATTAGGCCATTAACATCAAGCAAGCTTAATTTGCTTAAAGAGAAAATCACTTCTTCATTGAAATATACTTGCCTTGCTAAAGTTTTTCTGGGTCCAAAACATCCAGTAATTTCAGTTTATTCCATTGAGCTTTACAATTCAAAATAGAGAAGAGTTTCCTTAATTAGTAACATATGGTTCAAGAATATTCTGGTGCTACAAATCTTTCCATTGCTTATTCCATCTTTATTTGTAATGGTTCATAATACAGTTCTCATTTACCTGCTTGTAATTGCAGTTTTGCCTGAAAAGGTGAAATCTGTTGTGGTCTTTCAAATATGCACAAGTGGTTATAGGCACCATGAAAATTAACAGCTCCTATGCCAAAGAGAGTTGCATTTTCATGGTTTCAATTGACACTGACATAATGGAACTAACTATGTCTACACCCCAACCCCAAACTATAGGGACTATAATTAGAAGTCAGTGCTTTACCATTGTGATGTCTAAATTGACTGTTCTGCCTTGAAAAGAGGTTCCATTGCTCCCCCTTCATTTGTATCTATTCATAGGGCCCCAACACCTAAAAGAGTACTACATAAATTATTTTGCCACTTCCTTGAATGATTATAAATATGAATTTTATAAGTGATCAATATGAAAAGCTTTTAAGAAGCAAAATATAGACATTTATTCAACGCTTAATCTTTTGCACTCACAACCTAAGAACTGGAATTGGAAGAGAAAGGTGGGACTCTAGCTATAGTGCAGGTGGAGATTGTGATGGTAGGAGTATGAGAAGTGTCAAGGACTGAATAAATTGTGATTATATACTCTCAAAACAAAAATAGAGCCTTCTACAAGGGGATAAATACAATAATGCCTTGACTTCTAGGTCATAACTGAGTCCAATAATTTAAAACAAAACATGTGTTCAAGTATTTATGCAGCTGCAGTTGTATGTACAATGTATCTACAAACATTAAGAATCATAGCTTATTCCATATATTTTCTTATATGGAATATATTTTCTTTAATGTTCTATTATCAGGGAAATACTTAAGAATGCCACGTCCTCCTTAGTTTGTGTGCTCATTGACTTTAAAACTAGTTAGGGAATTGTTGAGTAAAGTCATCATATCTCACCACATATTTGGGTTCCCTACAACTTTTACCATAATTTTGCGAACCATTTTCTGTTATTTTTATTGAGTGTTTATGTTACCAAGCAGCAGATAAAATCTAGACTTTTTTCCTTTATTTGGTATTATTGGCTGTGCAAGGAAAAAAAATGTTGCAGTGAATGTATGTTCAGAACTAGAATAAACTAAAGGAAATGTGTTTTTACCTTCAGTGCAGCATATTGACTGCCATCACTGTGTAATGTGGCTTAAGTCTCATTCTGAAGTATTGAAATGAAATCCATGCTGCGTGAAGAGTACTGCACCAATGTTTTCTTTTTTGGGAACTGCTTGCAGTAGTTTTTAATGTGGTGTTTGTAAAATGCAAGTTATTTCATAGAAAGTCTCAATCTATATTAGAAGAGTTTTTACACAGAAAGTTTCTTTCTCTGCAAAGCTGTTTTTGTTTGTTTTTGTTTTGGCTTTTTTAAAAATAGCAAAATGGTTGCAGATGTGACCATTTTGTATAAATGTGTATCCTGAGGAAGGCAGAAATCAGTATTTTAAAGAGAGCCTTAATAAATTATAAAGGAAATGAGGATTCTTTACCCCACTGACTTTTAGCAAGAAACATAGACTGGCTCCTAAAATCTAAATTTTAAGGCACCTTTTAGAGTTACCTTAGCATTTAGAAAAACCATGGTAATTCTTGAAGAATTTTATAAGTCTTGGAAATTGGCTATTAATGTATTGTCATTATACGTCAATAACGCAGCTTGATTTTTTAAATTAAATTTGTTGGGGTGACTTTGGTTAGTAAAATTATTAGGTTTTAGGTGTACGGTTCTGTAATACATCATCTATATATTGCATTGTGTATTCACCACAGAGTCAGTTTTCCTTTCATCATCATGTGTTTGACTCCCCTCCCTCTTCCACCACTCCCTCCTACCTTATCCTCTGGTGACTAAACTATTGTCTGTGTCCATGTAACTCAGATTGATTTTTATTTGCTAATAGAGAAGTATTGAGACCAATTGATGTTCCCTTTCTATCATACTGTCTCCCCAAAAGTAAACAAATCAAACCACCTCATTCTTCCATAAAGAATGTGAAAACCTTTTTCTTATATAAATATTCTACTTTCTAGTACAAATGAATAATCCCTACTATATTTAGCTGAAATTCTATCAAAATGTTAAAAGTTTCATAAAATGTGTTGTTTTTTATTTTGTTTGGCTCAAGTTAAATCTTTTCTCTCTATGTCCAGTAGTGTTTACTTGCGCCTTCAAGGTTTTGTGTGTGTGTGTGGGTGTGTGTATGAAAGAGTGAGAGTGAGCAAGCAGGGGCTGGTGAGATATAGATATATGGATATATATGTGTATATATATGTATATATGGATATATATGTAGCATATTGAACCATTCTAAGTGTATAACATTGGCTGAATAAGTCATTGTTTATTAAACAATATGTAACCTCCTCCAAATACTTAATCAGTGTTGTTCCACATGGAACAGATGCATCCTAACTTAACTTCCAACACAAAAACTGATTAATTTGGTCAATAAATTGCAAAACAGTAAATTCTTACTGGAAAACATTCAGCCCTGAAGCTGAATGTTTACTGTATGTGGATACCCTGTATTAGGTATGGGAACTACAGGGAAGGATCAACTCCAAGTGCTTCTTTCAAGGTTCCTATAGTCTTTTACTAAAAAGAAGCCATCAGAAACTATCAAGGATTCCATTGTACCTGCTCTAGAACCGAACTACCAAGGTTCAAATCTTGGCCATTTCTTGGAAGATCTTGTGTGAATCCTTTAGTCTCTTTGGGCTTCTGATTCTTTATCTATGAAATGAAATTATAATACTCATCTCATTCAATGATTTTGAAGCTGAAATAAATTAAAACATGTAAAGCACTTAGAACAACAGATTGGCACACAGTAAGTACTCTATAAGTCTATCATATAAATCAAGAAAATGCAATAAAAGCTATCAGTACACAAGTTATTCTCACAAAGAACAGAATATTTTTCTCTTTAATCTTATCACAACTTTAATTATCATGAAGCCATAGAAATTAAATTAGCATTTTCTCCCTGATACCATTAATTCATTCTTTGTGTTAGTGGTTCAAAGCGGGAAGAGAGGAGAGTTTTCCTTTCCCTGTTCTTTCTCAATATCATTTTCAGAAACTATTTTAATCTCTATAAGAGGTCTGAAAAATGTGAGTTTTATAAAACCAGTCATAACCCAACCTGACTCCTACACCAGGCCCAAGGATTCAGGAAGTCACTGATACCTGGAATCAACAGACCCTTCTAAACAAAATGAAAATATATCAAATGTTAGTCAAAACCTGTAATCCAAAGGAATAACCAGATGGATCATTTTCAGTGGCATGCCATGCCATAAGGAATCAATACATAACTGAGGGTTAAAAGAAGACCTTGGAATATGCTTTCCCCTTTTGTCAATCTACATGTATTATAGCATGATATAAGACTTGGTCTTGGGTCTTTTGGAGGAAAACTACTTACATAAATAAGTTATTTGGGGATTTGTGAGAAGTAATTGATTCTTAGTAATACAAGACAGTAGAATGTGAATGAATTTGAATATCTATTATGATTCTTATTTCTTTAGTCCACAATTATATTTGCTTATGGATACAAGATTTACTGCTATTATGGTGGAGAGACCACCAAGAGTTTGTGAAGGGGTACCCACCAGGGCCTGGTATGTCATGACATGGCAGAAAGAGCCACCACTGGATCAAGGAGATCCTACATTTTGACCAGAAACTCTGCAAGACAATTTAAATTGAAGTGCTATCTACTGTTTGGCTTTTTGTTCCCTGTGGCAGTGGTACCCTTTGGCTCTTTTACCAACATAATTGCTTCTTATCAAGAAGTCCTTTTTCAAAAGAGTCATCCATTTTATTTATCTAGTAGTCCACAGTTGGAAGGTAGATCTGGTGCTTGGCACTCTGGGTTCACCATCCTGAGCTTGGGCAGGCTGGTGAGAGTGGGGACCCAAGGCCTGAAGATGGCACATTATTGGTGCTTTCTCTGGGGAATGAGCATTACAGGGGGACCTTGGTTTCTTTAGGCCTCATGACTGTTTTAAAACTTTTCTGTTTATAGTAGGCACTCCTCCCACACAAGGGGTTTATGAATTCCCTTCATGTGAAACACTGCATAGTGGTCTGATTAGTGCTTGTGAGACTAAAGACAGATTTCTCTCCAGCTTTGGTTATTTATTATGTCCTTTATTGTCCCAGTTTTCACATCTTCCCCATCTCTATTCTCAGTTCTGGTAGTATTTCATGTTTCCATAGCATGTTAGATCTGAGTTCTTTGTGATCATTTTTAGTGCTTACCACAAAATGTGTGCAGAGCATGAGCCCCCATACTTAGCCAAAGAATGAAATGGAAAAATTTCACCAAACCCAGCTTCATAATCTTTGTTTAATAAAGCTCTACTGTGTCATTTAGTTTGGCCTCTTGAAAACTTTAGTCCCCATCAGCCTATGTTAGGAGAGGGTACTATACAGTTTATTACATAAGTGAAGTACAGTTGAACTAAGAATACTCATACAGTGGACCCATTTCTAGAGTTAAAAGAAAAAGAATGGGAAAGGGCTTAAAAGGTTCTTGAATATAACTATTGTGTTTTAAGCTTTTGGATATTTTCTAAAGGCCTATAATGTTTTGGAATTTCTTTGTGTTTTTCTAGAACAAGTTTTATATTCTAAAATGGAAATTTCCTACATGCTTTGTTACCTAATCACAAATATATTCCAGAATAATCCCTGGTACATAGTAGTTGCTCAATAACTATTTGTTGACACTCTTTAGCTTACTACATTTTCTCTTACTAGGGCTCTTAAATACAATATTCAACAAATTCCTCATGATGTTATATGATTTTCCATGTGCATTTGCACAATAACTTTTTCTTTACCTCTTTAAAATCTAGCCATTTAGCTGTCTCACCAATGTGGAACCTAACTAAAAGAAGAAAACAACTGATGCCTGCTATTGGAGTTTAATATATTCTGTGTAAAAAAGGCAAGGAAACATGATGCATCCTGAAAATTTTTACATTACAGATGTTTGATAAAGTGCAGTACTAGAATCACATGTATCAGGGTAACTGTCAGCAAGTTGATCTTTTTGGCCTCGTTTTTCTTATCGGTTAAATATGAGAGCTGTACTTGGTGATCTCTAAGGCCCCTTCCAACTTTAAAATTTCTATGATTCAATGATTCTCTAGCCACTTCCTCTCCCCAAGGACTTCTTGCTCATCTGCAAAATGAGGGAGTGAAAAAGTATCAAAGTACTAACTGTGACTTATTTAAAGTAATTAACTTTTAGCTATCCAAAAAACCTAGCTATCTAGAATGACCCATTCGTCCAGGATATTAGTCAATATTTTACTGTACAAGGTCAGATAGTTTTGTGAACTCATCCTAGAAAAATTGCTACATACCTCATTGCTGAATATCACTACAGTCACTTTCAAAGTAATGCCCTTGGGAAGCTATGCACTAATGCCAGCACCTAGTCCACCCTTCAAAGCAATTTTGGAACTCTTTTTTTCGGAATGTCCATTAGAACTATCATCATGCCCAAAATCTGACGATTAAGTTCACGAACTTGCCACCATGTGCTTACGTTGGCAGCACTGTATAAGCAACTCAGTACGGTGTCATAACCTTGCCAAGATTTTGGGTACAATGACAGTTTTGATGGCCATTCCAGAAAAAGAGTTCAAAAATTGCTTTGAAAGGTGAGTAAGCACTGGCATTAGTGCATAGCTTCCCAAAATAGGTTCTTTGAAGGTGATCTTAGTGATATTCAGCAATGAGATATGTAGCACTTTTTCTAGGATGAGTTGGCGAAATTAATTGTCTGACCTCTTACACTAATACGTAGTCAAAAGGGCTAATTCAGTGCCTAAGAAAATATTTGGGACTGTTAAAACTATGGAAAAACCCTACTCCTTTGTAGGGAATGTTGACTTGAGTGTATATAATTACCATTATGTTGGATGTTTTCTCTCCCCTTCTCCTAGGCTAGAGTTCTATTAGAAATAAGAGGGAGTGTGAAATAAGAGGGTGTGTGTGTGTGTGTGTGTGTGTGTGTGTGTGTACATCACACAGGAGCCTAAAAGAGTTAAGGTTTTCTCCTGAGAGTACTAATCCCCTTTTCCTTTTCCTCAGGATACTGTTGACAAGGGGTATCCAAAGTCACACACATAGTAGGTAAAGTGAACTGCTGGACTGCCCTGCATCCCAGCATGTGTTGCTTGTGGTGATAATCTGCTTTCAAAAGTCTATGTGTTGCAGAACTAGTTGGTACTGATAGAGAAGAATGCACTAATCCCCTGATGGTGACTCCAAAAGACAAGAGGGTGGGGCAGAGAGAATGAGAAGACAGGAACTTTTGGTTAGCTGCCAGCGTGTGATACCTAGCTCCGATCCTTTCTAAGCATTGATGGAAATGAGTGACAGGATGGGCTCAGCTCTTCTATGCCCAAGACAGTTTCATCTTAAAGAAGTAGGAAAATGAATCCAATTCTCATTTCTCTGCAGAGGACAGCTAGCCCAGTCTGGTTTCATATTGCTTTTTTTGTCCTTGTGGCTTCCCTCTTTCCTTATGTACTTTTAGTAGCCTGCAGTGTCCTGCCATGTGGTGTCTTAGTTTCTGCCTGGCATTGAAGCCCCTTTAAATTCTGACCATGCACACACTCCTTCTTATATGCATCCAACCTTACTTCTCACAGTTCCTCAACCCCATTCTAAGATGCCATGATTTGCTTCGTACATTCTCTTACAGCTTTTGTTCTTTCCATTCTACCTAACGACATACTCCCTCTATTTGACCACTTTAGATCCAACTTCTTCAAAATTTAACTGAAGTTCCACCTCTTTAATCAAGTGTTCCCTGCATACTCCATGATTTACTGCTCCCAAGCCTTGGAAGGCCTTCACATAACCCCAAGTTTAAATTTATTCTTATTCTTCCCTGTAGAATACATTAATTTTGCTTTCTGTACAGTTATAGACATAAAATGGAGTACACACTAGGTACCCTTCTAAATCTTGACTGGAAGATTAAATTTCAAATGCAGTTTTGTAGTCAGTGTGTTTGAAAAGGAAGATGTTCTTGTGTTATAGTCTGTCAAGGCAAACACAGTGATGACAGAGGCCATAGCAGGCAATGCACAGTGAGCAGGTAAAGGTAGCCACTACTACTGCGTCTCATGGCTGATCCTGAAAAGTTATTTATCAAAGGACTTTGAAATAATAGAACCATTTAACAAGAATGAAAGCGAGTGTATATGTGAGAAAGAGACAGAGATTGAGAAACAAGGAGGAAGAATGGGAGATAAGTGGAGCTTGGTTATTTAAGGCAATGAAATATTCATCTGTAACCCCACCACCCCATCTTCTTCCCAACATACACACAACTTCCCTTTTTCTAATCTTGTTCTCTCTCCAGGAAACAGGCCAGACCTACTAAATGAGATCCATCATAGCTCATTTTTAAATTAAATTCATGGCAAGCCTTCAAGGTCAACTTGCAGTTTCTGTGTCTCTCTAGGCCCTACCCACCATTATCTCTTTCTTCTCCCAAATTAGGTAAATCCCACAGCTCAGTGTACCCATGCCTTGCTAAAGATGATCTACTGCTCCCACTGCCAGGGTCTAGTGACTGTGAAGCCATGTTACAACTACTGCTCGAACATCATGAGAGGCTGCTTGGCCAACCAAGGAGATCTTGATTTTGAATGGAACAATTTCATAGGTGAGCAAGCAATTAATATATTTATGTTGCTGGAAGTAACTCAGCTTCTGACCACAAGTAATATTGTAATTGTCAGCTATGAAATTTCTGTTTGTTGTTTAAGGTTTGCCAGAGTTATAACTATACTCAAAGTTCATACCATTCTACTTGTAAATATTCCCTTGAATTAATGGTGACATTTCCGAAAACACTAGACACAGTGAATTCCACATTTTAATAATGAGAAAGTGACTGTTTGCCCCTTCCCCCCTAAAGGTCAGTTTTAGTTATGCATCATAGGCTTGTATCCCTGTAAATGCTGGTGGGTGTTTTTTAAAAATGTTATATCTGTTACATTGCAACCACATCTTCTGCAAACTGACTGGATACTCATTGGATATTTGAATCAGATGAAATCTGATTGTGGAAATCGCTATAGAAACAGGGATTCTGCTCTGGTGAGAGTCGGAAAACTTGTGCCCTGATAATTTTAAAGGTAAATATACTTGCATATACTTAAAACCTACAAAACCATTACTGGAATGCAGCAACGTAAGTGAAGGGGCCAGTTTCTGAGAGGGTTAATTATAATTCTGGGGGAAGGACAAATTAAGGATAATTTAAATGCTTACTTAATATATGTTAGTCTTGAAACATCAGTGTGGAAGCTGCTAATGCAGAGTGCTAGTGGGGCCAGGCACACATACTAATATCTCAAAAAACAAACTCAGATTTTCCCCATCCCCAGTCATATTTGCATACATTCAGAAATTTTTGTGTCTTTATAAGCACTCATTTTTCCCTTATTTGTTCACATCATGGGGATATGTATATAACTTGCTGCCTTCTTTTGCCAGAGTGGGAAGATTGGCTGTGGGGACTGCTTTTTAGTTTGCATGAGAGCTAATTACCATATTAACTCTTTCTGAGAGTGCATCAACAAATTGGCTCCAACAGATTCTTGAGAACACTGACACAGGAAAAAGAAAAAAAAAGATATGAATATTAAGCACTTAAGCACAACTGTAGCCTAAATACCTCAAAGCTAGAAGATTTGAAAAAATCTACACACAGAAAAGCAGAATCCCATGAAAGGGAAGGCATAATACCAGCAAATACACAAATAAGCATAAATGGTACATCGTGCCCAGAATGAAGCCCTGGGAGAGATTGTTGCCTTAAAATATTTTTCATGGAAATAAGAGTCCATGGCATTTCTAGATCTGAATTTGATATTCTTTTTTCTCTCTTTTTAAATCCCATCCTCACCCCACACTCAAATGTGAAATTTGCAATTCACTTTTGCTAAATTCATTTTTTCAAAAGAGGTTGGTTAGCCTTTTCACTTTCCCCTGTAACATCTTAACTTAGTAGTTCTCTGGGCAAAGGAGTTGAATTTGCCACATGGTACAAAAAAATGCATGGTAACAGTGATACAGTTTTGCTAACTTTTCTATAGACGCATTAGGAATAAGGTGCAGAGGGGCATGTCCCTTGCACTATTCTATTATTCTAATGTTCTAGCCAGAACTACAATGTATATTCTGTATTAAAATTCAAATTCTTATACATATTTTCCCAAGAGTTTGTAGGTCCATATCAAAAGAAAACCATACTCTGGCTTGCTCAATAAATGTTTTCAACCAGGTGCTTTACAACAAGGAGTACTTAAGCTGCTGTTCTTGTGTGTTTTAAAATTACATTTATCTTTCAAGAAACAAGATTAAACCCAAGTGGAAATTGATAGGATTTCTAAGTCAATTTTCCTCAGTTATTTTAAATGGCACTATTTGGAGGGATGAGGTGTCGAATTTTATTGAAACTTCATTTTTAATAGGTATGTTATTCTTTATTTTTAATAAGCTGAAATAAAAGGCCAAGAATAATAGACATTGTTAATCTCTAGTGCTTTTTCATGAATTTTCACAAGAGTTTAATTAATTTGCTCTGTGGTTGCATAATTCAGTCTCAATTTACCTGCCGCTAGTATAAGTTCTTTTTTTTTTCTTTGCTAAGAAAACCTGTCTTTTGACTGTCATGCCATCCCTTCCTCTCTTTAATTGCATCTATTAGAGTATTGTTGGCCTTTATCCAAGTAGATTCAAATATTTGAAACACCCTGGACTTGTTTTGTAAAACTTTGTATATATGAAAATGAATTAAATACTCCCCCTCTACCTCCACCACCAGAAAAGTCAGTCTCTGGTGAGATATAAATGATCCTTAGGTGCCCCTTGTTCTCTATCATGTACTGGAGTAGTGATAACATTGTTTGACTCCTAGACAGCCTTAATAATATCACAGGTTGCTGCCAGCAACAATTTGGTATTGAGGTATTGGGATTGCTAGCGGGGACACCTGCCAGTTCCTGGTAGGAGGTAGACAGTCAAATATCCCATAAAAAAGAAACCTGCGGCCTAGATCAGCCAGAAGAAAACCAAAACTCCAAACCGACCATCTTTGGATTTCACTTGGCACTTCTCATCAGGGCTGGCTGATGAGACAAGTTGATAGCCAATCATTACTTTCTCCAGGGGTTAGAGGCAACTTTGGCTCCTGGGCTGCAGGCCATCCACATTCTTCAGCTGCTCAACATGAAATGCCATGGCACCAGCCCCAACAAAGGCCCAGCTTCACTCTCCATTCCCAGGCCCTTGTGTATGGCCAGCCAGCTTAGAGTTTACAAAGACACCAAACAGCCAGAAGAATTAGGGTTTATGTTTCCTTACAGTCTTTCACAAACACATTATTGATATGGCCTTGCCTCACCACTAGGGGAATGGTAGTTACAAAATGCTCTCTTTTCTCTTGCTTAAATTCTGCATTTGTATGTTTATTATCTCTCTATTCATAATATTTTTTTTTGGAGCAAAAGCCAACTTCTCAGCTATGAAGGAATGTGCTTTCTGTACGTGGGAGCCCTGCTGCTTTGACAATGATGAACACATTTAAGTTGTGCTCCACTTGTTTACAAAAGTCTTTTGCTAGCACATCAAAAGAATTTTTTTCTCTCCTCTAGTACAATGGTGTATATTCATGCTGGCAGCCTTACTTAGAGGTTGGAAGCTTGGAAGCATCACTTTATTGGCACTTACCACAATGCAATCTGAAACTTCATTTGTTATTACTTTTTAAAAAAAATCTGCATTTCACGGAAATCTATTTGTGGTTTGTGACATTGGAATTGTAGTTTAGAGAAATGACTGTATGCTTTAAAATGCTGTATTGCATTTGTTCTAGGTTGAAAGTGAAAGGTTGACCAAATTTGGTTTCATTGATATGCTGATGCTGAAACTCCTTTTTACTAGAAAGCTTAGGTAGAAGTTCAATTGTGGTCTTCAGGGTTTTTTGAGAAGGAGACACAATCATCTGGAAACTAGTCTTTCTTTCTTACATGTGTCCCTGGACTACCTGAGGTTGTGGATAATGTGAGCTTAACTATCCTTTTCCTGCCATGCTTTAAGCACTGGAGTGTAAAGTGGAGAGAACATGATTACATTTCCAACCTCTCCTAATTTTGCCCAATAAGTATCAGACCAACATTACTAAATCTCTTAATCCCAACAAACATGCACAGCAAGAAAACATTTTGTTTAAGAGATTCATTGTTTACTAAAAACATTCTAGATTCCAACATACTGAATACATGGTTTGTGTGTACTGTGTCATGTCTTTACTCAGATAAAAAGAGGTACATCTTTTGCTTTAAAATAAATCAAGGCCCTTATATTTAAAATGGGAAGTTTTTCTTATTTTAAAAATTGACTTTTTCAATATTTCATTATTTGAAGTCATTAGAATTCCTAGGAATACTTTTATTTGTATTTTTTAATTGTGCATTCAAGGACATGGAAGGGTTTCATTAAAAAAAAAGGAATAAAAAATTAGTATGCCGGGATTTTTTATTTTTATTTATTTATTTATTTTGCTAAAAGCTGTTACTACCTTTATTCTGATTCATTCAGTGTACCAACCAATTACTACTAGGATTGAGCTTATAGAATATTTTTTTAAAATGAAATAAGGGTAAAGGTGATGCCAAACAGACCTTCCAGAAATTAAAATCAAATCACAGAGACAAAATAAAACAACAAACATGAAACAACATAAGGCCCAATCCAACTCTGTCAAACGAGATATTCAGACAATAACTAGAACACTGTTTCAGGGAGAGAAAGGTCACTGAGAAGTGTCTAAGTCACAAAGGCCTCTCTAAATAGGAAGTGCTTGAATAGGTCATAAGTTTAGTTGACCCGGGGAAGGGTGGGGTCAGTCATCTCAGTAGTATATTTGACCCTTAGTCCAGGAGCAGAGGAATCTGGATGGAGCCATAGCTGGTGCTGGGAATGGTAAGTCTTAGAATCGCAGGAGAAGTCAAACCACAGAGGTCCAGATCATGCCTGACTAAGGCTTTTGCCTTTCTATCAGTGTCCATAGTACAGTAGACTCTCAGTTAACCAGCACCCATGAGGATTGGTAGATGTCAGGTAAATATAAGTAGACTCTCAGTAACTGGAATTCAAGCAACTGGCAAAAATCTCAAGCAATATATGCCAGGATTTTAACAGAGGTATATTCTTGTAAATGGAACCTGAAATGAAAGATCATCCTAGGAAGTCTGGGACAACTGGTATGTTACACTGCCTCCAGCTTTAGTTTGTTGGCTGAAAGCTAGCTAGCTCAGAGCCTTCTAGTGACAGCCACTGACACACAAAGGAATAAAGAATCAATATAATAGAAGATTCCTGATTGAGTTTCCTTGCCATGGAGTGAAGCATTCACCTCTCCACTTCACACATTATAGAGAGCTAGCGATACACAGTGACTTGATGCAGTTTGGTGTAATTGAAATAGATATAAAAACATGAATTTATTATATGTGTACCTACCCCACTACCCCCACAGGAAACAGAGAGATTACTGATAGACTGATTACTCAAGGCTGAACTAATGATTTACTTGTTATGGTGTGTTATTCTTCTCCAAACCTCATGTCAGATGCTATGCTCATGGTGGCAGAGAGGCTAGAGGGCCCTTTCAACATTGAATCGGTCATGGATCCCATTGATGTGAAGATTTCTGATGCTATTATGAACATGCAGGAGAATAGTGTGCAAGTGTCTCAGAAGGTAAGGAAGCCAGAGTACTGGTAATGAGATCCAGAGGCACCTTCTGGCTCATGATGTTACTTCTCTTAATATGATCATGCTTGCTCCAATGCAGGTTTTCCAAGGATGTGGACCCCCCAAGCCCCTCCCAGCTGGACGAATTTCCCGTTCCATTTCTGAAAGTGCCTTCAGTGCTCGCTTTAGACCATATCACCCTGAGGAACGCCCAACCACAGCAGCTGGCACTAGTTTGGACCGACTGGTGAGCACTTTGGCAAGAATGGCCGTGTTTAATGGCAAATAACTGAAAACATTTGCTGAAAATGCAATTTTAGTTGGAAGACTGATAAGTGTGGGTCTTTCAGGTGAAACTTTTCAAGCAAATTGCATTTGAGTGTCAATAAATCTACCTTTCTCAGTTTGTACCTCAGAAACTTCACACATAGTCTAGGAAATGTGATGCAATAAATCTTATCTCAAAAATCCTCTGTTATTTTACCATGGGTTTACTAAGCTTCTGTGATGAAGCCATCACTGTTAGTTACAGGGCAGCTCAGAGGAATAAGACAGGCCCTTGTTCTCAATCAGCCCCAACAGAGAGGGAAATGGAGACATTCCAGCTTACTAACTAAGGTGACATGTAGTAAATGGTAGGATGGGAGAAGAACAAGAAAATGTAATTTTGCTTTATACACAGCAACATGCTGCAAAAAGGAGGGAACATAGAGGAGGGGAGGAAGCATGGTGATAGGCAAGTTTCACAGAATGAACAATATATAAACTTGATCCCTAGTATAAAAGGCTTACAAGAAGAGACTGTCTTACTGTATCTACAGAGTATGGAACCTCGTGGGCCTCAGATGGTGGTTATAATGGAGAGGTAAAGTGAACAGTAGACCTAGAAACTCCTTCAGAACATTTTGACTATTAATTCACTTGAGTGATTTTTGTACTTCTAAGTGTGAATTTGATCTTCATTTTTCTCTAGTGACTAAAGTTGAAAATGAATTGTATATCACCCTGGATATACTTTAGAAATTATCAAAAGGCACATCTTTAAGGTAGTTTTGCATTGTTTTACAGGGGTCTCTTTTATTCTTAATTAGGTTACTGATGTCAAGGAGAAACTGAAACAGGCCAAGAAGTTCTGGTCCTCTCTTCCTAACAATGTTTGCAATGATGAGAGGATGGCTGCAGGAAATGGCAATGAGGATGACTGCTGGAATGGAAAAGGCAAAAGCAGGTTAGCCTCCATTGCATGGATTTTCAGTTTCTACCTTCCTAGATGGCTGGGTGACCTTCAGAGAGAGTTTTCTCAGTTGTCAACTAAGGGAGGCATTATGAAGCAATTCACAGTAGGTAGAAACAACATGGAAGGCTTCTAAACATTCTTAGTGATGGGCTTTGCCATAGAGGTATTGGGAAAGTACCTATTCACTTGTACTGGGGCAAAAGTTTGATAGTAGTCATATTCTGGCAATAGGGCTCCAACCAAGGATCAAGCTGTGTCAATAGTGTCATTATAAAGATATTTAATACCTGTAGTTCTTTGCCCAGTGGCTTGTACTCATAAAGCACCAGATCTCAAAAGGTCTCATTCTCTTATTTGATGTTGTCCTATGTCCCTCTGTTACACACTTAGTAATTTAAATATGTACCCACTTTATCAGTACTTTATTCTGACCCACCAACCTCTGCAAAGTGGGTAGCTTTCAAAAAGGTCATGGTCAAATTGGAGAAACAGGATACACGGGGGCTGTCTAGAAAAAAATCCAGCCATAAATGCCTCTATTTTTCATATCACATGGCTGGATACTTTTTGGGCAGCCTTTGTATACCCAGGAAAAGGAAAAAAAATTGAGTTCATTATAGAACTTCCAGTTAATTGCACTTAGTGGAAATACTAAAATCTAGACAAAAATCTTTGATTGCCTATAACTTTTTATTTTACTGATCATTTCAATGGGGGCATTTCTCATTTCAGGTACCTGTTTGCAGTGACAGGAAATGGATTAGCGAACCAAGTTAGTAATCCGGAGGTCCAGGTTGACACCACCAAACCTGACATACTGATTCTTCGACAAGTTATGGCTCTTCGGGTTATGACCAGTAAAATGAAGAATGCTTACAATGGGAATGATGTGGACTTCTTTGATATCAGTAAGCATTTGTAGTTCTAAAGTACAAATTGTTCTTATATAACTTGTGAGGAGAGCAAGCAAAATCAAATCTCTATTTCATTTTGTCTTTTTTTAAATAGATGATGAAAACAGTGGAGAAGGAAGTGGAAGTGGATGTGAGTATCAGCATTGTCCTTTGGAGCTTGAGTATAATGCAACTGACCATGTTGGAAAGAATACCAACGGTAAAGCCAGCCATGCTGACGCCCATGTTAGGGCACAGCCCTACCTCCTTGCTGTCTTCTGCATCTTGTTCCTGGTTATGCAGAGAGAATGGAGATAATTCTCAATCTTAGAGGAAAAGTGTTCATCAAAAAGTTAAGAGGCATCAGTTACCACTTTTACACCATCCTAATGACTTTGCTTTATAAACAAATGGACAACGATGTACAGTTTTTAATGTGTGGCCACTGGTTTAAATATAATGCTGCCCTTGATTTTTCATTCAGTTTTGCTGGAAAAAGGGACTTGTACATGAAATCAGTTCCTGCTTTCCCAGAATCATGTTAAATGTGGCTAGCAGTGTAGGTACAAAATTGTAGTTAGTTATACATTTGTGATTTTATCACTCTGTTTTATTTTTTTGTTTTTTGTTTGTTTGTGTGTTTGTTTGTGTATTTTTCCTTCAATTATGATCTCACCTTGCTTCTTACAAGAAAACCAAGATCCTTTCTTGGTTTGTGACATGTACGTATTTCTGAAATATTAAATAGCTGCACAGAAGCAGGTTTTTATTTATCACGTTACCTTATTAAAAGAAAAAGTGCAACAAGCAGTAAAACTTTGATTTATCCCTGCCATTTTAGTTGCCTTATCTGGAGAGAAGGGGAGGTGATTTTGGTTTTTTATTATTAAGTTAGGACAGAATGTGAAGGCAAATCCTAAGGGGCTTCTAAGCCACTTGTCAGGTGTATTCAAGCATCAATACAAGAAGAATGTTGTATTTCATTTATAGCTGGTGACTGGAGGAGACTGCAGACTACTCATTTTGGTTGAGTTAAATTGCATAAACTAAAATCACACACATACACTTCCATTTCTTGAACCCACTTAAGTGTAACCCATTTAGAAGATACTTGATACATTTTCCCTGGAATGATACAAGGCCATTCCAGATGTCCTAGTTATGACATGTTCACACTTAGTTTAGAGATGGGTTTTTTGTTTGTTTGTTTGTTTTTTATCCAGCAAGCCACTGTGTGCAGGACTTCATGTCCACACTTGACCCTCATTGAATTGATATTCCAGTGGCAGAAATACATGATCAACTGTCTCATTTGGTCCCTCCTGTTAGTGTTAAAGATTTTAAACCCAACCAAACTAAGGAAACTGTGTGGGGGCTCACCAGAATCAGAGTAGGTATAGTCTGGGCTCAGGGAATACTGTTACCCCTTGAGCAAAGCTTTTGTCTGTGCATTTATTTGTATTTGCATTCATTTTGGGAACCCAGTTTTATAAAAGAGATTAGATTCTACTGTATCTTATTTGAGCCTATTTCTTGCTCAGCTTCCTCATCAGAAAGACAAAGGACTTGCGTTGTTCACAGTTGTGTGCTACCCTATCAGCCAAGAATCCCACTTGGGGTAGATCTGGGTGTCTGGATTGTTTTTATGTATTGTTGGTTTTGTTTTTGTTTTTTCATTGGTGTGGGGAGAGTGGGAGTAGAGCTGAGAAGGTAGAACTGAGAAGACTACATATTAGTGACCCTTAGCCACGTGTGTGAACTGGCAGAGGCCATATCTGTTGTCTAAGGCCAAAGACTAACTGCCTTGGCACCTTAGGAACCCTTTTCTTGTGTTCTTACCAAATGACAGGTCATAAAACTATGAGAATGTAACAAATCACTTTAAAAGGAGTTCCCAAAAATCTTCAGAAAAAAATAAAATTCTGTAAGTCTTTTCCTGTGTTGGACAGCCATTAAGACCCCAACCAATTCTACAGATATTAAAATCCACAGAGAGGTTGTTTGTGTTATTGTTAAATCTTCAGTTATAAGAGTAATTATCTATTTTTATATTGAAGCATAATTACTTGATAGCTCAGGGTCTACAATTCATTAAACTTTTTATACCAAATTCTGCAGAATTATTAAAATGGCATATTGGAGGCGGTTGTAAACAAAGGCTTAATTTTATTAGAAGTAGCCAGTTATTTATTAAAGCATGATGTTAATAAAATAGGCATATTCTGGTTCGTGTGTATAAGTGGTTTTTTTAAAACAAATCAGAGAAGGCATAAAATTGAAAAAGAACTCCATTATGTATGAGGCAAAATGGATTGTAAATAACTAAGCTGCCTTGTGAGAACTTGGAAAATGTGCTGATACTTAGTAACTACCTCAGTTGTGAGGAATTTCCTTTTTTTGCTTAGACTGCTATTACTTTTACTTGGTAGAAATGAATTTCTTCTCCAAAATGTGGCTCAAGGAGTTATCCCCATAGACCTTGTTAGATTGTTTTTAATTTAAAACTTTGAAATCTGCCCAGCTGTTTTCTTTCAGTCAAGTTCTCTAAACCAATAACATTTTCCGAATTAAATATTGTTGAAGGTTCTTCTGGACTCTTACTGATTTGTTTTCTTTCTTTGCATTTTTTTCTGTTACTCTTTTATTATTTAAATTGTCTCTTGCTTTTGAACTTGAACTATGAAATAAACAAATCTTAGATTTTTCCATTCAGGTCTGACTGGATAACTCTTAGCTTCTAACCAGCTGGCAGGCTCCCTCCACCCCCTAAAAAAATAATAAAGGCAAGTTGAATATTTTAAAACCTTAAGAGTGCAAAGTATGAGGTAGAATAAATGCTCTTATTAGGACTAACTTTTTCAAAGTCTCAGTTAATAACATGTGAAGGATTTGTGTTTTACAAAGTCATTTTTAAATTATTTTTCTTCAAACACTTCACTCATTCTCTACCTTAACGAAAAACATTTTGTGACTCTTAGGTTTATATTTTATTTAAAAAATAATCAGTAATTAACACCTATTATTTTGATGAAAGAAAAAGTACGAAGAATTGACTTGCTTTTTTTTCATTTTAGTTCCTGAGTATTAGAAATCTAACACTTTATATGAAGTAAAATTTATCATTTGTGTATATAGAACCAAAATAAAAATAGGTGTAGATGGTGCCACACAGAATGCTACTTTCTCTTCTGTTATTGGCAGAATATGCCTATTTGCATAGCTAAAAAGTAGTATGTTGGTAAGAGTATCTACTACAGGAGGCCTGTATGTATGTGTTGTCAGTAAAGCAAATGCCAACTTGCCAAATACAATTTTCTATCTTTTTTTAAAATAAGAAAAAGCATTGAGAAAATTCATCCAACTTAGAATTTAGTAAGAAAAAACATAACTTGTCATTTGTGATACAAATTCAGTTTCTATTTTTAAACTCCTAATTATTTTATTTTAAAAATCTTTTTATATATGTGAAAACTATCTGAAAGATGGTATATCGTAATATAAGAATTCAAGTCCATCAGTAAAGCAAATGCTATATAATATTTACTTGTCTAATTGAGATTTTAAGTAGGTAATACATTGCCAGGGTTTAAAAACCAAAATATATATAAAGGTAAAGAATAAGTGTTTTCCTCCCGATCCTGCCCATCTGTACAGTTGCCCACGTACCCTACGTAAACTTATTATTAGAAAATAAAATGTACATATATTTTCTTGCACAGTTTCATATATATATATACAAGAAAATACAGTTAGACATTTTTCTCTTTTCTCTCTTTTTTACGTGAAAGGTAGCATATTATGCCCTATAATGTCTTATTGTTTTAGATGAACTTAAAAAGTATTGAGAGGAGGGTTCCCTAAAGATATAGATTCCTATCCTAAAGGCATGATCTCAGTGATACCACATTTTGGATTTTTACTGCATTTTGGCCCAGATTAGATATTTAAAACAAAACAAACAAACAAACAAAAACATTGACTTGAATCAGGAGCGGTTTGGCATTATAGTGCTATAATCCCAAAGTGTACAATCAGAATGCTCTCTGTTCATGTTAAGGTTAATTTTTGGTAGGTTATTTCCGTATCTTCACCAGTGAAGAAGACATTGGCCAAATCAGTTGGGAAGGTCCTCTTAGAACATAGCACCTTAATACCACTGTGAATGCTTGGGAATGGTTCAAAGGAAACATACTCTGGAATTCACTCATTCTATTAGAATAAAGTACTTTTAATATTTTCTCAAACCCACATTCCTTTAAGCAGCATCAACTGCCACACTGAGTAAAAAATAAAGTAGTAGGAAAATGTGTAAATAAATATTACTCATTACTGCATCAATCACTGGTAAATGAGTCATTAGAATATGTAAATACTTGTCCAAGTTCAGTTTTCATGTAGGGTTGAATTTTTACTCATCAGTGTTTGAAGGGACTTCTAAAATCAGCATTAATCAGTATAATCTACAGAAATCCATTTCTCAGCATGAGTGTCCACGTTTGCAATTAAACACATTTTACTTTCCTTTTGACATTTCTTAAAGAAATATTAGGAATTTAGGAAAGAAGCACAGAACTGTTGGAAAGAAAAATGGCTTTCACGCATTAATCCTACCAGGTAAAAGCTGATGGTCTCATTAAAGGATGATAAAGCACGTGAGTGATGACCCAAAGTGCATTTCTGAAGGGTTTCATGGTCTTGTTCTCTGAGCTTTGGGAAAGTTTTGCAACAGCTTCTTTGCCACTCTGTTACTGTGTTTCTTACATGACAGGATTGGAAGTGTGTGTGTGTGTGTGTGTGTGTGTGTGTGTGTGTGTGTACAATCATATCTATACACAGATTTATTTGTGTATTTTCAAACGCTTAATGCAACGTAAGTCTTCTCCTGTACCTTATTGGCTGCCTTATCCCTGCTGTCAATGTTGTGTGCTTGTGGGATGCAGACTAATTTTAATGACAGCCTAAGGGAAATGTAATTACCAAGGTAAGTCTCCTGCCAAGAAAAAAATACACACATGCACATATAAAATGCATTCCAAATAGAATTTCTTAGATTTACCACTGCCTGGGACTTGCTTTCATCACTATCAATAACCTAAAACCAACAATAACCCACTGTTCTTTGTGTCTTACTGCTAAGGGCATTTGGCATCAGGTTGGTCACAAATACTCATGGTCAGTGGGTGGTTTTCTGAATACACATTAGGATCTCAAACCTCTTGTACTGAATTTGCCTTTAAAGGTCTTAAATGCCCTCACTTTCATTTTTCTTTAAATAATAAAAATAAAAAAGGTCACTTTGCAGTTTCAGTTCTGTACACTTTGCAACAAACTCTGGCAGCAACATTAAACAGTTATTTGGATATATTTGCTGTAAAAAGATATTTACTCTTTATTCACCTGTAATCTCTTGACTGAGCAGTGAGATGAAATAGAACTATGTGCCTGGCACTAATATCAGGCCAGGTTGATTATCTCAGATGATCCAGCAGAGTAGAAATCGCTGCACTTTACAGATGCATGAAAGGACTTGAAGAAGTTAGGTAATTTGCACAAGGGGTGACAGACAAGAAATGCAAGAAGCAGATTTGGTACAGAGGTTGGTCTGCCATGAGAGCTTACTTATTTCAAGGTGCTACTTTTCTTTCAAGTACTTCTTTTCCATTGTTCCAGAGAGTAAATCATAAGAAAGAAATGAGCTTTTCAGGCTTGCTGCATGTCAGTTGTCTTGACCCTGCAGAATGGCTAGGTTAAGGGTCATGGCAGATATTGGTTGACTTGGCTGACCTGAATACAGAAGAAGGAGTAAAGGATTACCTGGAAATAAATCTTGATGAAACGGTTTTCTAATCTCACACAGTGGCCCCTTGCTCAGTGCACTTGAATGCAGAAAGAGCTCAAATGGTTGTGTATGTGGATCATGTGCCCTTTATGTGTTCATTCTGGAAGAACTGACATCAAGTGGAGGGACTGTCCTTCCTCTACAGGACACGCTCATAGGACCATGTGTGAAAGGGCTCTTGGGATGCCCTGGCCACTGCCTTGTTGGAAAAGTTCAACTTACTGAACACTTAAGCAAACACAAGTTGTTGAGAAAAATACTATGGTTTACATATCAAAAATTCATGGCTGCTTAATAAACTGGAGCTTTGTGGGAAGGTAAATACATCTTGGGATAAATGGGGCCCAGTGGATATAATCTCAGGTTCTTAAAGAGCCCTGGACTAGATTCCACCTTAAAAGTTTCACGTGGGTCAGAGACTGGATACATAGAAGCCAGATGACAGGCACTGCTGTAGGCGGAGAGTATAGCAATAGTTTTTTCTTGTTCTCCTGGTCTTAGTACCCATTAGAAAAGACAACAGATTTTTAAAAATAAAGAACAACCTATGTTCTATGGACAAGAGATTTTCACATTTTCTACTTAGGGAGGGAACCTGGGAGCTTTGGTTATTTTCTGAGTGCATGTCCCAACATGCTCATTATGCAGTATATGCTGGGGAGGCAGGGAAATGTGAAGGTCTTGACCTAGAGGTACTCAGATTCTGGTGTCCCACCACAACCTGTATACAAAGTCCAGAGAGAAACACCTAAGATCAGCCGGGACTAAAGGCTTTGCCTCCAATTGAAAGGTAATGATGCCTCACTAGTCAGCAAAAAGAAGACCTGAGAGGCAAGGTAACCCAAATATATGGAATTGGGGGCCCTGGAAAGGGTGAATTCCTAGAACTAAAGGCAAACTGGTCCCTTAGCATGAGTAAAAATGATCCAGTTTGAACAAAGGAATTCTACCTTACTCAAAGAGTAATGACATAATTGGTTAAACCAACGATGCTATAGCCTGGTGATGAACAAAGTATCAGGACTTAAAAGGGGTATCAGAGTGGTATGGAGGAATAAAGCAGCATCTGAGGTGGATGCTGGAGATAAGGATTATCATTCAACCTGCTCCTTCAGTCTTCGTTCCATACACAAGTCAGGGCTGGATGGACACTTGTGTGCCCCACATTGCACAATTTACTAGCTTCCCTTTTGGAGAACTGTAAGGCCAACCAAAGAATTTGAAGGTCCTTATCTTATTGAAACATACTCCAAAAATGAAGTACCTAAAGAGGCTTTTGGCTAGCAGAGGACTCCATTGGCAATCACCCTGGTTCTGGATGTTTGGACCTCCAAAACCACATGGGATTCGAGGTAGTAATATGTTTTATGACATGTCTGACCTTGGTCTATGCATGGGAGGACAAAGAGGATATAAGTAAGATGGGGTACTCATCCTCAGGAAACCCATAATTCAATTGGGGAGAAAACACTCACCCAAGAAACATGCCAGTGAATACATAAGCTCTTAGCTATTCTGTAGGTCAAGGGAGAGCAACGCACATTGCAGTGGTCAGGTTGACTTCCCAAAGGAGGCTGGGCTCTAGCTGTGTTTGCCAGAAGGGGAGGAGAGAATTCTCTTGTGAGCTTGTGGGCAGGATCCATCATTGGTTCTTTGTACCTTGAGTTGCTGCATGCACTAAGTAAAATATTGGCTGGTTTGGACTTGCAGGAGTGAGGGCAGGGATTTGGGATGAAATATGGTCTGCAGGTGGTAGTGAGATAGGTGTGGGTAATGAAGTGGTAGAAAGGCAATGTGTCCAAAAAGAAGAGGTGGTGGGTTTGCTAGTACATGACTAAGGGAAGGGTGGGTTCAGAGTATGAAGCCCTCAAAATCCAGGCAAGGCAATTAAAATTCAAGTGGGCATGATCTCATGCAATTCTTGAACAGGGCTTGGCATGATTCCCAGGGTGTATAAAGTAGATGAATTAAGAAGTATGCAGCATGGATTGTGTAGAGTTGTCCTTGGGTTTGACAATGTGCATTGTATTGTGCAAACTGAAGGGTTTCAGCTCCCTTTACATCCTATACTCTAGCTTTCTCCAAATGATCTTGATTTATTTGGAACTTTCTGGTGAACACAACCCAGTTCTACATAAGAGGTACATTTTTTTTTCTTTTTTTTTTAGTGGGGGTACTTCCCTGGCTGGGAATCAAACTCAGTCCACGGTGTTGAGAGCACCTAAGCCTAGCCTACACCACCAGGGAACTCCCAAGGGGTACTTTTTTTACATAAGGCTTAGAATGTAGTCAGACACTTTAAAAATGCTCCTCTCAGCCTTCCACCCGTCACACCCTTGAATTCTGACTACCCACATGCATGTATCTTCTCCAAATTTCTTCAAGCATTGCTTCCGGTTCACCCGCAAAGCCTTGCCCCCACAAGCATTTCAGAGCTCTCAGGCATCTAAGGCCACTCTACTCTGATCTGTCCTCCTGGCTCTGGAGAGAAACTCAGAAAAAGATCCCTGAAGTCCAGTTCAAAAGACACCATCTTGCAGGAACCTGAGATTAAAAGGGTGTTGAAAAATCTCTTCAAGCATTAGGCAGCCAACTAGAGGGATGAGTGGGCCAAATGCATATCAGGTTAAGAAGGAGCTATTGCAATTGATGGGGTTGGAAAGGACAGAAAATTTACCTGCTTGCCTCCTGCCATCTTAGGTGGCTTATGTAATGTTACCCCTTGGGTGACCTAGATCACAACTTGAAAACTATGAAGCAGCTGCTTGACTTCTTTCTGGGTGTTTCTCTTATTTAAGAGCTCAGTCCCTGACCTGTCTACTGCAAAGAGTGGTTGTGAGGAAATACTAGGAAGATGTACACACCAGGACTTTGGGATATAGAAGGCACAATGATGTTCCAAGGTAAGGAACTCCCTTCTAGGGGACTAGGGTGGCATGAGCTACTCCATCACATGGTTTTGCTCACCAGGCTCCATGTCCACTTGGGTTCCTGGGTGAGGGGTGACTGAATTTCTGAGACCTGGTCGCTGACCCCCATCTCAGGTAGTGGGCATGGGTTGGAGCCTGGGCAGGAAGAAGATCCAGCTTCAGGGATTCCAATAGATCCTGGCCCCATCAGCACTTGGTGCCCTCAAGTGCTACACACTTAGACAGCCATTTCCAAGTGACAGCTAGAAGGCTGCTCTTAGATCAAAGCCTTATGGCTGAGGTTTCATAGAGAATAAGAAAATGAGAGTAAAGTTGAGTTCTTCCTGGCAAGAAAAGATCCTAAGTCTCTACTCAGGACATATTCCGATTTAACGGTTCAGAACAGGAGAAGTTCCAAATGGCCTTTTTACCCTGCCATCTCACTGTCTTCCATTCCTAAAACACACCTGTTTTTACTCTTCTCTACCAATGCAGCTAGGGAAGAATAATTCCACCACTAAGCCTCTTTCCTAGGAGGCAGGCAGGCAGGCAGAACACACAGGTGAGCACTTCTCCATTCTCTTGATTGCCCATTGCCCCACCTCACCTACCCCTACCTCTTGCCAATTTCTGGTTGGTCTCTGAATTCCTAGGGAGTTTCCATCTCCTTTGTAAATTAAAGCTCTTCTCTCTTGGTCATACAATAAAACTACACCAGTTGCTCTGGTTCCAGAGTTGACAGGGAGAAAAGAAAAATGTGTGCAGAAGTGTTTCCCAGTGTCAAATTTCTATCTGTATTTCCCACAAAGAATCCAAAGTGGTCTTGGAAGGGTAGGGATTGAGTAGAGGTGGGCTGGTGCATTTTAGGCACTTCATAAGTTCCCTTTTAGACTGCCTCCTGGGATCTTTAATACTCTACAGAGTCAAGGCTTTGGCAAAAGTGATAAAAGAAAGTGTCCTTCAAAACATAATGACCGGTAGCCAATACCCATGGCTCTTTCAAGATAGCTTGCTGAGTGGAAGTCACATTCTGGAGTAATTTGAAATTGTCTTCATTGCTGACTTCATATTGGGAAAATGTGAAAATCAATTTACCAGTTGTGTCCAGCTTAGAGAGAAAACATTGTAAAATTTGGACATCTTGACTAGATAATTATTTTAGGAATTTGCTGAATTTTGTAGAGATTAAAATACACTATCCAATAATTTATGTGGCCCATAAGGGCTCTTCTTCACCCATTCCACAAACATTAAGGGAGTACATCCTATGTGTCAGGCATTGTGTTAGGCACTTGGGATACAATAAAGCAAAATAGATGTGGTGTCCATATGGAGTTCACCACTAGTGAGGGAGATAGAATCACACAAAGAAAGTATAATTACAGAGTGAGATGAAGTCCTTGCAGTATAAAATAATCAATTCAGAGCCCCGGGAAGCTCCCCCACACTCAGTCACAGCAATGGCCAAGGTCTAGGACAGTGGTTCTCCAATTTGATCTGTGTCAGAATCTCCTGGAAGGATTGATAAGCTACAGGTGGCCAGGCCCTGCAGCTCAAATTTCTGATTCAGTCAACCTGGGATGGGCCTGAGAATCTGCACTTCTACCAAGTTCTCAGGTAATGTTGATGCTGCTGGCCTGAAGACTCACTGGCCTAAGCAAAGGAATTTTCAGACTGACTTTTGATGGAGGACATGCAGCAATGTCGGGCAGTAACTCAGGCACTTCCAGAGGAATACTGGAGAAAAAGGAATCAAATAAATTGCCTGAGACTGCAATCATTTTGCCACACTGACAAATTAGGCTTTAATATTCCTAAATGGAGCTTAAGCTCAGTCCACCATATCCCAGACCCCAGAAAAAGCCGGGCAAGTGTGGAGAGTCAGCGACATGGGCACACTGGAGGTCTTATTTTATAAGTGATCAAGGAGTTACCTGAGCATGATCACACTACAAGAGAAACTTGAGGAAGGATACAGGGATGAGCATTCTTAGTGTTGAAAGTAAAAGGTGGTTTTGAGTACTCCCCTCATCTGTCTTTCCTATAATTTTCTGGCCCAGACCAGCTGGATGAAAAGTGGTTTCACCACATCTCTGAAACATATTCAAAGGACATCCCAACAAAGATTGGTATTAGTTAAGATGGTCTTAGCTACAAGTAAGGAGAAATTCAACTCAAAATTATTTAAACAATAAAGGATTTATCATCTCATCTAACAAGAAACCACAATGTAGTGAAGCCCCAGGGAGATTCTTTCCATTTTTCAATTGTGCCAGGTTCATCATGTTAGATAGCTTCCCTTGTGGTTGAAAGATGGCTATAAAACTTCAATAAAGCTGAAAAAAAGGGGGGCTATACCAGTTGTAGTAACAATAGATCTTCACACACCACTTTTTTGTTGGTAGCAGTAAGAGATTATTTTTTTCCTCAAGTCTCTTTTGAAGAGCTAAGAAATTGTTCCTAGAAAGTACCCTCTTCCAGTGAACATCCCCTCACCTCTCATCGCCTAGAATTAGCTCACATGCCCTAAGCTGTTGAATGTATAATCTAACCAAGATTTGTGTCCTGTTCTGAGGCCAGTCCTATCTGAAAGGCATGGCTGCAGAGAGGTGGATGGACACTGAACAAATTAGGCAATGATTGACAAGGAAGACAGGAGGAATGCCCCCCGCCCTCCCCCACCCTCAGCAAACAACTGGGTTGGCTACACCTGTGTACTACCAGACAGTAGCACTAGTAGGAGTATAGGGCACTTTTGCTACATCTGGGATGGAGAAGTGGAACACTGTATCAGTGTATTAACCACCAGCAACTTTGGCAGAGATAGGAAACTTCATTGAGCTTCAGGGATTCCAGAATGCAGAGCTACACAGAAATCAATTCATAACCAACTCAACTCAATATCCATGGTTCCTTAAAAGTCATCTTGGTAAAACTTGAATCTTTAGTTATTGATTTTCCTCTACAATAGTCCTTCTGCCAAGTGGTTTACCAATCACTACTTGAACACCTCTAGTGACAGGGATCTCACCACTTACAATGTTTTTGTATCTATAGGCAGTGCTAAGTATTACGAAGAATTCTCTGCCAGCTCCAAAGAATACACACAACTACTATTAGCTGAGTGATTAGGTGGCAGGGCCTTTGAAGTTGCTGTCTGTGTTTCCACTTTAAATGGACGTTTTCTGATGTTCCTAACTAAAATTTCCTTGCAGATTCATGTGTTGCCAAGAGATAGTTAAAAAAATAAACAACCAAATAACTCTGGACAATTTTGGCTTCACTGTGTAAATATCTTTAGATATTTTTCAAAATTCAAATCCAATTCTGCTTTGAATGATTTAAATTTCAACAAGAGGTTAGACCATAGCATAACTTAATTTCAGGGGAAGATGTTTTGAAGAAATGCCTTGCGGTATTAGCTTTGAAAATAGTCATTGTATGTGGGCCCCACATTGCTCCTTTTCCAGTTAGATTGAAGAAGCATATCTGAATTCTTGGTTTCCCGTAGGAGGAGGGGATCATTTTCCTTGGTGCCACCTCACACAGCAAGAGTAGGATTGTGTACTTGGTGAGTTCACATGGATCCAGATAAATGAGGAATACTAATGGCTTCCACCTTGGCCAAGACAGTTCAAGGGCTTGGTAGTATTGACTGCTGTGCTGCAGTGGGTGGGGGTTGGGGACAGCATCCCAGGAAGGACTTGGGTAGAGAGATCAAGGGACCATTTGTGTCCCAGTGACTCTATTCTTTAACTACGTAGATCACCACTTCCTTACCACATGAAAGCGAGTTGCCCATGTTCACCAGAACCATAGATACTTAGTAAATAGTTTTCAAATGTTAGTATGATAACTATGGAAAGATTTTTGTCCATTCCAAGTTGGGAAGAGTGCCCATAAGTATGCCTGCATTGTCAGAGCATGTAATGCATTTTCAGTGACATGATAATACTTTTTATTTCAAGGTTGAATCCATCTATAATGTTACCCCCTTTTCACCACTTTCTTGATTCATCTTCCCTTCCTCCACCATCAACTCTAAAGCTACTATCCTTGCAGTAGCCCTATTCTTTCTGTCTCCCTTCTTTGGGTCCGGCCACCACATTTTTGGACATGGGCTTTAGATTTGGTTTTGACTTTGTAGAAATATTGCTAATGAACACTCATACTTCTCCAGCCATGGCCAAGAGCTTGACATAGCTTATGGAATCATCCTTCAGAAAATTGCTCCCACTTCCCAATAGTCACATGGCCTTTCTTCTCCTTTGACAGACTTGGCCTAATTTTTCTAGTGAGGTTAGTAGTAATTAACCCTCAAGAGTTTAACTACTGCTCCTGCCACTAGGGAATGCTTTCCCAGCCTGCAGCAATGCTTGAAGTCACCCTTACTTTGGGGCATATCTTCTGCCTCTGATGACAAATACAATTTTTGAATAGCCAGAAGTTAGTAAAGGCCACATCTGAAGCAATGGGCAAAGGTTTCTGTCACCAACAAATCCTTCTGCATATAATGTAGGTGCCAAGAAATTAAGTTTTCATGGGTTCCCTCAGCCTCAAGGTAAGTAATTTTGCTCAAAAGTGAGATGTGATTATAAAAAAAGAAGGATTTTCTCACATGGTTCAGAAATGAGTTCTGAAGGCAGATCATGTAAACAGTTCTTCAAGTTACATGAGTGTGACAATACAGCTGGAGCTTGTCAATGGCCTCTCAAGAAACCTGTGTGCTGGGAAGGAGACAGCACTCTTTGGAAGTGCAAGTTCTGCTCTTTTGTTAAACATCATTGGTTTCATGATTGCATGAACACATCGTGGCTGATGGGAGACTGAATTGGGGGAAGTCCTATCACCTTGGTAGTAAGCCTCACTAGCTCTTACCCAGCTTTCTTAAATTTGGACTGTGTCATCTTGTCATCCATGCCATCCTTCTCCAGCAGTCACCACTGGTATGCTTAGACCAATCAGAGCCACAATCTGTGTGATCTCCTACCAACAGAGTCTAAAACTCTGGGGAAAAAATGGGAGGAAAACCAAGTTTATTCCAGGCCATCTCAGTCTCCCAGGTAGCAGCCTGTTTCTACGAGCCACCCTCCAAGACCTAGAGTCTTACTGTGTGCTTTCCTTCCTGGAGCATTTACATTTTTTTGACAGGGATCAAAGTTTTAAGCCAAAGCAATGATAATGTAGTTAGGGATTTGAGGCAAGGGTAGAGAGAAAGGACGGTGCTGGAGGCTGCTTCCAAGTTTTCCAAATTACTCATTAGCTCTGAAAAACATCAGCCGCTGGACTGTTTTACATCCTCAAGAGAACGTGCCACCAAGATGGTCTTCAGAATCTTGTCATGACTGGCCAAGAGGAAGGTAGTTTCCATTTAGTCTGTATTTTTGGCTGTTCCCCTGAGGGAAGGCATGGCTCATTCCATTAACTGCTTTAATACAAGCAAAGGCCTGTCTCGTGATGTAGCAAGACTTCTTGGGTGGCTATGTGGTTAGCAGATAAACTGAGTGAGCACTCAGGGTGAAGGGCATCATGAGTGGATGCCAGCCAGACCACCTTGGCCCAGGCAGGCTGATTATACAGGTAAAATCCTGCTCTGGGGGAGGCTGGTCTGATGGGGAATTGGAAGCTGGTTCAGCATTTGACCTAATTTGAAGCCTAAATAAAAATGTATGTTTGGTAATGGAGACATTCATATTGAAATCAGGTGGTGTTTAGGCTTTTGCCTACTCTTTAAAATGGATCATCTGAGGCCCACAATGCATTTCTGGTCCTAAAGTCTCAGCCGGCTGTGGGTTTGGATCTCCGCTGAGAACAAGGCCTGTTGGAGCCTCTGATCTGAAGGGGTTCCTTGAAGATTACCAAGGCTATGGTACCAAATTGCAGACCTCATCTAATGGTGAAGAGCAGGAAAAGAAATGCAGACTGTCTGTATAAGCAGCAAGAAATTCAAGTTCTGTCCTGTCAGTCAACTCATATGCCCTGAACTTGCTGGGGCCAAGTTACTAAGCAGCTGCAAAAATTACTTTGAGCCACAACTATATTTCAGACTCTGTGAAGGCACATGGGAGAGATAAAGCTGAGTCTTAACATGCTAATGGAAGATTTAATATGTACTGAAATTACCAATCAAATGGTGCCTAGTAGCCTTTTCAAACTGTTCTCTAGAAGCTTGCTATGGTACAATTGGGGTTTGTACAAATAAAATGGATTCATTTGTGCATTCCTTGATGCATTGATTCATTCATTTCATAAACTCTTCTTCCATGGAGAGAGATGTCAATCAGATAAGAGTGTGGGTATTTTATTTTAAATGAGGGCTGATTTTTATTTAAATAATGCATTTCCTTTCTTTCCTCTCTATAGACCCTACTCTCATCTTTATCATGTAGTGTGTTCATTTTCAAGTGCAGTCCAGAATAAGTCCCAGTGTTGTTACAAACATAAAGTTTATTTCATATGTATGCCCAATAAGCCACCACACCCTCTGCTAGCCTAACTAACCTACTTTTATATTTACCATATTTTTTAAAGAAACAACATTCCCCATTGTATATTGATTACAACTGATCAACATAGGGCTTAATGGGAGTTTTCATGGTTGCTGCAATTGATGCGCTGGTTCTGTGAACATGGGGATAGGGCTCAGACAAGTTGAAAGGAGGGAGCGGTGGGACTCCCACTACCAACTCACTCTGGAAACCTTGTTGGGATCACTGGAAATATTAGGTTTTGGTAATGCCTGGGTGTTTTGAATATGATTTCTAAAGTTTTTACCTGCCCTAAATTTCAGTGTTTTGAAGACAACTCAATGGATTACATCAGTTGTCCACAGTTGGGGGAGGGTAACAAAGGGCCTAAGGGTAGCCCTTTTTGAGGTACAAACTTCCAGTTACAAAATACATGAGCCATGTGGATGTAGTGTACAGTAGAGGGAATGTGTCAATAATATAACTTTGCACAGTAACTGGACTTATCACGGTAATCACATAGTAAAGTATATAAATGTTGCATTACTATGTTGTACACCTGAAACTAATATAATATTGTATGCCAACTATACTTTAATTTAAAATTTTAAAAATGATAGCCTTTATTGTTAGCATCACTTTTGATTACGGTTATTTTAAAAGATTTTGGGTACAATGAAAAAAAATAAATTTACTATGAGATTTTCCAGTGTGTTTGGCCACATTTGACTATCTGTTGTGATGAATAGAATAACTAGCAAAATTACCTGTAAGATTTTACATGGTTATTGGTCTCAAATGCTTACTGGAATGCAGTGAATACAGAATTTTTTACATGTACAAATCTTGATTAATTTGCAGGTAGGTACCTGCTGGGCACCCAGCTTTAAGCTAGGCAATTCTCTGATTTCAGTTCCCAAACTGCATAGTTCACCCCCAGGTCTTTAATTCATGTAAAAGGGGTGGGTGGCACTTGGTGTGGCTTTCTGGTTCCAATCAAAATGCCCTGCAGCCTTTCTGCCTCTCTTTGGGTCTGTAGGTCTGAGCATGAAGTACAGCATAACTGTTTAGCCAAAGGCAATCTGAGATTGGAGGCCTTATAGTTTATGACCATTCAGGGGTCTTAAATGCTCATGAAACTGAATGGGTCTTTTTCATTTTGTTGCTGAGTTAGTTGGGTAATTGCTTCAAATTGCATTTTGTTCTGGCTAAGAACTCATTCTTGTTTTTGTTTCTTGAGAACTGTACTTGATTTTGTCATTTAATCCTATAAAGGTGCTACCCACAGTTTTCCCGAGGGGATCATTCTTTGGCCATGTTCTCTGTTACCTGTTAAACAACTGAATAGGCCAGCTCCTCATTAGTGACAGATGGAGTGGGGGATTTTGGTCACTGTCATGACTCTTTCAATGAACTCTCCTGTGAATCTCACCCAAACTGGTTCTCAGAGGACACCTGCCTATTAAGAAAGGACAAAAGGTTTGAAGATAGTCTTCACTGTATGTGACCAAAGGAATTAAAACTGGGTGGCAGGTCCTTCATCTACCCTTTGGGAAAATTTCCCTCTGCAAATACGTGTGTGTAAAAATATATATTGTGGATTTGCCTTCTCTAGCATGAACTCACCAAAATAATCTAACAAATGAACTAAATAGAGACCATTTGAGATCCTTTCTAGTTACATTTGCTTTGTTGAAATCCTCATATCAATAGCCATTCATTTTTAAATCTAGGAGAAATTTGTCATATTTGTAGGTGAAAATTTTGAGAAATAAAGAATAAAAGGAAAGGGCAGAAAAAATCAGGTAAAGACATAGTACATGTGTTTTAATTTTTTCTCCTGAGGTTTTGAGAAAAGGAAATGAAGATTTGCATTTACCAAGTTTATTAGATTTTCTGCTTTCAAAACAGGATACAATGGGTTTTTCCTTCCCAATTGTAAGCTAGAATTTAAATTGAGGCCCAACCTCATCTTTTTGGACTTAAAAAGTGTTTTCCAGGCAGAGTATTTTAAGGCACAAATTCCCTTGTAACTGATCAGTATATACAAAAGTATTTGAACAAATGCCACCTTTGTTCTATGGCAAATAAGGTGCTGATAAGATACAGGAATAAAAATATAACCTTATGTTCAATAAGGAGTTCCAGAGGGAAGGAAGAGGGAAGGAGAATATGTATTCCTCTGTATTCAATCCAAGGACTTTTCTGGTTCAATACCTAAGTTACTAAAAGTAAAGTCTGTGGCCCTTTTAGCAAGAAGTTGCAACCAAGCAGTGGGCAATACTCCTTAATTATGGTGAATATTGTTCATGGACTAGTTTGCAAAAGTAAAGTGAGTGAGTTGCCTGAATGTTCTTTGAAAAGTGCTGAGTAGGCCAAAGCTTCAAGGAGATTTATCAATGTCATTAATGTAGCTTCCAAAACAAAGATGGGATGGAATATCTAAATTGTATAAACCTAGGGCATTTTAGCTGGAAAGCCTCTGAAGTTGAGACCTTTTAGAGAAGTTAGCATTTTAGATTCACAGTTCCCTTGTCCTCTTTTTCCTACCTTCTCAGTAATGGATTTGTCAACCACAGATTGAGCTAAAAGTTTGCTGAGAGTAATACCTTGTTATTGAACAAACAATTATAGTAAAAATAGAAAGATTTGTGCTCAAGTTATGTTTTGTTACACCAACTTCCTTCAGACCTAAAGTATGGTATGTACAGCTTTAGCATGAAACGATCTCTACGGAGAATTTCATTTTCTCAGGATCTTTGAATGAAATGGATACATATCCTCTATTGTTTTCTCCCAGGGCTTACCTGGAGGGAGAACAGAGGGGCTATAGAAGTGTGGGCTTTTTGTTTGGAGGAGAGATAAAGCACATAAAAGCAAGGGATCTTCAACCAGGGACTCCACTTCAGAGCAGGAATGTGAGCAGGTGTATTCTTCCAGTTCTTGATACTCCAATGTTTAGAGATTTGGGTAAGAGTTTGTGTGCATTTACATGTATAGAATTGGATAAGCCCACCTTCTTGGCTTGGGATCATAAACAAATTAGATCCAGGGACTCTCTTCACTTGTGTCTTCCCTTGACAAAGAGCATTCATATAGCACAGGGCTAGAGCTCTGGAGTTCTGGAGCTGCTATTAATCAATGCCTGGGTAGAATTATTCTACCAGGTGGAGACTTCCTTAAACATTGTCATCCACCCTACACATCATCATTTTATTGATGAGTCTATCATCAAAGACACCACAGTTTAGAACACACAAGAAATCAGAATATCTTAAAGCAGGAGGGTAAAGAAGGGTCCTGACTGGACCAGAAAATCTGGACAAAGGGCTTTTCTGTTTTGTAAGAGAAGAAGAAATAAGAGGTCAGTATCAGAAATCCACTATTCTAGGCCCTTTTTTTGTATTTTTGTTTAATACACTGTTGCAAAATCTCATCCTTGCTGTAGGTCAGTCATTCTTAGTACTTGTATTATCTTAATAATGTCAGTCCTGTATTTAAAACCTCTTCCATGTGTTGTTATAGAAACAAGAACATTATGACCTTTCCTGTGTCCCACTATCAACAATCTCTTCTTGACTGGGACTGCTCATAAGTGTCTTTTTTAACCTTTTCAAACCCAATAGTGTGGGCTCCACATAATTTTCTAAATTTGCAAAAGCCATCTGTTTAATAATGTGGTCCAGACTATTGCTGGAGCACGGTGTCCAGTTCACTGCTTTGCAGTTTCAGGAATCCACCTATATGTCTGACTATATTTAGTTGCCATCATCAACATTTTCCATCTCTTACATGTTTAGCAAACTTTTGTGTGGTCTGTTGCTTTAACCTTGCAGTGAATTTCTAAGCATGCATGGGACCCAAAATAAATAATTAAAAAATCACCTATTCACTGCAGTCAGCAACCTCTTCAACCTATTTCATTTCAGCTAAGGTTGGGACCAAAGCCAGGTATACTAGAAAGGAACAGCTCCCCTCATAAATGTCTGATGGGAAGCCTGTCAGCCAATGGTTTTGGGGTGGCTTAGGGTCTTTTACCCACAATTTGGGTTTCTGCCCCTCATCAGAATTGCTCCCCCATGAGTGAATAGCAGAGCCCAACCACACTGGAAGGGGTACAGGTTGTGGAATGGAGACTGGTCATGAATGCCTGGGCCACAGCATTTTAGAAAAAGCCCAACCTTGTAACTACTTGAGTGGAAAAGAGAGTGGTGACAGGGTCTATTCCTGGGAGACCCTGAAGGGGGAGGATCCCATGTAGATTTATATTTGATAATTTCCTCCATAAGAATCTGGTAACATGAATATCCAGGGCTGATTAACAGGGAAATGGGATGTTATAAATGAGCCTTCGTAGGAAGGGAGTATGTTGAGAAGGTCCTGAGTATAACCCCATGACAATGGAATTCTCAGCTTATTTATGGAGCCCTGGATTGTAAACTACAGGAGGAAGTGACCTATATCTGTTGTGGCCACAATTGTGGCCCCAAGTCACTAGAACAATGCCTGACAGAGTAGAAGATCAGGAATTATTTGTTTAAATCCATGACAATAAGTAGTATTATACTGTTGCTTAAAGAACAAAACAAGAAAAACATTATTTCATTTGTCCACTTTGAAGATGTTAGGTAAATAACTTATTTGAATAGTGTTGAGAAAGAACCAAGCATTTGTCTTCCTTTCCTACAAAAACCATACCCCATAGAGGGACCAAATATATGAGGGTGGGATGATAAATTTTGCCTCCACTTAAATAGAAAATAAATGGGATATGATATTTTATTTGTATTATTTTTGTTAAATTTATTGAGATGACATTGATTAATAAAATTACATAGGTTCCAGGTGTACAGTTCCTTATTGTCTATGCATTGCATTGTGTTCTTGTCACCCAGTAATTTCTCTTTCCATCACCATGTATTTTAATCCCCCTCCCTCCTTCCCTACCCCTCTCCACCCTTTCCCTCTGGTAACTACTAAATAATTGTCTGTGTCCAAAAGTTTTTTTTCCATTTCGATTGTTTGTTTATTCTGTTCTTTAGATTCCACATGTAAGTGATATCATATGGTATTTCTTTCTCAGTTTGACTTATTTCACTTAGTATGATGACTTCTAGTTCCCTCCATGTTGTTGAAAAAGGTAAGATTTTATTATTCTTTATGACTGAGTAATACTACATTGTGTAAATGTGCCACAACTTCTTTATCTAATCATTTATTCATGGACATTTAGGTTGTTTCCATATCTTGGCTATTGCGAATAACATTGCAATAAATATAGAATGCATATATTTTTTCAAAATAGTGTTTTGGATTTCTTTGGATGAATAACCAGCAATTACTAGTTAGTTCTATTTTTAATTTTTGGAGAAAACTCCATACTGTTTTCCATAGTTATTGGATAAATTTACAGTCCCACCAACAGTGAAAAAGGATTCCCTTTTCTCCACATCCTTAGCAACAATTGTTGGTCGGTTTATTGATGAGAGTCATTCTGACAGGAGTGAGGTGGTATCTCATTGTGGTTTTGATTTGCATTTCTCTGATAATTAGTGGTATTGAACATCTTTTCATGTGTCTATTGGCCAGAAATGTCTATTCAGGTCTTCTGTGCATGTTTTAATTTGGTTGTTTGATATTTTTGGTGTTGAATTGCATGACTTCCTTATATATTTTGGATATTAACCCTTTATCAGATGCCTCACTGGCAAATATTTTCTCCCATTCTTTGGAATGTCTTTTTGTTTTGTTGATGGTTGCTTTTGCTATAAAAGAGCTTTATAGGCTGATATAGTCCCATTTGTTCAATTTTCCTTTTGTTCCTCTTGCCTGAGAAGATAAATAATTGAAGGTATTGCTAAGGGTAATGTCTGAGAGTATACTTCTTATATTTTTTTCTAGGAGTTTTATGGTTTAAGGTCTTATATTAAGGTCTTTAATCCATTTTGAGTTTATTTTTGTATATGGTGTAAGAAGGTGGTCCAGTGTCATTTTTTTCATGTATTGGTCCAGTTTTCCCAGCACAATTTGTTGAAAAGACTGTCTTTACCCCAATGTAAGTTCTTGCTTCCTTTATCATAGATTAATTGGCCATATACACATGGATTCATTTTTGGCCTCTCTATTCTGTTCCATTGATCTGTGTGTCTGTTTTTATACCAATACCACGTTTTTTTGAAAGCTGTGGCCTTGTAGTATAATTTGATGTCTGGTAGCATGATTCCTCCAATTTTGTTCTTCTTTCTTAAGGTTGCTGTGGCTATTCTAGGTCTTTTATAGTTCCATATAAATTTTAGGATTATACATTCTATTTCTGTGAAAAATGCCTTTGCTATTTTGATGGGAGTTGCATTGAATCTATAGATTGCTTTGAGTAGTATGGACATTTTAACTATATTAATTCTTCCTATCCATGAGCATGGTATGTGTTTCCATTTATTTGTGTCTTCTTTGACTTCTCTTTTCAGTGTCTTATAATTTTGTGGGTACAGATCTTTTACTTCATTGGTTAAATATATTCCTAGGTATTTTATTTTTTTTATGCAATTGTAAGTGGAATTTTTTTCTTCATTTCTCCTTCTTCCAGTTTATTATTGATGTATAAGAATGCAACTGACTTCTGGATATTAACTTTGTATCCTGCTACTTTACTAAATTTATTAATCAGTTCCACTTATTTTGAGGTTGAATCTTTGGGATTCTTTGTATAAATATCATGTCACCTGCAAATAACGATAGTTTTATAATACTTCTTTTTCTATTTGGATGACTTTCATTTGTTTTCTTGTTTGATTGCTGTGACTAGGGCTTCCAGTACTATGTTGCATGAGAATGGTAACAGTGGGCATCCTTGCCTTGTTCCTGATCTTAACAGAAATGTTTTTAGTTTTTTCCCATTGAGTATGATGTTAGCTGTGGGTTTATCATATATAGCTTTTATTAAATTGAGATATTTTCCTTCAATTCTCACTTTGCTGAGCGTTTTTATAATAAATGGCTGCTGAATTTTGTCAAATGCTTTTTCTGCATCTATTGAACTGACCATATGATTTTTACTTTTCATTTTGTTTATGTGGTGTGTCACATTAATTGATTTATATACATTGAACAAACTTTGCAACTCAGGAACGGATGTAGTGTCTTTATCTGGTTTTGGAATCAGGGTAATGGTGGCCTCATAAGATGAGTTTTGGAGCCTACCCTCTTCCTGGATTTTTTGAAATAGTTTGAGGCATATAAGTGTTAATTCTTCATTGAATGTTTGGTAAAATTCACCTGTGAAGCCATCTGGTCCAGAACATTTGTTTGTTGGGAGCTTGGTGATTACTGGTTCAATTTCATTATTAGTAATTGGCCTATTTAGATTTTCTGTTTCTTCTTTATTTAACCTTGAAAGTTTGTATGTTTCTAAGATTCTATCTATTTCTTTCAAATGGCCAAATTTGATGGTGTATAGTTGTTTATAGTATCTTCTTGTAATTTCTTGTATTTTTGTGGTGTCTGTTTTCACTTGTCCTCTTTCATTTCTGGTTTTATTTATTTGAGTCCTCTCTCTTTTTTCCTTGTTGAGTCTGGTTAAGCGTTTGTCTATTTTGTTTATCTTTTCAAAGTATCAGCTCTTGGCTTCATTGATTTTTTCTTTATTGTCTTCTTAGTCTCAATTTTTAAAATTTATTATTTCCTTCTTTGTTCTGATTTTAGCCATTGTTTGCTCTTCTTTTTCCAGTTTCCTTGGGTGTAAGGTTTAACTGTTTATTTAAAATTTTTCTTGTTTGATTGTTTGTTTGTTTGTTTGTTTATTTTTATGTGGGTAGCTCTCTGGATGGGAATCAAACCCAGGCCACAGCGCTGATAACACTGGAGTCTTAAGCCACTACACCACCAGAGAACTCCTTGTTTATTTAGATAGGCCTCCATTGCTATGAATTTTTCTCTCAGGATGGTGTCCCATAGATTTTGGGTAGTTGTGTTTTCCTTCTCGTTTGTCTTTAGGTACCTTTTAATTTCTTCCTTAATCTCATTGTTGACCCATTCATACTTTAGTAGCATATTGTTTATCCTCCATGTGTTTGTGTGTTTTTCAGTTTTTTTGTTGTAATTGATTTTCAGTTTTATACTCTTGTGGTCAGAGAGAGTACCTGATCTGATTTCAGTTTCCTTAAATTTATTGAGGCTTGTTTTGTGGCCTAACATGTGGTCTATCTTGAAAAATGTTCTATGTACATTTGAAAAGAGTGTATATTCTGCTGCTTTGGGATGTAATGCTCTAAAAATATCAATAAATCCGTCTTCTCTAGCATGTCATTTAAAGCCACTGTATTCATGTTGATTTTCTGTCTGGAAGATCTGTCTATTTGTGTCAGTGGGGTGTTAAAATCCCCTACTATGATTGTGTTACTGTTGATACCCGCCTTTTGTCAGTCAATATTTGCTTTATGTATTTAGGTGCTGCGATGTTGAGTGCATAAACGTTTACAAGAGTGATGTCCTCTTGGACTGATCCCTTTATAATTATGTAATGTCCTTCTTTGTCTCTTGTTATAGTCTTTGTTTTAAAGTTTATTTTGTCTAATTTAAGTATTGGTACCCTAGCTTTTTTATTTTTTTTCATTTTCATTTGCATGAAATATCCTTTTCTACCCCTTTACTTTCAGGCTATGTGTGTTTTTCTTTCTGAGGTTAGTATCTTGTAGACAATATATGCCTGCATTTTGCTATCATATTTATTCAGCTACTTTATGTCTTTGGATTGGAGCATTTAGTCCATTTACATTTAAAGTGATTACTGATAGGTACCTAGTCATCGTCATGTTATTACTCATGTTTTATATTTTCTTTTGTTTGCTTGTTTTCTCTTTTCTTCTGCTCAAAGAAGTCCCTTTAGCATTTCTTGTAACGCTGGCCTGGTGGTAGTGAATTACTTAAGCTTTTTCTTAACTGGGAAGTTCTTTATCTCTCCTTCAGTTTTAAATGATAGCCTTGCTGGGTAGAGTAGCCTTGGTAGTAGCCCCCCCCCTTTTTTTTCATTACTTTAAGTATTTCCTGCCATTCTCTTCTGATCTGCAGGTTTCTATTGAGAAATCCACTGATAGTCTTATGGGAGCTACCTTGCAGGTAAGTTGTTGTCTTTCTCTTACTGCTTTTAGGATTTCTCTTTGTCTTTAACCTTTGTCATTTTAATTATGATGTGTCTCAATGTGGGCCTGTATCAGTTCATGTTGATTGGGACTATCCCTGCTTCTTGGGTTTGTGAGTCTCTTTCTTTTGCCAGGTTAGGGAAGTTTTCAGTCATTTTTTAAAACAGGTTCCTGATTTCTTGCTCCCACTCTTCTCCTTCTGGTACTCCTATGATCTGAATGTTGTCACAATTGATGTTGTCCCAGAGGTCTCTCCTGTTATCTTCTTTTTTTAAAGTTCTTATTTCTCTTTCTTCTTCAATTTGGGTATTTTCTGCTACCTTGTCTTCCAGATTGTTCTTTCGATTTTCTGCTTCATCCAACCTCTTGTTGATTCCTTCTAGTGTAATCTTCATTTCAGTTACTGTAGTCTTCATTTCTGATATTTTCTTTATCATTTCTGTTTTTCTGTATGGTTGTTATCTCTTTGTTGTTATTTTCAGTAACTTCTTTAAGCATTCTTATGACCTGTTTTCTAAACTCTTGCTCCAGTAGGTTAATTGTCTCCATTCCGTTGAATTCTTTTTATGGTGGTTTATTTTGTTCCTTTATTTGTAATGTGTTATTCTGTTTTCACATTCTGGATTCTTCTCTGTGTTTGCTTCTATGTAGTAGGTATATCTCTTCTGTTTCTTAGTGTTTGCTTGGTGGCCTTATGTAGTATGTATGCTGTGTGGTTCAATAGAGAAATCTCTTCAATCTCCTGTGTGTGTAATCTAGGGTTGTCCCTTGAGTGTGTTGTGTGTGTGTTCTTCAGTTATAGTTGAGAGGTATGGCCCACACAGCATACCCTTAACCAAAGGCTTCTCGGTCCACCACAGACAGTCACTCTTGCTGAAGTTCAAAAGAAAGTCTTCCCCCTTTAGTAAGGTGGGGCTGATCACTCATCCACTCAGAGTGCCTCCATGTTCACAGGGTAAGTCTCTAGGGGAGCTTTGTTCACTTTTTAAAAAGGAAAAGAAAAAGACAGGAAACAGACACACATACAAACAAACAAACAAACAGATATACAAAAAAATATTTCCTGAGAGCCCTGGGGTCTGCCACTCACAGCACAATATTAGCTACCCTTAGGGTTGAGGGCAATGGCAGCGCAGCATCAGAAGTTTTCCAGGAAGTCTCACACAGCCACTCCTGCAAAAGTCCTAAAAATAGTCTTCTCCCACTAGTATGGTGGGTCTGATCACTTGACCTCCCAAAGTTCCTCTATGTGGGCAGGTCAACACTTCATGGTGTCTGTGCAAACTTTTTTTAAAAAAGAAGGGAAAGAAGTATTAATAATAATAATAAAATAAAGAAAATAATAGAGAGATACAACAAAATGGTGTTGTGAGAGAGACCTTTGAAAAACTCCTCTGGAGATTACAAGTAATAAAACACCTATACCTCAACCAAGGACACTCTACACAACACAAAATTTCAGCTAAAACCACACATGTTGCATTAAGGTAACTGCAAGCTGGCAGAGGGTTAAACAAAGGAGAAATCAAAAGACGATCTGGGACGTGGCTGCATGTGTTGCCCGCTTGGAACTCCACCGCTGGGGGAGTGAGGAGGAAGAAGGTGGTGGGAGAGTGCTCCAGGCCTCACTCGGTCTGCAGGACAGAGGAAAGGTGGCTCATAGCAGGGTGTGAGATACCACAACTACGTCACTTGGGCCCCAGGAGGTGTAGGCTATCTGCAAAATGCAGTGGCTGGACTTCACTCCAGTTCCCAGAGGTGGGGGAACAACTGGGTGGTGAGAAGTCAAAGTGCAGATGCTCCAGCTGGGAAGGAGAAGGAGAGAGGGGGCTGTGTGCATGTGTTTCTTGGCCCACAACCAGGACAATCTGAACGACCATTATACTGGGCTTACCCCAAGGCTCAGGGCAGAACCCACTTGTTGGGTAAATTGAAAAGAGAAAGGTGCAATCATGTCCAAACGCCCTGCATGACCCCAGGAGCCACAGGAAGAAAACAAAACCACAAATGCCCGTCTCCCACAGACCTCTGCCCATCCAGTATCAGAAGCAAACACCGAAGAAATTGCAGCTTGGAGGGTCGGGTCCAGAGAGGCTGTAAATATGAGAAATCGGAGAATTAAAGAGATGGGGACAGATGACCCATCAGAAACAGAGCTTGAAGCAATGGTTATAAACATGCTTAAAAAACATGATAATTTCAAAGGAGAGATAGCAAGCAATAAAGAGGACTCACAAACCATTATAAGGGATCAGAGAGAAAAAATGACTACACTAACTGAAATGAAGAATGGAATAAGTCACTAAACTAGATAAAATAGAAGTGCAAAGCAGTGAGGTGGAGAAAAAGCCAGCAGAAAACATTCATTTAGAACGGATAGATATGAGAATCCAGAAAAATGAAGATGGTTTGATATTTCTTTGGGACACTTTTAAGCAGAAGGATATCAGAATCTTGGTGTACCAGAAGGGACAAAGGAAAAGCTAGTGATAAAGAAATTATTTGAAGAAATAATGATTGAAAAATTTCCTAACCTGGTGAAGGAAATAGACATGCAAGTCCAGGATGCACAGAGAATCCCAAACAAGATGATCCCAAACAAGAACTCACCAAGGCACATCATAATTGAAATGGCAAAAGTTAAAGAAAAAGAGAAAATTCTAAAAGCAGCAAGAGAAATGCAGGTGGTAACTTATAAGGGGACACGCATTTGACTCTCAACTGATTTCTCACCAAAAACTTTACAGGCCAGAAAGTATTGGCAGAAAATATTCAACATGATGAAAACCAAGAATCTATAACCAAGAATAATATATCCAGCAAGGCTCCTATTCAAAATTGAAGGACAGATAAAGAACTTCTCAGACAAAGAAAAACTAAAGAAATTTATCACCACCAAAAAGTTCTACAAAGAATGTTAGAGGGACTTGTTTAAGATGGGAGGAGGGGTGGGAGAGTTGGTAAAATAAGGGACAGGGATGGAGAAATTTAGTTTGATTGTTAACATAAAATCGAAAGCAACAAAGAAACAAGACTCATGGACACAGTGAATAATTTAGACGTTACTTGAGGTTAAGGGAGGAAGGGGTGGAGGAGAAGGTACAGGGACACAAATATATGCTGATAAAAAAAGAACTAATTCTGTGTGATGAACACATAATACAACACATAGAAGATGTGATGTAGAATTGTACACCTGGGATTTATGTAATTTTTACTAATCAATGTCACCCCAATAAATTTTAAAAATACATAAAGTAGATTTACACGTAATAACATGGGTAAATAGTATTTTTATGGTATATAAAAATAGTATAAAATAAAAAAATCATGTTGCAATATAAAAAAGAAAATTAAAAAAGTAAATATTAAAAATAAAATAGATCTTAAAAATAAAAATATATGAAAAATTAAGAAAAATAAGAAAATTCAAAAAATAAAATTAAAAATCATGAAATACCAATGAAATAAATCAAGAAAAGAGTTTAAAATAGATAGGAGGAGGACAAGATGGCGACCAGAGAGGCGGTCCCTAAAGCCTCTCCCAGAAAACACAATTGAACGGCCACCCAGGAGCCAAGAAAGAGGACCTGTGGTGACAAAAAACGGCAGCTGAGACATCCACGCATCGCAAGTAAACACCTAAAGGTTGGAGAGAAAGGGGCAAGTGGGAGAGAGGAGAGGGAGCAGAGACAGATTGCAAAAAAACCTGATTGCGGCTGACTGCAGTACATGGGAGGGGAAAGCCAAGGGGAGACAGGAGGAAAAGCCCTAGCAAAGCGGCAGAATAAGTGGGAGTCCGTTGGGGAGCTGGGCTGGGGAGCTGGAATTTGGAGCGGCGAGTTGGGGACAGATCTTGGGAGCCAGCCTCTGGAACTCTTGAGTGGTAGGCAGGGCTGAGCGAGGACTCTGAACTGCAGAGACGACATCTTGGCTCTAGGCTTCCTTGGGACCCACAGCGCAGGCGCGAGCGGCTCCTGGACAGGACTGCGGTTCCTGGTCCCAGCCCGCTACAGAGGCAGGCCGGCTGCCTTCCTACTGCGGGGTCAGACCCACAGCTTCAGACTTGTGTGCATGCCTGCTCGTTGCGCCCCTGGGTCCTAAAAGCAGTGCGAGGCCACAGAATCTGCCCCAATATTTGACCACGGAAGGAGGCCCGGGAAGAAAGGCAGATTTGACAGCATTCGCCCCAGCCAGCAGGAGAAGCCTGGGACCACAATAACAAGCTTCCCTAGCATAAGGCAGAAGGTGGAGCTGCCCTGGTGTGACTTTTCTTGGCCTTTCCCCTTTCCTACAACCTCCCCAACCAACTACAGGAAGTGGAGGGACCATGATAGATGTGCACCGCCTCCAAACATAGCAGGAGACCAGAAATAAGAAATAAGCAACCCCTCTCTCTCCCAAAACTTGCCCCCCCCGAACCACCTCATGTCTGCTCTACAGCAAGACACCACAAAAGTACCAATCTGGGCTCCTGGGCACTACTGAATATAACCCCGTCATGTCAAAGAGGAAGAACCCAGCAGACAGGATGAATTCCTTAAAAACTAAAACTCCTCAGAAAGAACAGGACATTTATCAAGACAGCTTCTTAGACCTAGAAATTTCCAAATTAAGTGACAGAGAATTTAAAGTAACCATTCTAAAGGCTGTGAGAGAAATGGAAACATACTGGCAGAGCACCATGGATAACATAAACAACATAAAAAAGGACATGAATGACATAAAAAAGGAACTTCATGAACAAAAGGAACAATTTAACAAAGACATTCAAAACATAAGGAAGATTGAGATGGAAATGTGAGAGATAAATGATACAATAAAAGAAGTGCGAAACGAAATAACTGCCATAGGAAATGGGGCCAACCAGATGGAAGAAAGAATTAGTGATATCGAAGACCAGAACATGGAAACAGCTCAGGAAGAGGAAGAGAGGGAATATAGAACCAAAAGGATTGAAAGAACTCTACAAGAACTATCTGACTCCATGAGTCAAAACAATATCAGTATAATAGGAATAGAAGAAGGAGTAGAGCATTCTACAGAGAGCATACTCAAACAAATAGTAGATGAGAACTTTCCAAACCTATGGAAAGATCTGGAACCCCAAGTTCAAGAAGAAAACAGGTCCCCTAGATACCTGGACCCTAACAGATCTTCTCCAAGACAGATGGTACTAAGGATGTCCAAAATAAAGAGAAAGAGACAATTCTCAAGGCAGCCAGGGAAAAAAGAACTATAATATTTAGAGGAAAAACCATCAAGCTGGCATCAGATTTCTCAGCAGAAACTCTGCAAGCCAGGAGGGAGTGGAATCCAATATTAAAAAATTTAAAAGAGAGGAACTTCCAACCAAGAATAAATTATCCAGCAAAGCTATCTTTCAGATATGAGGGTGGAATAAAGACCTTCTCAGACACACAGAAGCTGAGGGAATTTGCCAGCACAAGGCCAGCACTCCAAAAAATACTGAAGGAGGCTCTTCGACCTGAAACAAAACATCAGAAAAAAATGGAATAAAGTTGGGGCAACAAGAAAGAAACAAAAATAAAACAAAAACAAAGAAAGAAATAAGTACTGGCTACAGGAAATCCTCACATATTGATTATCACTCTAAATGTTAATGGATTGAACTCACCAATAAAAAGACACAGAGTAGCAGACTGGATTAAAAAACAGAGCCTATCCATATGCTGTCTCCAAGAAACACACCTCAGCTGTAAGGACAAACACAGACTCAGAGTGAAAGGATGGGAAACAATACTTCAAGCAAATGGTAACCAGAGAAGAGCAGGAGTTGCCATACTGATATCTAATGAAATAAACTTTAGGTAAAAAAAGACAAGGATGGACATAATGATAAAAGGCTCAATACAACAACAAGAAGACTTGACATTAATTAATATATATGCTCCCAACTAGGATGCAACAAAATATACAAGGAAACTACTAACTGATTTGAAAGGAGAAACTGATGAACACACAATCATTGTGGGAGACTTAAACACCCTGCTAACAGCCATGGACAGATCATCCAAACAGAAAATAAATAAGGAAATATCAGCTCTAAATGACACATTACAGCAATTGGACATAATTGACGTTCACAGGACACTTCATCCAGCAAAAGGAGACTACACCATCTTTTCTAGTGCACATGGAACTTTCTCAAGGATAGACCATATGCTGGGACATAAAAGTAGCCTCAGCAAATTCAAGAAGATCGAAATTATACCAAGTGTATTCTCAGACCACAAAGATTTGAACTGGAGATCAACTGTAAAAGGAAAGCAGAAGGAAACACATACATATGGAGATTAAACAACAGCTTATTAAAAAAGGGCTGGATAAAAGAACAAATAAAAGATGAGGATAAAAAATATATAGAAACTAATGACAATGAGAATACAACGTATGAGAATTATTGGGACACAGCCAAAGCGGTAATAAGAAGGAAATTTTTATCATTACAGGCCTATCTTAAGAAACAAGAAAAATTACAAGCAAACATCTTAGCATCCCACCTTAAAGAACTAGAAAAAGAAGAGCAGACAAAACCCAAAGTCAGCAGAAGGAAAGAAATAATAAAAATTGAAGCAGAGCTAAATCAATTAGAGAAAAGAAGGACAATAGAAAAAATTAGTATTACGAAGAGCTGGTTCTTTGAGAAAGTCAACAAAATTGACAAACCCCTGGCGAGACTAATCAAAGGACGAAAGGAAAGGACACAAATATCCAAAATTAGAAATGAAAGGGAAGAAATTACCACTGATACTACAGAAATACAAAGGATTATAAGAAAATATTATGAAGGACTTTATGCCACTAAATTTAACAACCTAGAAGAAATGGACAAGTTTCTAGAAACTAATAGCCTACCTAGACTGAACCAAGAAGAACTGGATAATCTAAATAGACCAATTGATAGTGAAGAGATTAAAATGACTATCCATAATCTCCCTAAAGGCAAAAGTCCTGGACCAGATGGTTTCACCAATGAGTTTTATCAAGCATTCAAAGAAGAATTAGCACCTATCCTCCTCAGATTCTTCCAAAAATTTGAAGATGAAGCAATACTTCCTAACTCATTCTATGAGGCCAACATTACTCTAATACCAAAGCCTGGCAAAGACAACACAAAGAAAGAAATCTATAGACCAATATCTCTGATGAATACAGATGCAAAAATGCTAAACAAAATATTAGCAAACAGAATACAACAATGCATCAAAAAGATCATACATCAAGATCAAGTGGGATTCATCCTAGGAGTACGAGGATGGTTCAACATACGAAAATCTATCAATGTGATACACCACATAAACAAAATCAAAGATAAGGACCATATGGTCATTTCAATTGATACAGGAAAAGCTTTCGACAAGATACAGCATCCATTTATGATGAAAACTCTAAATAAAATAGGTATAGAAGGAAAGTATCTCAACACAATAAAGGCCATATGTGACAAGCCCTCGGCTAACATCATAGTGAATGGGGAAAAGCTAAAGCCTATTCCCCTAAAATCAGGAAGAAGACAGGGATGCCCCCTGTCACCACTGCTATTTAATATAGTACTGGAAGTTCTAGCCACAGCAATCTGGCAGGAGAAAGGAAGAAAAGGTATCCAAATTGCGAAAGAAGAGGTCAAATTGTAACTATTTATAGATTACATGATCCTTTATATAAAAAATTTCAAAGATTCCACCAGGAAACTATTAGAAACAGTAAACGAATACAGTAAAGTTGCAGGATACAAAATCAATGTACAAAAATCAACAGCATTCCTATATACAAATAACGAATCCACAGAAAAAGAAATGAGGGAGTCAATTCCCTTTGCTATCACAACAAAAAGAATGAAATACCTGGGAATTAACTTAACAAAGAACGTGACAGACTTATACACAGAAAATGATAAGACACTTTTGAAAGAAATTGAAACAGACTTTAAGAGATGGAAAAATATCCCCTGTTCATGGATAGGAAGACTTAATATTCATAAAAATGGCCATTCTGCCCAAAGCAATCTACAGATTTAATGCAATACCCATCAAAATCCCACAATCATACTTTCGTGAAATAGATAAAAGAATTATTAGATTTATATGGAACCATAAAAGACCTCGAATCGCCAAAGCAATACTACATAAAAAGAATAAGGCTGGTGGTATTACATTCCCTGACTTCAAATTATATTATGAAGCATCAATAGTCAAAACAGCTTAGTACTGGCAGAAGAACAGAAATATGGACCAATGCAATAGACCTGAAAACCCAGAAATAAACCCACAAATTTATGGACAAATAATTTTCAATAAAGGAGCAAAAAAACATACGATGGGGAAAAGACAGCCTCTTTAGTAGGTGGTGGTGGGAAAACTGGAAAAACATATGCAAAAGAATGAACTTGAGTTGTGAACTCTCTACGTATACAAAAATTAACTTAAAATGGATTAAAGACCTTCATATCAGACCTGCAACAATAAACTGTATAGAAGAAGACATGGTACTAAACTTATAGAGCTTGGACTCAAGGAAGACTTCATGAACCTGACCTCAAAAGCAAGGGAAGTAAAAGCCAAAATAAATGAATGGGATTATATCAAACTAAAAAGCTTCTGCACAGCAAAAGAAGCCATCAACAAGGCAAAGAGACACCCAACTGAATGGGAGAAAATATTTGCAAATAACGCATCAGATAAAGGTCTAATATCTAAAATATTTAAAGAACTAATAAGACTTAACAACAAAAAAACAAACAGCCCAATTAAAAAGTGGGCAGAAGAACTAAACAGACACTTCTCCCATGAAGAAATACAAATGGCCAGCAGACATATGAAAAAATGCTCATCCTCATTAGCTATCAGGGAAATGCAAATCAAAACCACAATGAGATACCGCCTCACACCTGTGAGAATGGCTATTATCAACAAGACAAGGAATAACAAGTGCTGGAGAGGATTTGGGAAAAAAAGGAACTCTGGTACACTGCTGGTGGGAGTGCAAACTGGTACAACCACTGTGGAAGGCAGTGTGGAGGTTCCGCAGAAAATTGGAATGGAGCTACCATTTGACCCAGCAATCCCCCTTCTGGAGATCTACCCAAAAGACTTGAAAACCTTTGTCCGAAAACACTTATGTACCCCAATGTTCATTCCAGCGCTGTTCACAATGGCCAAAACCAAAGTGCCCTGAGACAGATGACTGGATAAAGAAGCTGTGGTACATATACACAATGGAATATTATTCAGCTATAAGAAAAGATGACATATTGCCGTTTGCGACAAAATGGATGGAACTGGAGATCATCATGCTTAGTGAAATAAGGCAGACAGAAAAAACAAAGAACTGTATGACTTCACTCATATGTGGAATATAAAACTGAAAGCATCAAAGAGAAAAGAAATGAACAAACAAACAAACAACCCATGGACACAATGAATAGTTCAATGGTTATTTGATAACGAGTGGATTAGGGAGGGGAGAAAGGGGAGGGGTGGGAGAGGAGGGAGGGGAAGCTAAATATAAGGTGATGGAAAGAGAACTCACACTTGGTGGTGAACTTATTAAAAAGCAAGTTGATAATGTACTGTAGAATTGTATGCCTGAAACCTATGTAATCCTTGCCAACAGATGTCACCCCAATAAGTGTAACAATAAAAATGAATTTATAAAAAAAAATGAACATGGGCTTGCATTTATTTGCATGGCCATATTGACTCCATCTACATCAGCAGTGTGTGATAGGGTAGTCACTAGACCCTCATGATGAAATGCAGCTAGTCCAATTGATGTGTGCTGTCAGCATAAAGCACACACTGATTTCAAAACTTAGAAGGGAACAAGATAGAATATATTATTAATAATGTTTTATATCAATTACATGTTGAAATAATATTTGTATAGATTGGGTTAAATAAAGTATATTATTAAAATTTAAAAAAAGGTTTAAAATAAAAAGAAAAAAAGGAAGCTAAAATTAAAAAAAAATAAAAAAGTTTTTGTGCAAGCCTTGTGGTAGAAGATGAAAGAGTAAGTGAAGAAGGAAAGAAAAAATCAAATTAAAAAGAAAAAGAAATTTGTTTTTCTGTTTTCTTTTCCCCTGTTGTTGTGGCTCTTGTGGGCTGTTACTTGCAGCTCACTTTTAGTTGCTCTGGAAGGGCAGCAGAGTGGCACTGAAAGCTCTCTGGTATGTCGCAGGCAGCTCCTCCTACAAGTCTGGAAAAATGTGTTTCCCAGACTTGGGATGGGGCCAATCTCTCTCTTTTTTTTTTATTGGGGTGACATCTGTTAGCAAGGATTACATAGGTTTCAGGCATACAATTCTACAGTGCATTGTCAATTTGATGCATAATCAGTTCACCACCTAATGTGACTTCTCTTTCCATCACCTTATATTTAGCTTCCCCCCGCCCCACCAAAGTGCCCTGCGACAGATGACTGGATAAAGAAGTTGTGGTACATATACACAATGGAATATTACTCAGCTATAAGAAAAGATGAAATATTGCCATTTGCGACAAAATGGATGGACCTGGAGATCATCATGCTTAGTGAAATAAGCCAGACAGAAAAAACAAAGAACTGTATGACTTCACTCTTATGGGGCCAATCTCTTAACCAGCTGAAGTTGAATTGTGCAAATCTCCAGTATGCCTCATCTCACTTTGGAAGAGGAAGAAAAAAAAAAGAAAAAATAGAGAATATTTTAATATTATTAAAAAATTAAATTAAAAATAATAATATAAAGATATATAAAAATAGAAATAATGAGTAATGATTTTAAAAATACAGAAAAGAAAGAAAAGAAGAAAAAATGAAAAAAGAAAAATTCAGTAATTTTTGTAGTTCCCAGCGATTTTTCACTCATATCTCACTTTTAGCTGTGCAGGGTGTGCAGCAGAAGGAGCAACAGAGTAGCACTGACCTTTACTCAGTGAGCTGTGGACAGCCTTTTCACATTGAAAAAATAGGAAAAATAAAAAACAAACAAATAAGCAAAAAACACTAGGACTGCTGCCCTGAATTCCCTACTGGGTAGGTGGGGCACAGCTCTAGATGTTCTGGGTTAAATTCCAGGGTGTGTGTGTGTGTGTGTGTGTTTTGAGGGTAGGGTTTTTTTAAAAAAGAGTTCCATGGCTTTTTACCTGTGGCATGCCACTTTGCTTCACTGCATTTGTTTGTTTGTTTGTTTTTTGGTCTGCTTTGGAGATGTTGCCTAATAGGGTGGGGCTGTTTGCTACTCTGTTAGAAACCTCTAAGTCTAGTATATGCAGCTGGTAGGGTGGGGCTAGGGGCTTGGCAGCCTACAGTACCCTGAGGGGTGCAATTTAGGCTGTGATGGGCATGGGTTTTGGGTGTGTAGAGAGCATGCTCAGATTTTGTTAGACCAGTGAGGTCTCAGAATTGGTCTTTTGGGGAAGAGTTTAATAAAGAAGAAAATGGCATCCTCCTGTGTGCCACATGTGTGACATGCTCTGTGCTCAAACAATGGTACCCCCCTGACCCTTACCACCAAACCTCACAGGTTAATCCTTCCCAATATGACTCTGGCACCTCCCATGATGCCGTCCTTCAACTGAACAGCAGGTGAGCATGGCAAGTGGCCAAGACCATGCAAGCACCCCACAGGAAAACACCTGGACTTCTAGCCAACCTCCATCCCCCTAACACAAATCAGCAGAATTCTGGATGATTTTAATTGCCAGATGTATCAAGTTTTCCTCCTTCCTGCACAGGGATGCTGGGCTTGCTGGGGGCAACATGGGCTCAGCACTCCTCACTCCTCTATGGGAGCCCCTGTGCCCAAGGTTTCCCTCTCAGACCACCCTCAATATCAGTAGGTTTGAGATCATCCTATTTCCCTACTGGTCTGGATTGGGCTTCTTTCTCTATATCCTCAGCTGTCAGGGTTCTGCTTACTCAGTCCTCAGATATTTCCTAAATTTGACTTGTTCTCCTAACTATCTGCAACATTGATGTGATCTGAGAGGCTGTAAATGTAGCGCCCAACTAATCCACTATCTTTCTTGCTCCAGGAAAAGATATTTTAATGAAATTATTATAATAAAAGAAATACACCTACAGCATTTATTTTAAAAAATTATTTTTCTACAAAATCACCACATACGTCAATACACTTCCACCAATTCTGCACAATTTTTTGAAATCTGTTCTTAAAAAGAAATTGATGTTTTGTATTTGAAACCATTTCCCCACTGCAGATTTCACCTCTTCATCACAGATGAAGCACTGGCCCTTCAACTGTTCCTTTAGATTTGGGAACAGGTGGAAATCACTAGGAGCCAGGTCTAGGCTATACAGTGGATATGGCAGCACTGAAAAGTCCAGGCATTGAATTGCATCTCTTGTTGCTGCACTTGGCATTGCCATGTAGAAGAAGTGCTTTATTTCTTATTCCAATCTGTTTGATTCTTCCTTTTAATGCAGTAGGAGTTTCAATAGGACATTCAGAGTTTATTGTTGTTCCTTTTCAAGAAAGTCTGCAAGAACAACACATTCAGAATTCCAAAAAACAGTCAACATGACCTTCCCAGATCAGGCCTGAGTTTTGAATTTTTTTGGCTGAGGTGATCCCTTATGGTGGTATTCCATGGACTGCCTTTTGTTCTTGGGGTCATACTGATGGACTCAAGTTTCATCACCTGTAATGATCTTTAAGAAGTGCTCAGTTTCTTTTTTAGAAATTTCAAAAAAATTTGGGAGAACTTTTCCTGCTGTTAAGAATTCAATAACAGCATGCTGTTTGAATCAAATGTCTGAACACTTTCATTTCTATGTGCACTGGATGAAAAATGTAAGCATGTAAGCATTGGTGTGTACAAGGTAAAAAATGATGGAGAGGAAATACCATATGATTACACAGAGTTGGTTGTATCCAGATATATCTAATGTAACAAAAATATTACAGTGAAGGCAAAATTTATCAGCCTGCCCACATATTATGAGGGAAAGATTAATTTTATAGAAAGCATTCCAGAAAGACTGGCAGGTTTGGGATGCCAATATTTTGCATTCCCTCATAAATTAGTGGCTCTAGGTGTTGATTATCAACTGCATTAACATCATAAGAAGAATGACAACCCGACCATGTGTGCTTTGAAATAATTTGGCAAAATATTTGAACCTGAACTTCTAATTATAAGTTCCAATTGACAGGAAATATAGGGAACAAAGCAGTATGTTGCAATTAGTAAAATCCATACTGTGGGAAACTGGACAATAACAACGCAAGAGGTAAAAAGAAGGGAGAAAGAGGAAAGGGAAGATGTTACAGATTTTAAAAAGGGTTGAGAAATATATTGATTAATTACAATGAATGAATTTGAGTTTGACCATGATTTGAACAAAAAAAAATTATTCTGAAATGTTTTTTCAAAAGAAACAATTGTTGACTGAAAGTTGGAAGTTGAAGGGGAGCTGAGGCTTGACAGGCATGCCTGTGCTCAGGGACTATCTCAAGTCACAGGGCAGAAGGACTAATTTTAGTTCCCACCTGCTGGTGGAAAAAGGGCTCCAAATATTCTGCCAGCCTTGATGGAATTACCATGTGCGCTATTTCAAAGCTGTAAAAAATAGGTAGGTAGGTTTAGAAGAGGAGAAACTACATTTACCTTATTCACTGCTGTCTCTCCAGTGCCTAGGAACAATATGGGGCACATAGCCAAGTGCTCTAAAAATATTTTCTGAGCTGAGAGAGCCTAATTATCATCCTTGTGCCACTAACTTGCTGTGAGATAGGCATAGTATTGCTCCTTCTCTAAGCTTCCATTTCTTCACATATGCAATGAAGGGATTGGGGCTTTTGCTAACAAAATTTCCTTCCAATTCACATATTCTGAGATAGAGAAGAAGCACTCCATTTCCCATAAATTTGAACGAGATTAACCTTAGGTCAATCCATTGGAATTATTTGTTACATGAACACTATGACAATCCCTGTGCTATATCATTAAAGAATCTTCCTTGACTTCAGGAGAAAGACAACTGCCTTTGTCCAATCATTGTGCACTGATGGAACTTGTTTTTTGTTGTTGTTGTTTGTGTGTAAATTGCAAGTTTTCTCTCTGTTAACAGGAACAAGACTACATTGACCAGACACAGAGGCATTTCAGTTTGTCCTCCTTCCCCCTGGGAGCCAGCTGAGTGAATGTTGAACTGTCACCTGCCTGAGCAGTTGAACTAGCTGGAGTTCATTAAACCAAAGGGCAGGCCATCAGAGTTTCCAGAACTGCTGAAGAGTTTAGCGGGTCTTTCTGTCCCAGTAAGCATGCTTACAGGGGTTTCCTTATCTGAGCCTCAAGTTAAGTCCAACTCTGTAACCAGCACCCTCAGTCTCCAATCAAAGGAACAACCAAGGAAAAGTGAGAAACACAAGGCCTGTGGCATAGGCAGGGCAAGCAATCCTGGTTTTTCCAATTTTGTAACCCCTCCCCTCCAAGTCAACTTCCAGCTCATTTATTTGAGGGCTGAGAGATGGAGGGCATAGTGATCTAAGCAGACTTCTTGAGGGAACAAGGATACCGTTTGGTGATGGTGGTTTAAATACACACTACATGGAGGCTTTTTCATGGTCAATCATCAAGTCACTCAAAAACATATTTGTAACTTGCAAGAGTTCTGTTCTAGAATGTGTTTTGAGATTCCTCAGCAAGTGGCCCAGAGCTGAATGCTGTTGGCATCTTTGAGAGTCAAGGGCAGTTAGAATTGCTAGCCTAAGGAGGGCATAGTAAAGTAGAAAAAAAGTGTCAGCATGAGGTAGCCAAGTTCATTGGAGAGCTCATATGGTGTTAGGAAAGAGAAAATTTGAAATCTACTCAGCAGGTGATCAACCCTGCCTTAGCCCACTGATTGGGGTGTAACTTCGATACAGGTTACCTTCTAGTTTGGTGACAGAGCATCTCTTGATTTTCTAAATTGTGCTAGTTCCAAACTAATTTCTTACCTCATTTGCTTATTTTTGTTTTCTATCCCATTCACTTTCCCAAAGAATTGGAGGTGGCTTCATCCCTAGTTAAGTTTCAAAGCAGGACCATGTTGAAAGACTGTTTCACACTGCTGTCAGCCTCAGGAGCCGACCGTGCTGTGGGAGAATTGTCATGGCCCCAGTTCTAGATACTGAACTACCGAAGTATTTATGGGGCACCTGTGTGCATAGCTATGTGAAGCGGTAAAAGGGAGAGGAAAGCTTTCATTGTCCTTTCTACTTAATCCAATCCACCTCTGGGACTTTGGGAACTTTAAGGTACTGGGAACAGAAGCGAGAACCTCAGAAAAAAAGGGGCACATGTGGCGATTAGGAACTCAGGAGCCTCCTATAGACATTGAAAGATGGAGGGGCCCTTTTAGAGATCACTACTGGAACTTTTCAAACTGAGGTCCACAAACCCACAGGGCTCTAAGACAGTGTACTAGTGTGTGTGTGTGTGTGTGTGTGTGTGTGTGTGTGTGTGTGGTGTTATGTCTTCTTACATAAAGATATTGATTAGAGTGGAGATGTTACTGGAAAGTGGGGCGCCCTCATTGGCGCCAAGTCGATGTCCAGGTTCTTGGTATCTCGAGCAAATAGTTGAACGAGACACACATGCAAGAGTATAGAATTGAAATGAAGAGAGTTTATTGAAGAGAAAGTACACTCCAAAGAAGTAGGAGCAGGCTTGTGCAAGGAGAGTGGCTAAAGAGCCTCGATTAACAAGGCTGGGGTAGCTTATATTCTTTTCCATGTCATTAGGGGATACACCTCTGTGTGTGGAGTCTCTAGTTTGACAAGTTTGATTGACATGGGGCCTATTATATAACACCTTCCAACTGCGCATGTTCTTTCGCAGAGCTTAGTCTGTTATAATGATATTAATGAACTTCCAGGCATATGTATGATATTACAATGATGGTATAATGAGGTTCAGGTGAGTTGAAAGTCACTGTAGCTCTTATTGCACAGGCATTAGAAACTGGTTCAAACTGGTGGGCTTCATGTGCCCTCTTAACTTCCTTGTATTTACCTGGAACTTTCTCCTGTGGCTACCTAGCCTGCGGCAGGGATTACTAGTGAAAAGGTGGTATCAAGGTGGTGACTCTTCCATCCAGGCAAGTCTCACAGGAGGGGGTCCCGAGATCCCCCCTATTTTATCTGCCTTCCTCACATTCTTGTGAGAGGTGTGATCCCCACAAACCTCCACGGGAAGCTGAGGGGCTGGAAGTCTCATCTGTTATCTGCTTCCTGCTGAGAATGGTCATTGTCTCTACCTATTGGGGATCCACGGAGCTCTCACCCTATCTGATCTTAAAAGGAGAAGGGGTCTCGAGGTCCGCCATGTTGACTTCTTTGGTTGAGATGGGCTGGAAGCCTTGTTGGGGTACCACTAGTATCCTGATGGTCCCTATATGAGGAGAAATTAATTTAGTTAGTAGTTTTAAAGGCATTGATCTAAAAAATAGGTTTCGAAGCTCCTGTCACTGGGTGGTTTCAGGACGGAAACTCCATTGGGCCTGCGACCCTTTGACTTTTGGTCCAACTGGTCATTCAGGTATTATCCTCGTCTTGGCCTGGAAAGGCCCTGGAAGGGATGCTTGCTTGTAGTGATTGCAATCAGCAAGCTGAAGATGTGAGTTACAAGTTTCGGAGTAATTATCCATGAGGCACTGTCTGTTACTCAGGGTGAGGAGACAGAGAAAATTGATCAAGAAAGCAATTAAGACTTTGGACTGGGAAAAAGGTGAACCAAAGCTAAAAAGCCACGAAAATAGGTCTTTAGTGAGGTGGGGGAGATGGCTGCTTTGTTTGGCCCACATCAGGAAGGCAGGGAGAGAACTCTTCTTTTTTCTTTGGACCTGTTATTTTTGTATCAAGCACATGTGCATTTTAAAACTGAAAATATGAGATTTCAAAGAAACCCTCTGCTTATGGCAGGCTGCTTAAGATTCTGCTTTGACCAGCCTCCCCCACCCCCTTCCATGGCATAAACTTTGTATAAACTTTGATATTTCAGTGGGAAAATTTACTACACCCTAAGACAACCGTGCAACCCAGTGCTATCTGATAGAATACAATGTGCACCACATGTGTAATTTAAATTTTCTAGTAGCCATATATAAAGTAATAAAGGAACAGGTGAACTTAATTTTGCTAATACATTTCCTTTAACTCAGTATATCCAAAATAATATCATTTCACCATGTAATGAGTATTTTAAAGCTTATTAAAGGGATAGTTTACATTTTTTTCATACTAAGTCTCTGAAATCTGATGTGTATTATACTCACCTCACATCTCAATCCAGACTAGCCACATTTCCAGTGCTCAATGAGTCACATATGACCAGTGGCAACTCTATTGGGCAGTGCTGTTGCCAGAAAATGGGGTCCTCCTGGGTGCAGTGTCCAGGTCCTTGGTAATCTCGAGCCAAGAATTGAACGAAACACATACCAGAGTGTAGAGGTGAAACAAAGAGATGGTTTATTGATAGAAAATACATTCCAAAGACATAGGAGTGGCCCAAGCAAGAAGGACAGTGGCTCAAGGGCCTCGGATGGCAAAGGGTAAGTACACTCCTAAGAGGTAGGAGGGGGCTCCAGCAGGAAAATGGCTCAGGAGTCCCGATTAATGAGGCTTTGGTACTTTTACTTTCTTTGGCTGTAAGGGTTATGCCCATCTGGTGTGGGGCCTGTTGATTGACAAGTTTGATTGACATGGGGCCTATTACATAACCCCTTCTAACTGTACTTGTTCTTTCTCAGAGTTCAATCTGTTATAATGATATTAATAAACTTATGGGCATATGTATAATATTACAATGATGGTATAATGAGGCCCAGGTGAGATGATCATTGTAACTCTGACTGCACAGGCGTTAGGAACTGGGTCAAACTGGTGGGCTTCTTGTGCCCTCTTAACTTCCTTGCATTGCCTGGCACTTCCTCCCATGGCTGCCTAACCTGGGGAAGGGATTATTAGTGAAAGGGTGGTATCACGGCAGTGATTATTTGATCTGGGAGGGGCGAGTCTTATGGGAGGGGTCCCGAGATCTCCCCTTATATATCTGCCTTCCTCACATTCTCTTGAGAGACATGATCCCCACAAATCTCTATGGGAAACTGAGAGACTGGAGGTCTTCTCTTCTATATCTGCTTCCTAACGAGAATGGTCATTGCCCCTACCTAGTAGGGAACCATAGAGCTCTCATCCTATCTGATCTTAAAAGGGAAGGAGTCCTGAGATTCACCATGTTGACTTCTTTGGTTGAGATGGACTGGAAGCCATGTTGAGGTATCAGTTGTACCCTGATGATCCCTAGATGAGGAGAAATTAATTCAATTAATAGTTTAAAAAGCATTGACCCAAGAAATAAATTTCAAGGCCCTTGTCGCTGTGATGTAAAGTCTGTTGAGCCTGTGGCCTTTTGACTTTTGGCCCAACTGGTCATTCAGGTGTTATCACCTGTCCATCCAGAAAGACCTGGAAGGGGTGTTTGCTTGTAGTTATTGTAATCAGCAAGCTGGAGACATGAGTTACAAGTTTTGGAGTAATTATCTATGGGGGACAATCTGTTGCTCAAGGTGAGGAGCCAGAGAAAATTGATCAAGGAGACGATTAAAACTTTGAAATTGGAAAAAGGTGAAACTGAGAGCTAAAGAACTAGAGAAGAGGAGTCTATAGTGAGGTGGGGAGAGGGCTCCTTTCTTTGGCCCATATCAGTGCTGGCCTCACCTGCTCATTTTGCAAATGAGAAAATAAGGCCATTCCCTGAGGTTACAGTTTCTCATCTGCCTGCCTAAACTTCCCCCACAAATTTTTGGATTCTTCTTCCAGTTTTTTTCTTTTCCTTTATGTTGTGACTTTTACTTTGAGAAGCAGGCAGACAGAGAGGCACACACATGCACTCATGCACACAGATGTAGTATTTGCTTATATGCTTTGCCTTTAACTTTCGACACTCACTTCAGCACCACCTTCCAAGCCTCACACAAACCAAAATGCTCTATCCTGTGGCCTATTGCTCAGGGTCCAGCCTTCCCTATTTACAGATGACACAGTCCAACCCCTGGTCAGAAATTAATGGGTGCTAATGGATTCATGTGTGAAAACCCCCTCTATTCTCACTCCAGCTTACTTCACACACACTCGGGCATTTTAAGAGGCCTTCTGGAAATGGGAACTTATCCCAGTTCTTGACTGTGGGAAATTTTACACACTGTGGCTTCAGCAGTGAGAAGATGCCTTAAGGGTGTGATTGCTAAGTGCTATTACATGTGCATGAATAGTCATTTTTCAAATAAATGAGCAAATACAGTGTCTATAATGAAGAAAAGGAAACTCAACCCAAATCCCTTTACCTAAATGTAAGCTCTGCTATTAGTATTTCCTTCCTGCAGGAGGCCTTTTGATGGGCCTCATACACTTACAAGGAGATCCAACTGTGATTGGGCCCATGGGCAGTAGCAGTAATTCTCACTTGGTGCATTTCCCATGGCAGGGGCTACTTGCAAGTTTAACCCTCTCAGCCCCTTCCCTGAGGATCTCATCCTTAAAAATGTGAAATCTAATTGAGACTGTCCCACTCTGCTTTCTTCTTGCCATCTCCAGTTCAGCATGAAGCTGTCCCCTCCTCTGCAGGCTGGAGCCCTTCTCACTGGGCAGCTGTGCACAGGAACCCAACCTGCTGAAGCAGAAAGCACTGAAGTGGGGGCTTGCATTGTCCACCTTGAGTGAGGGGCAGCCTGTGAAGGTTCCTTAACCCTAGTGGTTCCAGGCTGACCCCCTGCCACAGGAGAGAAGCCTGACTGCCAAGAATGCAGTGGAATCCTGCTGAAGCTGGAGCCACTGCCCAAGAAAATGTGCAGAATGTCATTTGTTAAGACTCTCTAGCCTTTTCACAGAGAAGTCTTTGGACTTCCACTAAAGTAGGATGCATTGTTTTAAGACTAAGGGTCTGACCAAGTTCACTTTAGTGTGTCTCAAACGGGGGACACCAGTTCATTAAAAACAGAATAAAGCAACAGTACTGCAGAGATGACTTGAACTTGACAATGTTCCATCCTGTCTCAATTTTGAACCTGATATCAAATTTCATGTTAAAAAAAAAAAAGAAAGAAAACCCTTGGGCTCTTCACAAAATGGGTATTCTTATAAGGACATGTCGACTGTGACATACTGTGTAAGGAAAAGATTTAGAAGTTACTATTATTTAGAAAATCATTTTTTATTTAGAAAATTATTTTTTATTTTAACATTATTATTAAATTTTATTAACTTGAGGAGATCCCATTTTGGTGATGGGAGACTGTGTGTGCTGTGGAGAGGTATGAAGTAAAGTAAAATCAGAACTAGACTGGGACTGCCTAATATTTGACTAATAATTTACAGTCTATAAACATTTTAAAGTAAGTCATTTTTTCCCTGTATTTACATAAGGTGTAACTGTGGAAATAACATAAGAAGTACAGGCTGTTATTATGGTGAGATGAGGAAACTGAGGCCACTAAGAGGTTAAGAAACTAGCCTATGCTAACAAGTTTTATATCATAAACATAGTGATAATACACTCATCATCATCTTCATCATCATCTATTTTCAATAACAGCTGACACATATAGTGCTTCCTTTCTGCTTAGGGCTTTGAGCATATTTTCTTATTACAGTAATCACAGTCCTATTAAGGAAGACAGTATTCTTCCCATTTTATGAATGAGGAAACCGTGGAACAGGGATGCTCAGTATGCTTAAAGTAACACAGCTTGCATGTGTCAGAGCATGCGTTTGAATACAAACCTCTCCAACTCCTAATCATGGCTCCTATAACTTTTTCTTCTTAGTGTAATGGAAAGAGCATTTGAGAAATGTGGATACAGGTCTATTGCAGCTCTGTCATGTTTGATTCCAATACATACATACTTATTCCTTCAGCATATATTGAATGACTGCTATATGTAAGGCTGTGTGTAACCACTATGTGTATGGCTCTCTTTCTCTCTCTCCCTCTGTGTGTGTGTGTGTGTGTGTGTGTGTGTGTGTGTGTGTGTGTGTGTAGGGTAGATGGTGATGATGCAAGGTGAATAAAAAGAGATCTTCAAAACATTTATGATTTGTTCCTGTCCTCATTGTGTTTATGCTCTAGGGTGACAGGCAAATGCATAAACATCTGAAGAGGTAGAATGTAAAAGGGTTCAGGGAGGTATTGATAATTTACTGAGTAATCCAGCACCTCAGATTAATTTAAGAAAGGAGCAGGGGAATAATGTCCTCCCTGGAAATAGCCTAAGTAACAATGAAGGGTGGTGGTGAATGGGATTGCATAGAGCAAATCAGGGAAAAGCAGGAGGCTTCATATGATTGGAACATAGAGTATGGAGGCTTGAAACTGAAAGATGAGTCCAGAAAGGCAATTTAGGTCCAGCTGTTTGAATGGAATGCTGAGTTTAACTTTTATCCTGTAAACTATTCAGGCAAACTATTGAATGATATTGAAGAGAATGAGTCTGACTTGATGTACTATGCTTTCTAAGGAAGAGTGTAGAAGAGTCTGAGAAAAGCAGGGTTTTGTTCCTTCTAGAGCAGTGGTTCTCAAACTTCCTAATGCTGTGACCCTTTAATACAGTTCCTCATGTTGTGGTGACCTCCATAAAATTATTTTCATTACTACTTCATAACTGTAATTTTGCTACTGTTATGAATCATAATGTAAATATCTGATATGTGTTTTCCGATGGTCTTAGGCGATCCCTGTGAAAGGGTCGTGTGACCCCCAAAGGGGTCATGACCCACAGGTTGAGAATCACTGTTCTAGGGGCTTCACCAGAGGATCTGTTTCTTTCCCTATTCCAGCTTCTAGAGGCTGCCAGCATGTCTTAGTGGAACAGCACCTTCCTCCACCTCATGCCTCCTAATTTTAAGAACCTTGTGATGACATTGGGTCCACCTGGATAATCTAGGATAATCTCCCTAACTCAGGATCCCTAATAGCATCTGCAAAGTCCCTTGTGTCATGTAAGGTAACAGGCTCTGGGGATCAGGAAGTGGTCATCTTTAGAGGATCAGTTATGTAGCCTTCTATGTCTAGGCTCCTTTAAACCATCTTTCTCAAGCACCTTACAGAAAAACAGGTGTCCATGAGCTATAACTGTTTAGGTTCTCTTCCTGGGACTTGGTGAATTTTTAGTGGAGATATCATACGGGCCAATAGTGGTGCTCTCCATGACTCTCCCTTACCCTGACAATGAGATATGGTCACTCATGTCAGAAATAAGCCACTTGAAGCCCCTGAATGGGCTGCTCTTAACCTCAGAGTTAAGAGAACCTCAAAAGCACTTAATTCAAAGAGCTGCTGTTTTCTTTTTTATTTTCTTTTTTTTGGCCATGGACTATGCTAGAGATATAACTACGAATAACACTTGGCTCTCCTATCAAGATGCTCACAGTCTAGTGGGGAAAGCAGACAGATTAACAATGCAGTCCCATGTAATAGTGTCCCCATGACTATATATCCTCCAGAAGGTTGAAGCCTCCATAAATCCCTTGGGGAGGCCTGGGGGTGCTTAGCTGACTCAATGGAAGTAGGAACTGATAAAGAATTAACATGCATTGAGAGTTTTAAAATTAACCTCATCACTTTATATATGTGAACTCATTTAATCTGTGCAACTATCATTATGCCCCTTTCACAGATGAAAAGACTGAAGCACACAGAAGTTAAGTGACCTATCAAAGGTCACACAACTAGCAAGGGGCAGACCTGGGATCCAGGCAGACTGGCTTCAAAGACCATGCTTTTCACCACAGTGTTATAATATTTCCTAAATGAAGATTCTACTGGTTGGCTCCCAGGGGCTGGAATTGCTGAGGTCATTCTCCACACTAAAGTAGAGTTGCCCCTGAACAATTTGTTCTTGGAAACAACATGGTACTGTAGCCTGGGGACTGGTGTGTTCCTTGGTCAGCCCTTGAGATGTCTGAGGCAGCAAGGAACTCTTTAGGGTTCCTGTGAGCAATTATAGCTGTGTTGTAACCCTGGGGAATGTTAGGCCCTGGAACGCAGATATTTTCTTCTGTTACTTTAGCCCCTGAGGAATTGCAAATAGGGTGTTGAAAAAATCACTGACTGTATCCCTGAAAGAAAGCAAAGTGCATTTAGCACTCTGTGAACAATTCTCTCTGAATAATTCTTTCTTTAGGGGGTTAACTGAGAGTTGATTAGATAGGTATGTTGTCTGAATGTGGAACCCTATAAACCCCATTCATTTGAATTTTAGACTGGGTTCAGTTAAAGCTTCTTTTGCTCTAGCTATGAATAAATGGTTTGCTGAGTTAATTAATGGTATAAACCCAAATCCCTGTATGAATTAAAGAGAATAAATGTGTACACCCTTTTCAAGCACTACAGACATACACACTGACATAAAAAAAAATAATATGCTCTTTAAAAATCATTCATACTCATTGGGTAGATCCTCCAAGGAATTCTACATAATCGTTTTGTTAGGCTAAACCTAATGACTGAGAAAACCTTGGAGCCAGCTTGTGGGGTCTGGAACACCCCATCTCTGCTTTAGATCACTTTGTGTATGCATATAATAGGTTTTAGGGCTTTAGGATTCCTTGACATTTAGTTTAGTTATTTTATCAACTGTTTTCAAAGGGGTCTTTGTAAGACTTTTCCCACCCTCCCACCCCATATTTCATGGCATTACTTAAGCTAAATGTGTTTTGAATATATTGCAGCTGAGTGTCTGGAAATAAAGTAAAAGGTTTTGAATGGTGCAGTCTCTGGGGCCCAGACTGGACTTCCCCCTGACAAACACCTACCTGTCTTTGGAGCCCAGCCATCAATGACTACTCCTCCTATGAATTCCCAGGAGGAATGGGTTGTCCTCCTGCATGCCCACTGCACCTGGTGCCGACTTCTCTCACAGCACCTGCTTTGTGTACATGTCTGTCTTCCTAATGCCTCCAGGGCAGGGACCATTTCTAATATTTTCTAAAGCTTTTAACAACTATTACAATTACATAAATAATGCCTGAAAACAATTTCATTGTAAAAAATTAGAAACAAAACATTTCTTCTTCACTTTCTTATTTTTGTCCCCTTCATATCTATCTAAATACTTCTTTTATGTTTTTAATTTTAAGTTCATTTTTCATTGTGATTATAAACACAGGACATTAAAATTACTATCAATAATTTTTAAGTATACAGTTCAAGTAGGTAGGTATATTCACATTTTTGTGCAACACATCTCTAGATCATTTCATTCTTGCAAAACTGAAACTCCATGTCCATTAAACACTATCTCACTTCCCACTCTCACCTCCCTCTACAAGAGCCCTTGGCACTACCTTTCTACTTTCTGCCTCAGTGAATTTCACTACTCTAAATACAGAAGTATTTAAATAATACTATACAATATTTGTCCTTTTGTGACTGAGTCATTTCACTTAGCATAGCAACTTTCAGGTTCATCCACATTGTACCATATGTAAGAATTTTATTCCTATTTAAAGCTGAATGATATTCCATTATAGCTGTACTATATTTTGTTTATTTATTCATTCACTGATGAACATTTGGGTTGTTTCTATTTCTTGGCTGTTGCAAATACATTCATGTGCTGTATAAGGATTTTTTGGTTAATGATGGACCACGTATATGATGGTGGCCCCATAAGATTATAATGGAGCTGAAAAATTCCTATTACCTAGTGATATAGTAGCCTTTGTTATTTCATAGTTCCCTTTGGAAGCTTACATTCTAGTTTAAAGAGATACAGTAACACAATCTGTAAGATAATTTCTGATTATGGTAAATGCTATGAGAGAAATAAAAGGGTCGTATGATGACATGGACTGGAGGTTGGGGGGTTCTTGTTTTAAGGAAGGCTTGAGGAAGCCATTCATCTGATATGTAAATGTTTGTTGAATGAATGAATGAATAAGTAAATAAAATGTTGACAAAATGGATAAATGGAAGTAAGTTGTTTTCTGGTATGAACATATGCTTATAATTCCATAGTGTAAATAGCTTTATATAGCTATAGCTGTCTATAGAAAGTGAACCATCTGCCAAGGATAGGTCATGGGATGAATACAACCAAATGTCCCAAGGTTAGATGCTGTTCTAACTCAAGAAGAGGCCTATGTAAATCAACTTTAAAGATCAACATATTTGCAATTGGGTAATTTGAGACTTTGAAGCTCACAGAAAGATGCCCTTCTCCTAAGGGGAGGGTTTGAGAGATTAGGTACCAAGAGCTTACTGTGGATAAAGCCATCTGCTGGCCACTGTCTATACATTTCTTGTCATATATATTGTCATTGACAATTACAGTATGTGTAGCTGTATAGCAGGTTGAACTGAGAAAGGGATGAGTTGAAGGGAATAAGAAAAAGTGAAGAGAAGCTTGGGTGACAGGCACCAAGCTTCCCCAAACAGGGCCTTACTGGAGATCATAGTATCAGTTTTCTCGAAGGCTGACAAAGACTGAGAAAGCCCATATTAAGCCTCTATTTCCTCCATCACTGAGAGCAACACCAATAGGAACAGCTCTATCAAGCAGGTGGGAGAGCTGGGGGGAGTCAGTAGAGACAGAACTGGTGTTAAAGCCAGAGACATGATCTTTAGTGACACTGTTGCCTTTTTGGTATTGTGTTGATAGGAGTAGCTGTGGACTTTGGGTAGCTTGCCTGGAGAATGTCCTGTGGATTTACTCCTAAAAGGGTAGCTTTTAGCTTGGGATTTCTCAGTTATTCAGGTATTGTATAAGTACCCATGGAGATTTGGCTGGGTTTTCATGAATTGCTAACCTGACAGGGAGTTCTGATATTTCTCTTTGGATCCAAATAGATGTTACATATTGAGAGAGAGAGAGAGAGAGAGAGAGAGAGAGAGAGAGAGAGAGAGAGAGAAAGAGAAAGATTGATTCTCTGAAAGTTCATTACATGACCGTGGCCCATAAAACATATTTCCCCATATAAGGCATGGATTCAAACCACTTGAAATGTAGTGCCATTAAATAACCTGGATTGGGGGTTGGGATCCTGGGTCTCAGCCTGCAACATTTCACATATTTCCCAACCTCTCTGGACAGCAGCTTCCTTATCTGTAAAATGATGAGGCTGAATTAGGTGATTCCCACTGACCCTTCCAGCATGAGATTCAATAATTATATGACTTGGAAATGTAGATATTCCTCTGGGACCCACAGTGATTTTATGCAAACCACAAAGGTCAAATGGACCCAAAACTCTTGAGTTTGTAGGGGGAAATGTAATACATTATTTATAAGATTCCTTATATTCTGAAATATTTTGGTTTGTTAAATATGCCATGAAGAAGGAAATTAGAAACACAAGATAAAACATGAAGAAAAAAGAAAAAAAATCAAAGCTTCAGAGCTTTATACCCAAGTTGCAAAGTGCAGCTGTTGGGGACTTCTCCCATCCCAACTAGCTGGAGACAGGGCCTGAATGGTACTGCTGAATAAGGGCCACAGAGCTGGGCCCTATTCAGTGGCTCTTCTCCATCTTTTAGGGACTGTGTGATGACAGTCTGCTAGATCCTTGGACCAAAGACAGCCTCTCATCTAATTGCCATCTTTACTTTGTTCCTGACTCTGGAGGACCAGGCTTCATTCCAGGCAGAATCCTACAGAATAGATCAGTAACTCAGGTGGTTAAATTTTGGGATAATTCAAGTTTTTCCATTTTGGATTGATTTGATCCTTATACTTTAAATAAAATTTTCCTTTGAATGTTCCATAGTAATAAGAGATGGCTACAGAGTTGGATCTAGTTCTCTCCACTCCAGATAAATCTAAGGTAATATTAAATGAAACTATTTTGTCAGCATAATGGAGGAGAGAAAGTAAAGGAATCTATAACTCCCACTCCTGACACAGAAGGTAAGTGCAGGGAATATAAGTTTGGGAAATAGATTTTAGAGGTTTTCAATTTTTGCATCAATGTTTGGAATATTCTGCTTTTTATCTTGATGTCACCTACTCCAGAGTAAGCAGCCAATGGTGTGGGTTCCACATACATAGGTCATAGAGTCTACACCGTGAAATTGAGGAAGGGGTGCCAAAAGGCTTGGATTGTGGAGCTCCAAACCTTGCTCCTGCCAAAGTGGGAGGCCTAGACCTGTGACACAAAAGACTGGATCCTGTCAAAGCCACCTGTATTCACCAAAGGAAGGTCTCTTTAGAGGAGGCTCTGCTGTCTGGGGCATGATGCCCACAGGAAATGTTAGACCAAGGGGAGGAATGTGAGTAGTCTCAAGAAGTAGTGATGATGGTCAGGGACCCTGGCATATCTGATCCCAGAACAATAAGGAAGTGACAACTAGAAATGCCATGGAACAGATAATAATTGGGAAGCTACTAGGTAAGGAAAGAAGAAACAAATGAAGAGATGCATTGGGTGGAGGGTAAGCTAATGAGATGAGAATGCAGGAGGAAGGGCAAGAAATGGATTCACAAAGAGAAAGAGGGTGAGACAGAAGGAGGGGATGATGCAACTCAAGTAAATTAAAATATTGAAAGTAAGAGCATACTCATTTATCTTTTTCCTTAGATTGAGCTGGAAAGTCTTAATTGGGGTGTAGCTTGAAGGCCTGGGAAGCTTATTTGTCACTGACCTCATTCCCCATTTGCCTAGGGCTGCCCCAACCTTGAAGCTTTGGTTGGAGGGTTCTTTCAGTTCTGCCCTCTTGATTTGATGACCTTCATGCCCTTCCTCTGGACCCTCTCCACTTCTAAATCATTCCCTCTTCCTCCTCTTCTCCTCTCACTTTCTTTGACTTTTTCATCCACTTTACCAACAACCTCTCTCCAGCGGGCCTGAGGTTCCCCATTTTTAGTGCCTCTAACAAATCTGAGGATTAAGCAGGACTGGAGGACTCAATGTTATGATGAGAAATTTCCAATTAAGGTAATCAAATATGTTGTGTGGTAAATAGGTTTGTTGGCCTTTCTCAGCAGAAATGACTAGAACTCCAGAGCCTGGAGAGTTTGTCAAATATAGCTCTCACCTTCTTGCTATTCTCTGGGGCCTTGCATGGAGACACTTCAGACAATTGGCCCTATCTCAGTGCACGTGGATTCTAATGTGGTTATGCTAATGGTATTTTATCTGTTGCAATAAGATTTATACACTGCCCAGATCTGCAAATGGTGGTGGTAATGGGGTGGGGGGAAAAGTCAAAACACAAAGCAAAGCAAAAGAAAACAACAAAAACAAAACAAATTAAGATCTCTTCCATGTTTAAAGTAAATGTACTTTACAGACTGTAAATGTGTAAATCGAGGTTGTCATCTCCTCATGTCTCTAGCTGACTTCCCAAGCCCTGACCCTACCAGCAACCTGTGACCCTTCAGGCCTCTGTGAAAGGTGACAACTGTGAGTAATTTTGCTAAGGTGACAGAAACAGAGTAGCATTTTATGAGTTTGCTAGCCTAAAGAGATGGTTAGTATATTTCTGAGTAATCCTCTCAAAAGGAATCAGGATCCATATTGTGACCAGGCTGAATGTGCTTACATAAACGACAAGAGGAATGTTTGAAATCAGGACATTTTTAAATAAAATACAGGACATGTGCTTGCCAGAATTATGACAACCACTGCTTTGTGTAAACCCAGAGAAGGCCTCTGCAGTATTTCCAGGGTCTGTTTGGAAACCTGGTTTTGGTTCCTACAGCTCTCTTCCCAGCCTCATCCCCCTCTAGTACTAATGCAGCTTTTGGTAGCATTTACAAGGCCTTGGTAATTACTGGCAGAAAATGATGGAACACATATTTAAAAAGGACAGCTTTGTTGTTGCCAGCATCATGGGCATTGTTTGTTAAGAGTTTGTTGATTTTAGACAGGGATAGGAAGAAGGAGGAAGAATTTGATCCAGTTCTTCTAGCCACAAGTTCTGGATTCTGGGGCTGAGCCAGCATCTGCTAAAGCTAAAGCAGGCCCTTTCTTTCTTGGCCTTTCTCTGCCCACTACTTCCTGGTGCCTGCTGCAGTCAAACAGAGGCAAACATAAAGATTCTGATTGATTTTCAGAATGTCCTGGCTTTCTTGCCATGTTGTTTACTTTAAAAGAAAAAGCTGAAGAACAAAGTTGAAGTTCCAGAAGAGATCTTGTGAAACACTTCTTTGTAGACAAGGATTTCCTGGTATGAGAATGTGTTGAATGTATGCTAAAGGTCTAAAAAGTCTCTTCTACCATGACCATTCTAGGATTTTTTGATTTTAGCATATCCAATAGAAGGAAAAAGCCAATTTTTTTTACAGACAGCAGAATTCAATCATTTTTATTAATATTTAATTGTGAAATTATGAAGACTATGCAAACTTTTCATCCAATCTGGATGTTAAACATAGCACAAGCAACATGAACTTGAAGTCCTACAGAGAACTGGGGATACTTCCTAAGAATCTGATTATTTCTTCAGATAAACACTAGGTGGCAGGGAGAACTTAAGAAATTGAAAACATTAATATTACAAATTGAAAAATAGAGGATGTCAGTCCCCAGAGGGTTAAAGCCAAGCCCGCTGTAAAGAATTACAGCCAGGCTCACTGTAAAGGGTTAAAGCCAGGCCCGCGGCCCAGGCTTGACCTTGGTATAATCAGTCCATGTCTGGGGTTGAGAAATGCCTGGGGCTGACATTTATTGCACATGTACTGCCTTATGTAACCATGAAAACCTAAACAACTACTACTGGGCAGATGCAGCAAGATGCCACTTTTGTTTGGATACGTATATATAGTCCCAGATGCGCAATAAAGTAGCTTGCTTGCTGGTGTGTTTATGGCCCCCCATGTCAGCTCCATGTGTGTTTTTTCAACTGGGTGTACCACCGCCAAAACCTACCCTGCCTGGAAACTTCGGCAATGACATTTGGCGTAGTCAGTAGGATAAGCCGAGTACTACCCCCAGCACTTCTGAAATCCCCAGGTGGAAGAAATGTGGCCTCCCATCTCCCTCTGGTACCCAGTGGCCATGTATCTGGCCACATGGACAGGTCTGGAAGACTGGGATGAGATTAAGCCAACAGCTGAGGATATCGAGAAGGCCCTGGAATCTATGGAGCCGAATGTTCTGCTGGCACACCGGGAGGTGGCCGGCCAGGTAGCCTGGATGTTTCTGGCAGTGTTGCAGCACACCAGCCAGGAGATGCAGGAGCAAGCTCAACAGGTACGCCAGTTGCAGCGCCAGGAGGAAATGCTGGAAGAGCGCCTGGTGGCTGCTGAACATATGCTACAGGGGTCAGAGGAGTCTGTACAGTCCTCCAGGGCAGGTAGCCCTATACCTATATTGCAGGCTCACCCCTTAGTGCAATGGAAGGTTAAGCTGGAGCAGCAAATGGGGCCGGGGGGTCAGCCACAGGGGGCCCCTCAGGCCAAGCAGCATACGACAATGACTGCGTACTCGCCTGCTGAATTATGGGAATTGACGAAGCAGGTACAGCAAAGGGCTGGGGAAATGGTACCAGGCTGCCTATTGAGATTATGGGACAAGGGGGTGGAAGGAACAGAATTCTCCTCTGATGAAATGTCCCAACTGGCCTCCATTACAGTACTCCTCTCCTTGAGGCAAAGGCTACAAAATATTGCCCACACTAATTATGATGCAGGGAATCATTCCCTGATCAATTGGATAATGGCAGCAGCCCAAATGGTTTGGGCAGATGCCGGTGAATTGCCTGAGACTGTGAGAAACTTCTCCACGTACTCGGACCTAGTGCAAATCATACGGGAAATGGGCATGCGACAGGTGATGTTTCAGGTACACTACAATAGTCCTGATGAGGAAGTTTTCACCACTAGGATAAAGGACCTCATCCTAGTGTCAGGACCCCCAGGAACTTTCGGGCCAATGCGGCTCTTCTGGCTCCCTATGTAAATCGGTAGGTGCATGAAGTAACAGCTGCCCTAGCTCGATTGGGGGATGTGGAAGTAAAGCAGAAGAAAAAAGGCGTCCAGGTGAAGCCGCCCAAAGAATAAAGGGGCTCAAAAGGGTGGCATTAAGCCTGCAGTGAGAGTGAACCAAAAGCAGATGTGGTTTGATCTATTAGCTGTGGGAGTAGCCGCAGAGAAAATAGAGCATCAGCCTACGGGAGTGCTGCTGGCTCTGGGGAAGCAGCTGAAAACTGAGCAGCAGTTTACTCCCCTGCCGGCTGTTACACTCCCAATTCAGGAGGTGAGACTGACTAATTTCTACCCAGACTAGGGGTCTGGCCAAGGTACCTGGCTGTGGGGGGACCTGGGGGACTGGAGGTCACATGTTGAACTTGCTATTTACTGGTCCCCTCATAATGTGCAGCGGGTACTAGCCCTTGTGGACCCTGGAGCTGCTAGCACATTGCTGTATGGAAATCTGGATCGCTTTAGCGTTCCTATGGCTGCCATGGAGGGATATGGAGGCCGGATTATGTGGGTCAAACAAGCAGTTGTGACCCTGAGCATAGGGCGATTGCCCCCACAAGACTATAAAGTCTATATCTCCCCTACCGCAGACCATATTCTAGGGTTGGATGTGCTGCAAAGACTGGGAATTTTGACAATGATGGGAGAATTTCACCCGCATACACGAGTGGTAAAGACTATTTTTCGGGGACATCCCCATCATGCCCCCTTGGTATTGCCCCAGGCTACCCGTGTCATGCATACAAAGCAGTATCGGCTACCAGGAGAGCATGAAGAGATTGGTCATACCATTCTCAAGCTTGAAGAAGCCTAGATAATCCACCCAATGCATAGCCCTTACAATTCTCCTGTATGGCCAGTGAAAAAGCCAGATGGCTCCTGGTGAATGACTGTGAACTATCGGGAGCTGAGCAAAGTGATGCACCAGTTGCATGCAGCTGTGCCAAATGCTATGGATCTTATGGACAACTCACACATGAACCGGGACAGTATCACTATGTTGTGGATTGGCAAATGCCTTTTTCTCCATAGATATAGAGCTGGAGAGTCAAGAGCAGTTCGCCTTCACGTGGGAAGGACGACAATGGACTTTCCTGGTGCTTCCCCAGGGATATCTGCACAGTCCCACCCTGTGCCACGGACTGGTGGCTCAGGACTTGGCCATCTGGTGGAAGCCAGCAGGGGTGCATCTGTTCCATTATATGGATGATATAATGCTAACCTCTGACTCTCTTGCAGAGCTCGAGACTGCGGCCACCAGTCTACGAGAAGCCCTGGAAACCTGGGTTTTTTGTCAAATTTTTAGGAGTTGTCTGGCCAGGTAAGACTAAGGTTATGCTGGAGGTAATCATAGATAAAATACAGGCATATCCTCGACCGACAACAGGGAAGCAATTGCAGACCTATTTGGGTTTGTTGGGCTATTGGAGTGTTTATTCCTCGTTTAGCCACTTTAACTCACCCCTTGCATCGCCTGATATGGCGAGGGGCTAGTTGGGATTGGACCCAGAGATAGAGCAGTCATTTCGAGCCACCAAGCAGGCAGTGGCTCTAGCCCAAACCCTATAGGTGGTTGACACCACTCTACCATTCCTTTTAACGGTGTCAGTGGATAGCAATGGGTTTGGATGAGGCTTGTGGCAAAAACATGGAACTCATAAAATGCCCATTGGTTTTTGTTCTCAATTGTGGAAAGGGGCAGAAGCTCACTATTCTCTTATAGAGAAATAGCTAGCTGCTACTTATGCTGCCCTTTTGGCCTGTGAGGCCATAACAGGTCCTAATCTTGTAACCATCCAATCAAGGTATCCAGTAAGTGGCTGGTTGTGGGCTTGGTTATGGACACCACGGACAGGGGCAAAGCCCTTACCAGCCACATTGTTGTCACAAGATGGACACATTGCCTTTATTTTACCTGAGGGTAAAGATCTTCCTTTAATGGTGTCACTATCTGCTTTGTGCTACTGCCCAGGCTAATGGCAGGCAATAGTATCCTGTTCTGGGCACATACTTTTGCTCAGGTGCACAAGGTTTCCCACTGTTGGATCTGCACAGAAATACCAGTGGAGACAGCTGAGGGACTTCTGTGGTGGATTCAACTGGCTTCCCTAAACAACTGGGAGTGGTTACGTACATGGAACAGCAACGCTGAATGGGACCAACGTCGCTGGGCAGTGGACAATTTGCTGCGAAAAGACCATAATAACCAGCCCCCTCTGTTTGGTTATGCAATGACTAATGGGTGGAGTTGGGTAGTGGAAAAACATGTGGAACTACTGGAACAAGTCCCGTTATGTATAGAACAACATCGTTCAGCTGCTAATCGCATTGCTGGTTGGGTGCCCCCACATTTATGTCAAAATGTTACCCATGTGCTGACCCCTCACACTTGGTGGAACGCCTTAGGATCCACCTGGCAGTGGATACTAATGATCCTAGTGATTATTGCTAGCAGTCTGGTAGTCTTTTGCTGTGCCCTACATTGCTGCTGTGGGCTGTGGGTTCAAGGATATACATTATGGGCAAAGTCCCATGTGGCGGCGCTGTAGGGGTGGAGTGTCAGTTCCCAGAGGGTTAAAGCCAAGCTCGCTGTAAAGAATTACAGCCAGGCCCATTGTAAAGGGTTAAAGCCAGGCCCGCTGCCCAGGCTTGACCTTGGTATAATCAGTTCATGTCTGGGGTTGAGAAATGCCTGGGGCTGACATTTATTGCGCATGTACTGTCTTTTGTAACGATGAAAACCTAAACAACTGCTACTGGGCAGATGCAGCAAGATGCCACTTTTGTTTGAATATGTATATATAGTCCCAGATGTACAATAAAGTAGCTTGCTTGCTGGTGTGTTTATGGTCCCCCATGTCAGCTCCACGTGTGTTTTTTCAACTGGGTGTACCACTGCCAAAACCTGCCCTGCCTGGAAACCTTGGCAATGACAAAGGATGACTCTTTCCTTCAGCTTGCAGAAATTGTAAAATCTCCCCATTAAAGTTCAACAAAAAACCATTGGCAATATGGCTAATGTCGCTTATGGAGAGATTCCCAAAGAGAACTGAGCTGGAGGGATTTGTTCACAAAATCTCCTCTTATAATCTTTTCTTGAGTATTAATTTACAAATATGATGATAAATTTAAAAATATAATTGTTACCATGACCAGATCCCTTAATAGAAAACAGTCTATTTCTGTCAGTGCGGATGTGTTTTTCATTTGAGAAATTCTAGCAGACGTTTCTCCTTCCTTTCTTCTTTTATGAAATCAGCCAAGGGGGAAAGTGTGTGTGTGTCTGTGTGTGGGGTGTGGGGGCGGGCAAAAAAAAAAAGAAGAATCTGTTCACTCTTGTTCAAACATCCCTTTGGTTAAAAAGGCAAGATTTCCCCTACCATTTTGACATTCACAACATATTTGCTTACCTGGTACTAGGTTAGAAAGATGAGTGAATATCTTTCCCATAATGCCAAGGATAAAAACATAGGAAGCAGGTGCCCTAGTTACAGGTCACCTACTCAATCACTTCTGATAATACTATATCCTCTTCTTTGCTTACCAAATCCTTGGGAAAAGCCGAGCGCCACCACAGAGAGACATTCTTGGACTACCAGTACTGATTATTAGAATGTGGACTCTTTAAGGTCCTCTTCTGGCCTTCTAGTAGTTGAAAGTCCAAAAACACAGTTACCAGCCAGATAACAATGGATTTGCCCCTGCCAGGCAGGCAACAGGCTGGGAAAGGCAGAGGTAAATGTTGTTGCTATGTAGAGCAGTGGAGAGCAGTGCCATCCAGGTATAGTTTCTAAGAACAAGAGTCAGGAAGGAAAGTCTTCAGCTATGTTAAGGAGAGCTGAAGACTATGCTAAAATAACTTGAAACCCTCAATCTTAGTGAGAAGACCTGTGATGAGATCAAGACACTCAGATCCAATCTTCATAGAGATATTGCTCAGGTGTCAGGCAATATGAGTCTGTGGCTGTGTGAACTCTGCGTTTCTGGCTGAGCCTCTGCACCCTCACCTGTGAAATGGGAATTATAAGAAGGTTGTACAGAAATGCACATCAAATGGAAAGGCATTTAGGAGGCCTTGCCATACCACAGTATCATTATTCCAAGCAGGAGAGGGATAACCCAGATTATACTTCTGTTGTCTTCTAAATTTGAGTGGCGGCAGCAAGAACAGGTCAGTCCAATTATGCAGACTGATGATCCCAACAGTGTGAACCTAAATGACTGCCTTCTCACCCAGCATTTAGAAGGTGCCTCCTCACCTAAATTTTAGCATTTTTAGGTCCTCATTCTTGTTCCCTCATAAAAGAAATACTGAACACAAGACCTCTCTCTCTCTCTCTCTCTCTCAGACACACACACACACACACACACACAGAATTTATCAGGTATTTTAAACTGAGGGAATATGTTCTTTCTTGAGGGTTTTGGGGACATTGTATTAAAAACCATTATAACCTGGAATTTTGGACATCTGTGTTTTACTTGTTGCTTCTTTCCCTGGGAATGAAGTCTGCTAACACAATTTCAGTAAGAATCACATCTACTTTGTTAGCATACTGCACTCCTCAGAAGTAATGAACTTGGCTTAAAAATTAATCAGGCAAATTATTGTCTACAATAATTACCATGCCCCAATTATGAGTTTTGCAAATGTAGATTTTCTTCTATGCTCTTCTCCCCACCATTCTGTTATGAAAAATTTTAAACATGTGACATACTTGAAATATTTTTACAGTAAACATATACATATCACTAACATTTAACTATATATTTTTATTATTTATCAATGGATCTGTCCCTTCCTTTACCATGCACTAATCCATCTTATTTTCTTGAAGTAAAAATGTGGATTTTGGCATATTGAATTTGCTCAAAATGATGTACATCTGTTGGGACTCTTGCAAAGCTTTCACTTTTTCTGCTTATTTAAAAAAGAAAAGGTGATATTTACCTGAAGACTTTATTTTCCTTGGTGAGCTTGCTCTGCATAGACAAATAAAGTGCTCTTGCACTGCCTAGGATAAAGGATGATGCAGGACTTTGCTCATGAACTATTAGCCATGGCTCAGTGAACTCAAGGTCAAACTGTCCCAGTTCTGTGCTGTGCCTGTGGTTGAAACCAGATGAGGGGTTTTCTGAGTCCCTAGTGACTTCGATAACCATGAGTGACCATAATGTGCATAGTGTTCCTTCTCTCCTTTCAAATTTATTCTCCTTAAAGTCAAACTAATCTTTAGTTCTATCATCAGCATTTCTCTAGATTAATCCTGGACCATACACAGCTCCTCTACCAAAAGTGTCAGGATTTTAGTATTTTCACTGGCCTGAAAGGATAGCTGACAATCTATCCTGGGTCTTTGAGTGCTCTTCATCTTCCATTTTTATGCTTTGATTATGCTTTCTAGTGGCCTTTCTTTATCCTAGCCAAAGTAAATGTATGATGCCTCCTCTGACTATTTACTCAGAGCTCCACTTCCCCAAAATACTCTAAGAGTATTCTAAAATAGTTCTCAATAAAAGTTTTCATAGTCACATTGCAATAGATCTCAGATAGGAAAGCATGACTAAGGACTAATTAAAGATATGAGGGCAGGTTGATACATTTTGCCTCCACTGTAATATTTTTTGCTACATTAGACATATCTGTATATAACTGGTTCTGTGTAGTCACATGATATCTCCCCTCCATCATTCTTGACCTTGCACACACAGACGCTTACATTTTGCACCCAGTGTACATCAAAATGGTAGAGTGTGAAGATGTTTGGTTCAAATGTCCCGCTGTTATTGAATTCTTTTTTTTTTTCATTTTTATTGTTAGACTGATTGGGGTGACATCTGTTAGCAAGTATTACACAGGTTTCAGGCATACAATTCTACAGTTCATTGTCAACTTGATGTATAATGTGACTTCTCTTTCCATCACCTTATATTTTGCTACCCTCCCTCCTGTCCCACCCCCTCCCCTTTCTCCCCTCCCTGACCCACTCGTCCCCAAATAAACATTAAACAATTGATGGTGTCCATGGGTTATTTGTTTCTTCATTTCTTTTTTCTTTGCTTTCAGTTTTATATTCCGCATATGAGTGAAGTCATACAGTTCTTTGTTTTTTTCTGTCTGGCTTATTTCACTAAGCATGATGATCTCCAGGTCCATCCATTTTGTTGCAAATGGCAATATGTCATCTTTTTTATAGCTGAATAATATTCCATTGTGTATATGTACCACAGCTTCTTTATCCAGTCAACTGTCGCAGGGCACTTTGGTTGTTTCCATGTTTTGGCCACTGTGAACAGTGCTGCGATGAACATTGGGGTACATAAGTCTTTGCGGACAAAGGTTTTCAAGTCTTTTGGGTAGATCCCCAGAAGGGGGATTGCTGGGTAAAATGGTAGCTCCATTCCCAATTTTCTGAGGAACCTCTACACTGCCTTCCACAGTGGTTGTAGCAGTTTGAACTTCCACCAGCAGTGTGCGAGAGTTCCTTTCTCTCCACACCCTCTCCAGCCCTTGTTATTCCTTGTCTTGTTGATAATAGCCATTCTAACAGATGTGAGGTGTTATCTCATTGTGGTTTTGATTTGAATTTCCCTGATAGCTAATGAGGATGAGCATTTTTTCATATGTCTGCTGGTCATTTGTATTTCTTCGAGGGAGAAGTGCCTGTTTAGTTCGTCCGCCCACTTTTCAATTGGGTTGTTTGTTTTTTTGTTGTTAAGTCTTATTAGTTCTTTATATATTTTAGATATTAGACCCTTATCTGATGCATTATTTGCAAATATTTTCTCCCATTCAGTTGGCTGTCTCTTTGCATTCTTGATGGTTTCTTTTGCTGTGCAAAAGCTTTTAAATTTGATATAGTCCCATTCATTTATTTTTGCTTTTACTTCCCTTGCCTTTGAGGACAGGTTATTGAAGTCTTCTTTGAGTCCTAGGTCTATAAGTTTAGTACCAATGTCTTCTTCTATACAGTTTATTGTTGCAGGTCTGATATGAAGGTCTTTAATCCATTTTGAGTTCATTTTTGTATATGGAGAGAGTTCACAGCTCAGGTTCATTGTTTTGCATATGTTTTTCCAGTTTTCCCAGCACCACCTACTAAAGAGGCTGTCTTTTCCGTATTGTATGTTTTTTGCTCCTTTATTGACAATTATTTGTCCATAAATTTGTGGGTTTATTTCTGAATTTTCAGTTCTATTCCATTGGTCTCTATTTCTGTTCTTCTGCCAGTACCAAGCTGTTTTGACTATTGATGCTTTGTAATATAAATAGAAGTCAGGAAGTGTAATGCCACCAGCCTCATTCTTTTTATGTAGTATTGCTTTGGCAATTCGAGGTCTTTTATGGTTCCATATAAATCTAATAATTCTTTTATCTATTTCAC